>KN716176.1:73672-84852 GCA_000816705.1 Dictyocaulus viviparus
ACACACAAAGACTCATAAAAGTGCAATGTAAACAAAACAAAACAAAACAATTTCCGCACTCTTTCTCGACTTTTAAAAACCACTTATCACCGCCCAGTTTCGTACACTACGTTTCTTCTTGCCTTATCGTAGGCCTTGGAAAATCGCACTTACATATGCAGGATGCAAGATTCTTTCAGGAGAAAAATACTAACAAATTTTGATTCGTAAGAATAGACAAATGAAGATTTTTGTGGTACATAGGTAAAGTATTCAAAAACCCATTGAAGAACAGAAACCAAAGAGTATAAATTATTGCTGCAAAAATTCGGTACAGCGTTGACAAACGAGAACAAGTTATGGCAAATCGACAATAAGAACTGGAAAAAAATTGTAGTAAACAAATCTTATGATTTCAAATCCTATTCATGAACCGTTAGTATTTCAGAAGAGCAAAAAAAATCCTGATAGAAGTCTGAAGCTTACTGTGAGATTTGCTGTTGGGCTGAATCACATTAATAGCTTGTGGCGCTCGTATGTCCCAGAAACGAATCGTCTTGTCTTGCGAGCAAGATATAAACAGTGGACCAGTATTCCAAGTAAACAAGCCGAGTACTGGAGCTGAAACGTTGATTCCACTTGCAATGCACAATAAAGATATTCATAACATCAATAAATTTCGTAATCTATTGAATTTATGATCAGAATCATGTGGAAAGATTACCGGTATGCCCTCGCATCGACTGCACTAATTGACCTGTTTGGCAGTCGGTAATATGCAGATGACAGCTTCCTGCACCTCCACTAACCAGCAGTGCAGTTCTTAAAAATCATTCCATATAACAAGAAAAACACAATAAGTTTTTTTCTGGTAATCGGTTCCAAAATGGCATCTTTTCAAACGGATTAGAAACTTAAAAAATGCTTTAAAAACACCTGTTAACACTGTCTTCCAAAAACGCTACGTCTCTAATTGTTCCATCGTGAAAGCCAAATTCCATTTCCGCACCTAAACTAGCATAAAAGCTCGTGCTTTCACTAATAAAGATTAACAAGAAAACATTAGTCGAATTAAATACTTAGAGATCTACAAAGTTCCTAACATAAAAGTCACTAAATTCAAAAGCTACCAACCCTACTATTTTGATTTCACCACCCTCATGAAGTATAAAATATTTTTCTAAAAAAGTTAGCAATGACGAGATGACGAGATAGCCTACGAAGCTAACCATCATTGACAAAGTTCATTCTAAAATGATAAAAGAATTCACCAATTTTGCATGCATCCGAGTTGAAAGCCATCAACCGTAATGTTTTGTCATTAGAACCAGTAGCCAATAATTCACCTGTTGGATTGAACGACAAGCAGTATACTGACCTAGAATTCGTCTAATAATTTTATAACTAAAGAATGAGAAATCAAAGTATTTGCTTCAAATAGAAACAGTAGGAAGATCCATGCTTAGAGAGATCTGAAATAACTAAGCACTTTGCATTAACTCATTCAATACATTAAGCCTTCTGAAAATCTTTCTGCATCCATTGTAGCAACATCTTAAAACCGTTTAATGAGTTCAACGTTCATATGAGCGATAAAGTGGAACAAATAAAATGCAATAAAAGTTAAAGTATTGACGTAATCTATCTTTCTGAGCGCGTGTTCGCAGATAAATCTGGTACAAATTCACCCAGCAATAAGAGACCTGTAGGTTTGATTGGCCTAGGTACGGAATCAATTCGTTTATACGGTATTCACCACTTACAAAACGTTTAACGTACCCTCGATGCTGTTTCGGACGAGAAAGGAGAATTTCTGGATGTCGAACTGCCTCGGAGTGACTATAATAATTGGTTTGCAAAAATACGAAGAACCACATAATATCAACCATTAAAAAAAACTTGATGACCTGAAGCGTCTGAGATCAGGATATTTGGATATGTGAAGCTGTCTCGAATTAGTTCCAATAGCGAAATATCGCCCGGTTGGATGAAATGCAACAGCTCGAATCGCCTGACTATCTTCGTATCTGAATTTTCACACAATAGCAAGGTAAATTACACCATAGCTATACATATAAATGATGTGAAATGAGAAATGATTATGATGAAATGGATGTAAAATTAGTATAAATGATAAAATTCCTATCTGAGTTTAACAATATTGAGCAACGTTTCTTTAAAGGGTCGTAAACCTTCGTAGATCATCAAGTAGAATGCATAATGAATCTCATAGGCAAGAAAGAGTTTGTAGGTATTATTAGACGTCACTCATAATTATTTTATATTAATAACAATATAGCATATGCTCTTGAACATCTCGGTACTAGACACACGTTTACAGAATGATACTTTCCAGTAATTTTATAGTTTAAAATATATTATGTTCCACTTGTTCGCATAATCCTCTTAATTTCATTTATTTGCTCACTTTTTACTGACAACTCTCACGATCACCTAATTTTTTAGGGCCACTAAACCGAACACTTTCGTTATATAGAAAGACTTGATTTAATTGTTAATAAATATTTGCTTTATAATTCTTATAACTAACTAAAATTTGAATTATATTGCGAAATACCTGCAGACGGGTACGAATTGCACAGGTGTTCCACTACTAGTATTTGGTGGTACTGAATATGGCCTTGTTTGGACAGACGTGGAAAAACCAGAATTGGAGGCATGAACAAATGAACGAGGACGTGAAGAAGCATTGTTCACCAGTGGTAGTGATGATGAGATGGTTACGTGCGTGGGTGTTGCAACTGGTAACTGAATTTCCTCTTTATGATCAATCAATGTTTTTAAATAAAGAGGTCAAACTAAATAATGATTATTAGCAGTCAAACGTTTGAACAAATTGAACTGATTGATTGGAATAAGGTAGTCTGCAACAGGAAAGTTGACTCGTTAAACATTTGTAATGTAATGGTCATGTCGCTATTCCGCTTAAGTTAGAATTCATTATAAGCCTATTGATACACTTGAACCACTTCTACACATTTGAAAAGGTAACAACGCTGAGGGTCACTCAATTTATAGATAAATATGTTTACAAAAATAAATATATGTATATAATTATACATACTGAATTCGAAGATTTTCAAATAAACAAAATTAGGCTATATCTCAATATAGATTTTCATGCGTATTTTTAGAGAAGTTGCAGCAAATTCAATCGTGCAAACATATGTAAATATTCGTGTAGAACGAAACTGCGACAGCATGAACTGTCTTACGTATAAAAACACCTTACCGTTGCTTGCCCATTGGTATACAAATTAGTGTTTGCAGCGTAAAGAGGATATGCAGAATTCACAGGCGTTGACATTTGTCGCTGTCTCATTGGCACAGGATCAGCTAAACATCAAGAAAAAAACTATTCTCGATTCAACATCGAAGGTAAACCTTAAAGCACTAGAAATGATTATTTATTAGCATTAGGACCTAGTTTGATATGAGTTAGAAGCAAAAATTTCACAATATAACGTTACAGCATGTTTACTATAATTACTCTCAAGACATATTGACTCCCTAGATTATCTGTATCAAGAACAGAAGAAATATAAACAAATGTAATACATCAAAAGCCAAACTCACAAATCAATTGTTTGTTTGAAAACTCTTTGAACAGGCGACTCTGAGTCATCGGATTCTCATCTAAAATATTTGTTACAGATGATTTGGATAAGAAAAAATATTAAATTTCTAGGGTGTAACATTTATTACTTGGTGTGGGCAACTCAGGTACAGACGGTAAAGATGACTGCCGCTGAGAGGACGGAGGCGGGAGTGAACTGAATGAAAATACTTCATTTCTGATTAGAAGAAAACAAAAATACAATGAGACAATCCTCTATATGTATTTTAATAGTGGAAATGAAGTGATTCATTAAATACTTTTCTTTCGTTTACAATCACATGCTACTTGAATGTACAAATTTGCCAAATTTTCTAACATACCGTCGGGTCATTTCATCTAGTTGCCTTCGCACAGGAGTGAAGTCGTAAATTCCATCAATGCAGCTCTGCTTTAATGCGGGACCGATAACTTGGGGCGCCATAGAACTGAAATTATTACATCTATACTATTTATCGACAGTCGGACTTTTTCTTCATACTTTTTTGAAACGTCTTTTCCTAAAAAACCTATGCTATACTTGAACTTTTAGAAAAATAGCCTGATAATAGGTCACCAACACTTGAAGCAAACAAAGTCTGAAAGATCTAGTGAAAGAGATCTTCATATTTTAACTTTGGCCAGTGTTGCCTACGAAAACTTCTTGCTAACCGATCACCAAGTCTGTTCTTGACCAATGAACAGCATGAAGCGAATTTTCGAGCATTCTACTGACTTGTAAGAATGTCTTCAAAGTGCCAACGCCATTTTACTATGTGTATAAAAGGTGTTTTAAAAATACATTTAAAAGAGACGTACTACTTTACAACTAGTTCAAGACATGAAAAAAAGACCTTGTCATTGTGAGGTTTTGTTGCCCTTCAGGAGTGCTCCATTTGGTCATCTGGCTCACTTCCATAAGATTGTCAATCATCAGGCTTTGTGCCATTGCTTCACTACTCGCTCCGCCAATGCCGAGACAGAAACCAGGAGCTGTCGACCGTGACATAGGTTGGCGATTGTTGACTCCAGATAGTACACCTGCAACAATTTCTCGTTTAACAATCGTTAATATTAACAATCAGAAGCGTTTAAATACGATATCTTCGAGCATGTCAAACTAATGACCATTTGTCAGTATTTTTTCGATATTAATAAAACAATACAAATGGACTAATAAGATAAATTTATTCAGTGACACATCATTGAAGAACAAAAATGTCACGTTAAAAAATAGAGAATGGCTCAGTACGAGTTGACGAATCGATAAACTTTGCATCCAATATATTATTTGGCTTCAAAAATTATATTGTTCCAACATTAGTATGTTAAGTGGCGCGTCGCGGTTGGAGATTTTCCAGTGATCCTATTCGTGTCCTTAGGCAAACTGAACCGCCTCTTAGAGGTCAGCGAATTGGTACAGATCAATCAGAGCTCACTTGATATAAGTGTGATGATCTCAAGTCAATGCAAATGCAGACCACTTGTATTCAATTAATACCATCATGTCATGAAAAATTCAAGAAATGCTTGGACATATTTTGATCATACTTAAAAAACATACTATTGTTCATCGTGGCGTTTAACGGCAACACTGTCATTGACTGACTCATCTTCTCAGCAAACTTCAATTTAGAATTTGGCACCAGAGAGTGCGGAAAATGTCCACCTGGTCTTACCGGTGTCGCCAAAATTGTCTCCGTCCATTGTGCTTCAAGCTTTGGCTTTCTAAATGAGTATATAGAAATAGTGATTCTTCTATGATCTACCATCTTCTTATATACATCTTTAATTATATCTTCAGAAAATTTTTGAAGTTGTATTTCGATTCGAGTTACAGCTGTTAATTATATAGTACGACCACCTTTTTTCTAAACACATTTCAAAAACAATCTAGGTGTAGCAAAAGCTTGCTAGTCCCCCCTTCATTTCCACACAAACATCCCTCCATTCATCCAACCACGCATATTGACGTCCGTACAACTCTCCATCTTTCTCATATTTTATCGTTGTGTTAATTAATGTTTATATTTCATAAAGCTCTAATTACCCAAATTTGAGGTACGACCACCTAATTCTAGGATAAAGCATACGGCTTCCGATCCCGGGCTAACATATGGAACATCGGCCGATGAAGAATGAAACAACAAAAAGAAAGGCCCCGCGTGGCAGATGCTTATCATAGAACAACACTCGTCCACTAATAATCAGTATCAATTAGTACATAGAAGCACGCATTAGCCCACATGCTTTATAAATGACAAAGGAAACCTCACTAAAATGTACATGAAGATACCTCCCAGAGGATTTAAACAACTAGAAAGGTAAGAGAAGTTGAGGATTACAAGGATTATGACTCATGATGAACGGGATGGAGTCCAAAAGGCGTTCAACGAGTACACTAGAGCGGCAGATAACATGGAAGCAGAAACCCAAGATTCTAACTTTAAACAGAATCATGACATTATTGAAAGAACATCCAATATAATAGATAAGTACAATAATTAGAAGCAGTAACTAAAGGTTTTGAACGCACCGAATCACTTAAACTCTGTAGGATGGCAGGAGCATCAAACCCTTTCTACTTCCTTTTCCATTCTCTAATGAACTCTAACAACATAGTGATGAAAATCCTTCCTCATGATCTCATGACACATCACTCATATCACTTCGATCGACTAAAGACGTAAAAGCTCCTCACCTTGAGTCGTGACTCAACCCTTCTTCTTCTTTTACACACACTTCTATTCATTCATTCAATGCTTCGTCTTGACGTCCATATAACTCTCCATATCCTCCTAGTTTAGTTTATCGTTGTGTTAGTTCCTTTTTATATTTAATAAAGTTTTATTTACACAAGTTTGAGTCAATCATCCAAGTATGGAATAAACCATACAGCTACCGAACCCGAGCAAACGTACTAGATTCATATTACACAACAGGAGTGCGATTGCCACTATAATTAATAGCGCGCGTTTCATTAATTTAATGTTTCTGAAATGATTACTTCCAGAAAATTACGCAATGACATTTAATATCGCTCGCTAGAACCATATTTAGAAATGCGAGGTAGTTGAGATTTCAAAAATTTTCAAGAAATTTTGCGCTATAAGTCAGCTTATAAGGATTAAGTAGCTAATACGTTTTGAATAGTCTCCCATCCAAAAGAAAAAATATTTATGTATACATAAAAGCTGAACACTCACTTAAGTTGCTCAATGCGCAGATCAAGCTGTTTTTGCTGAAAAGGCATCGCAAACTGCTCCCGACCAACCATTTCCAGCCAAGAAATTAATGAAAGATCAGTTGATGATAGTCGAGGACGATTTGAGAGGATGTCTGTTGGGTGAGGGCCATTCTCAACACCTGAAATAATTGTACTTACAGCATATCACTAATAAAATAAATAATCAAAATTCTGCATCAAAAGATGTAGCATTTCTAAATTATGAAATATGCGATTCGCCCATTTAAGATACGGGTACCTTTGATTTCTCCTATGGCTTGTGCCTGACAATAATCCACACATCCTTCGTAGAACACTCCTTTAGCGATAAGAGAAATCAAACGGTCATGAGTTGCATGTTGTTCTTTCTGTAATGAAGTTCGAATAGAAAACTACTTTATTATAGCAGAAAGATGAACAATTTGCAAAAAACGAGTAAAAAAATAAAATGAAAAATATATAGTTTCCGAATGATTCAATTCACTCAGATGCAATTACTACCTGGCGATCTTTCTCCTTTCCGTTTGTAGGCAACAAATGAGCAACGAGTGTTTGAATCTTAATATAATCAATAAAATACGCTATTCTACAGAGAATTTTTGCGACTTGTAATAACACATCACCCTTATTTATCAAAACAAGACAATAAAGTAAAATTGATACTTCGTTTTCAGTTAAGTTTTTTACGAAATCACAATACAAAACAGTAGTCCTCTCATAGAAGACATAGGGAAAGCGTATATCACCATTATAACAGTATAGCATGACTTTACTAGTAATACCTTATAAAAGCATTCCACTCTGGCCGATGATGGATTCCAATTCTTGAAATCCGTGTGCTCAGACAGTTTCGGTAAGGTCAGGAGCGCGCAAAGTTGACGATAATCGTCTGCTGATGGACAAATGTGCTCGAGATCTTTCAAACATTCAACCAATTCCTAAGATCAAAGCTTTTTAAGATGAAAAACTTTAAGTGTACTTCAAATTTACAAAAATCTATTCACTAAGTGTGTACTAATGAATAGAATTAATGCTCACATTGCAATATTTCGTAGACACGTAATTAACGTAAAGAAAATTTCTAAGCTTTTCATCAACTAAAGCGCATCTCAACATACACTTCCTTTCTAGAAACATCACAAAGATGAGCTTTGCTAATTTTGCCAATAACATTATTACGGTAGATTACAAATGTGTCATTAGGTTTTCTATAGAACACGATATTTTAAGCGTATCGTACCTCAACAGCGAAATCGTTATCATGTAACGGACCTGGCTCCAATTTAACACATAACAGTTCGAAGAATTTGTATTTTGTAATAAAATACCTGTGATAAAATATAATAATAAAGTCAATCTGTAACATTGTTAAAGCTTTTATTTTGTTACTTCTCACCTAAAAGCCTTAAAGTCAAAATCTTGAACGTTTTTTAGTGGTTCGACAAAGTCTAGCGCATTGTCCCATTGGCCATCCAAGATCAATTGCCTCAGGAATAATAGATCATCCGAATATTTGCCATTTATTATACCGGTTTCACGTTCCAGTGAGAGCTTAATAATTTTGTATGACGAACCAAATTGTGCAAATTTTGATTATTTTCCATCACACGACAATTTTATACCTTTCGAAAAACGTGTACATTCTTTTATTATTTCATCTACTATTATTTATAATAATACCAAATGTAGAAAAGAATACATCACATTTTAACAAAAAGATCATCACAATACGAAGAAATAAAGTAAAAAAAAATATAATTGGTGATTATTGATTATCTCTTCCTTCCTGAATCAACAAATTCAAATTATGATAATTATAAATCTCTACAACAGTAGTGAAAAACACGTGATTCGAGACATGAGGCTGAAATTAGTAATATGACTGAAGACCTACAAACGTTTTACCGTCTCATCGCATTCGTAGATATCGAACTTCCATGTATAATAAGCTGAAACTCCGTAGTGATTTCCAATTAGCGGAGTCCAGCATTTTCATTTACACATGGGAACATAGCTACGAGTATGCTCATCTGTACATAAAGGATTATTCCTGACTTAATGATTATAAAATTGAAAGATGAGAACAGTCACTCCGATCCATTACAGATGACGATAGCTTGTGGTATAAAATTTTGGAACGTTCTGGAAGAACTTCATAAGGATTTCATGAAACTCGGAGATACATTAAAAATCTTGTTCTAAAAACCTTCACATTGAGCTTTGCCGTCCATGATATCGTACGTTTAGATAATCGTTGAAAGACTGGCGACCAAATCTCAAGATCAACCGACCGTCAATGAAACCATACCTAACCACTGCGCCACGAAAACTGTCTCATGCTCATGGGACTTCAAGATAGCTTTCTTGAACGCCGTTCAATAGATCAGTAATAAGGCTTCAGAACACAATGAACTTTCTTCCAGCTTAACAAATGCTAACACGTAAAACATGTAAGGCAGCACGCATCGATAACGTACATGCTCCAGCGTACGGAGCAAGAAATGAAGTACATATCAAACCATCTTGTGGTCACATTATCAGAACACCAACAAATGTACTTATAACTTTAAAAGTTAATGAAGACGAGAAACCTGAGCTTAAAAATGCAAGCGTAAAAATTCAAGATGTTAGCGACCAAAATATTAAAATGAAAGATGAGTCGAGAGAAGAACGTCACTACCTTTCCCTGCGAATGACGGTGTAGAAATTGACAGTAAGCGAGTCTAGGAGCTAATCTTTAATTACTACTTTATTTTTCCTAGATACGCTAGAATTTCCCGCCACAAGGCATTCAATAATCTGCTGGGTCGATGACCTACAGTGTCGTCGTGTCTCTCTCGGCTTCGTATGTTCTCTGGAGCTTCGCCCATCACTCAGAAATGTATGGGATTTTTGACGTCAAAAGCACCATTCATTCGACATCTCGTCGTCATAACGGGTTTCTTTCTTTCCTTTGATATGTTATTTTTATATATTATTGTAATTGTCGGAGACTTCAATGGAAGAGTGAAACGATAAATGTAAAATATTAGAGGAATCGGAAAATTTGGACTAGACGATCGAAATGATGATAGAAAATGCCCCAAGCATTCTTGATCGTAGCACGCCTCTTTGAGGTGAACTTGTTTTTTGTGAAGAGGATTATTCGTCGACGAATATGGTTAGGACAAGGAGCTTGTACAGAAATCCAATAAGTGTTCGCTAATCGATGACGGTGTCTTCCTTACATATTAATAATATCATCTTTCTTGAAGTTGACTAGATCATCGCTATTTTTTAATTGGTAGCAAGTTCAAAAGGAAAATATGTCGTTGTAGAAAAAGACGAAGGTCATTTGTTATGTGGATCACATTGAAACGGTCTCGAGAGAGTTATGAGGAAAACGGTAATATAATAAAAATGTTCGAACGATATTATACATGTTATAAGATAAAATAACGTAGAACCAATAGGAAAGCAAGTTACCTGAGTGATATGAAGACCGCGGATTTCAAGAAATTCAAGAATCGCCTTTAAAATTTCTTTCTCTTTAATCGAAATCTGCACGGATGGCTGTCCGGATGGTTTACAAGGCATGCTACATTAACTAGAAACAGAGAAAGTTATGCATGATCGCAAACGAACGATACAACAGATCGTGTCTTCAAGCAATCCTCAAGCTGATTCAGTCATTCACTTATATACTCAGATCAATCAATAATAATTACCGTAGATCCACAAAATTCTGATGAACAGTATGAAAGGAAAGGAAAATGAAGTCGTGTACATGGTGAGCTTATTACGATAGATGATAGCTCTATAACTATTTCGTCATGAAGTATGGTATTTTATTCTATAAGGAGTCCTGAGTTCTATAACATTGACTCGCTACGCATGAGAATTTAGGAGTCTCTACCATCAAGTGAAAAACGAATCCCATAGGTACGGAACCTTTTTTCAACGCATCATCCATATTTTTTTTAAAGCTTTTTCGAATTAATGATAATAAATAGGCGTTTTATGGGCCGCATAGCGCATTGGTAAATGAGGCCATATTGAGTGACATGTGGGCTTGATGAAATATACATTGGTCGGACCCAAGCTAAACGACCATGATTGGTCCTCTGAAAGTCATTGTATAGACTACTCCAATTCAAATACCACTATGAAGTCGTGACAAAGAATGTGTGGCGCATCTCCACAACGAGATAGATTACGCCAATACTTATCCTTATCTCTATCATAACTGATTGATTACAACGTGCTTTCTCATAATAACATCACAATCTTATGTGACTCACTGAAATGACAAGTTTGAAAAATTGAAAATATGGATTTACTCGCAGCATTTAACCGCTGTTTAGTTTGCATTATTGAGTT
>KN716176.1:84952-102315 GCA_000816705.1 Dictyocaulus viviparus
TGACATGTGGGCTTGATAAATATACATTGGTCGGACCCAAGCTAAACGACCATGATTGGTCCTCTGAAAGTCATTGTATAGACTACTCCAATTCAAATACCACTATGAAGTCGTGACAAAGAATGTGTGGCGCATCTCCACAACGAGATAGATTACGCCAATACTTATCCTTATCTCTATCATAACTGATTGATTACAACGTGCTTTCTCATAATAACATCACAATCTTATGTGACTCACTGAAATGACAAGTTTGAAAAATTGAAAATATGGATTTACTCGCTGCATTTAACCGCTGTTTAGTTTGCATTATTGAGTTATAAAATATCTCAGTGCTGTAAAAGTTTCACTCTTAGATGATATTCTGTCGGAAACTATGAGAGCTCATTTTAATAGAACTAAAAGTTCCCTCCTTTACCAAGAACATGATAATATTCAGAAATTTAGACTTGTAATCTTAGATGTCTGAAAATGTTCTATGACTCAAACAAAACTCCTCTTTGTAAAAATAAGTATATTGCCTATTTCAGAATTGGCTTTTTTTTCCATAGTAGTATCGTAAGTAGCTGGCTGTTACCTTATTTCGCAGCAACTGATATTCTATAAGAGATACGATGAGGTAATGCATGATTTTGGTAGGTAGAATCCTAGAAAGGAGGAAAAGTGCTTCATTTCCTTTTCATCTAGATCTACAACGTGACGATTTTCAATGAGGAGTGTATGAAAGAATTTCGTCATCGAAAAACAGATAGGAATGAAATCGAAGAAGTAAACGATGAGTATCAGTCCACGAAATGATGACGATTTTCAAAGTTAAGAGTATCTCGAATCATCTAGAAAATCTCTAAGGTTTGATGATTTTTTTCGGCAAGCAATTAAAAACCTGTTGTTCAAGATACACAACAAGCTGATATTAGCTTTTATTAAAAAAATCGATTCATATATTTTATTGTATTGCAACTAAAATATTACATTAACAGGAAAAAAACCGTGCATACGGTATTTAGTACGGTATGGTGCTAATAGAAATGGCAAATTATGACGAAAAAGTGACCAGTTAAACAGCAAGACGGAAGGAAGAGTGGGGTTAAATTCCAGCTGGATCGATAGCGCAATGTGTGACAGATGGAAGACTAGCTAGCATGATGCCTAGAAATGGAGGTTGTTCAATCCGAGAGGGAACACATCCTATCACGTGAACCTGAGACACTTCAAACTGTTACGTTTCGCGTCATTCTCTATAAATCGTCATCTTCATGAGTATTTAATGAACATCGTCTACAATAAAGTGTTCGATATTAAGGTAGAAGCGAGATGAGGTTGAATGATATGAGGTACTAAGAAATTAATTCGATTCAAAAAATGAATTCCACTTATACTTATGTTGATTGATTGTCTACTTATATTGTTTGATGTGAGAAACTTTCATAGAGATATTTCTAAGAAACAGAGGATAAAGTAAAGGACTAAGGTCATGACGAGTGCAACACTAAGAGTCCAGACTGCCCTCCTATTTTTGTTAACCTTAAAAATTTACTTTAAAAGAAATATGTAAACAAGATACTACTTTCACACAAAGACTGATCAGTAGAAAGGAACTTTCTAGAATTTCTCAGAAAAGAAGTCGAATAATAACTCGTGTGATTAACTTCTTCTACTTTCTTCATCATATAATTGTTAAGATCAAATCCTAGATAATTTTCAGAAAATGAGGCTCTAAAGACCAACCTCTCAACTCTATAACATTGATTTGTTTTGTTTGATCCATTATATATTAATGATCGAAACAGTTTAAGCTTTATAATTTCCTGACAAGAGGAACACATTGAAACGACATGAAACGAAATTATTGTTTTATTCAGTTTTTTTGTTTCAAGATTGGATTGTTGCCAAAAACTGTGGTATTCCGTAGAAGTGGAATGTTCTAGCAACTTCAACCTATATACCAGTTGAACGATTTAGTATTCTAGTAAACTGATCAATTTTAGGATAAGGAGAAGCCTTGACGTAATCTGTCTTCCTACAGAGATGCACCATCCATTCTGTTATGGTGAAGGCGTTCTAATGGGACAGAACGTTTCATCAGTTTTACTTTACTATATACATTTGACAGAAAGTAGAATTGTACAAAGCAGTACTTTGTACTTAGTAGAAATGAAATTGGAGTTGTTTTACGAAGTATCAGACCGTAGATGACATCATTCAACTCGTTCATTTGTAGGTTCTTTTAAATATGCAGCTATTCTTCTCCTAAGTGTATTAGTTTATTTATAAGCGATCAAACAGCACAACATTCCACATTTCAAAATTGTGGTCCGTCTGTCAACTGCAAAGTTACCACTGATTGATTATCGATTGCATATATCAGCAGCATCAGAACAAATTATGCAAACCTTCCAATCAATCGGTTCTAAGAGTTGAGGAACTCAATAGTTTTTAGCTTATGCAATTTGTTAAATGGTAGATATTTTCTACTGTCTTACTATTATGTCCAGCATTTTGAATCGTCACCTCACTGCTTTTCATTACGAGGTGGTCAAAAAGGGGGTCAATACTAATGATGCATCTGACAAGATCTTATCCAGATAAAATACTAATGATTATACCTACCACAGGTTTAACTGCTCCACTAACAAAAATATTTAATTTGACAATAGTTATAAATATAGACGAAAAAATCTCTTCGCTAGTTCAAGTCGGATATCTGTCATCAATAGATCACAAAAAATGGGCTGAACATTTAAAAATGTATAGACGAAATCATTTTTTATTGACTTGGTTACGGTACAACGTATGGAAAGATATATTCAAATAAAGTATAACTTATATGATAATCTCTGTATATTTCAATTTTAATTTTAATGAACAAATTCTATGGGATGGGTAGCGAAGTGGTGAAGATACGCCGTCCCGAATAAGTGCAAGCAGGTTTGCAGCTGCCTCTAGACCTGTCATCTTTTCTGAATTGATGAATCGGTAGTAAAGAAGTCTTAAGAGATAAGCACACCATTGACTTCATAAAAATGCTCAACTCAGGTCAATGTGTAGATCAAACTCGCATTAAACTACTTTGAACACAAATGTGTTGACACATCTTGCACCATGCATTGAGCAGCGACATTAATTTTCGTAACTTATGCAGTTTATGTTTTGATCGATATAACTCCATAGACTTATGAAATAAATAATCACCTCAAAATTTTAAGGAACATTTTGAAGCTGAATGTGGAAAAAAACCTGTTAGGGAAACCCATAACTGTTTCCGAACTTGTGTGTGATTACGATATTGATACCTTATTGAGTTAAATTGACATATGCTACTGAACTAATTATGAAGCGTATGATAAACAGTTTCATGCTGAATGAAGTATTATCATAAAACAATAGTAAGTTCTAGATTTGTATTAAATCCAGACGTCCCAGTTGGTTTACTGCCTCGATGTTACTGAGAGGTGTTTCTGCGATTTCAATTTTGACATGGAAACCTAGCCAAGAATAGACCTATTAAGAATTGCCACCGTCCTGATGAAATAATGTTGAAAAAGGACACATCCCTCTGATCCCTGAAAACAAGTGACTGCCTGTGGTGAAGACCATAGAAACGGTATCTGAGGAATCCAAGAAACTGAGCTTCACAAGCAAACTCATCGCGTCATAATCCTCAAGTAAGCATAAAGCCAACAACATCGACGACAGTTGCACGAGAAAGCAAAACAAATGGAGGAATGCTAGGACCCTGACTACGTGTGAAGACGGGCCATCCATCCAACTATCTAATTACTAAATCCAAACGAGAATCAGAACAGCGACAGAAATGTTCTAGAAAACAGACAACACTTAAATAAATTGATGCCAGCTGTTTTTCGCAGTTTAGTTCTAAATAGTATCGAGTACTGGCTGTCACCGACGACATTAATCATAGTGTTTTGTGGTTTGTGAATCAGACAGCATCTATGCGGTATTCTAATCCTCGTTTAGTGTTCCAAACTTTGTGTTTTGGTCACAACCTCACAATGAAAATCTGCAAGTGTAGTGAGTGAAAAGTACTTCAGAATGAAAAACCAGTAGATTAAAAAGCTACGACAAATCAATCATAATCAGTTTTCCTTTAATACATGAAAATGTACAAAAAGATTCTAGTACTTGAAAATTACTGAATAAAATTTAAAATTGAAGGTTTTGCTCTAATATCCCTAATGATGCTCTGTCAATCGCAAAACGCGGAGCCTCAGGCGCTTCTCCTAACTGCAGAACGAAGATGCAGCTTTTTGATGGGAAAATCACCATTCCAATTGTTTAAGAAGTTTGACTAGTCGTTACAATTCCGCCCTAAGCAATCATGACATCATTTCATTTTCAAATGATCTTGAACGAATTTAACAAAATTGAACGATACGAGAGAAGAAATACATAGAAATATGAGAGGCGCATGAGTTGTGTTTGGACTTCTAAAGAGGCACTTATCATTTGACAGTTCCCAAAACACGTATTTTTCTATTCGATCCTACAGGCGATTTGAATGGTACTCTGTGAGCTATCGATTCATTTGATCCTGAAGATACTTGATGAAGAAAATTCTATCAAAACATCATTCTTATAAACGTAGTTGGGGAAAAAAAGAACGATGATCTTTTCGATGTAACAGAAACGAAATGTCTTCGACTACAATCGAAATGCGATGTGTTTTACATGCGTCATTGTTTGAATTAATTCTGAATATCGACGATTCACTTTAAAACAGCAAGTATAGTACGAAAAATTACGGACATTTGTCGCTTAACAAAGGAGGGATCCTGAACAGGACGGTTTTGACCGACTGGTATGAGGTGAAAACGCTATTATTCAACGTTACCAAAATATCAATGCGATTATTTACATTCAAAGTATAGTAGAAAGAAATATTTATGAGCCGTTAGATAGGGAAAGTGTTAAAATCGAGTGACCGAGTAGTGGAGGTGAAAGGAGTTTACTTATTGTTGTTCGCTATAGCGGAAAAATACTAGAAACATCTAACAGCGTGAGGGATAGGCAAGGTGGAGTCAATGCTTTTATTTTTATAATTTATGCTATGAGACATCAATTTGTGTGAACAATTGACATGATGAATCAAACATGTAGGGCCTCAACTTCGGCCAATGTTTGATTCATTACGAGTAATGGTCATTTCAGTATTGAACTACTGCGATGATAACAATAATAAGGAGGTATCCGAATGTTAGACTCGAAGGGAGTTCTATAGGTAACAAAATAGATTGTACAGGACTATCGTTGCCATGACATCATCGTTGGACACTAAAGCCTCCCGAAAAAAAAAGCAATGTGTGAAAGTAGTTTCAGTTAGAACTGATAGTTTGGAGTGAAATGATTGGAAAAAAAAACATCGTAAGAATTCATTGTAATAATCAAAAACATTTATGAGAACTATTTTTAATACATCTTCCATCGACTATGGTAGGTCATAATCATATTCGCATTGCTGATGACACCTACATTTCTAAGGTCCTTTAAAAATATGTGATAAAAATACCAAAGAAGGAAAAGAGATCACTTAAGTTAAGGAGAACAGATAAGACAAAAACGACCGGATTAGACATATGCCACGATGTATTGATGAAGTAGTTTAAACACTTGAGAACCGATAAAAGGGAAAGTCATGCATGAATTATTTTCGTTATTATTCTTGGCTAAGCCAGTTCACCTCCTCACCTAACTGAAAACGATTAACATTCCTTCGAAATGACTCAGAACTCAAACTACTATTTCGATGATTGATTAGTAATAATCAAACATCGGTTATCATGCAAGTATTCATAGAGGATAACTATGAAATTTTTGAATCAATAAGATACCGATGAGATCTTGCTATTAGACACAAGAGAAACATCATAATGGCTAAGAAACTATCGATGCAATCTCTTCATGCTTTGCAAATCTAGAAAAAGACTATTCATTCAACTATTCACGTGAAACACAATTGATAATAAGCTTCAACAGAACAAGAAACATGCAAGCTGATGGGAGATCCGAGAAAAATGAAGAAAAGATCCGACGCGATATATTGTATTGGTATAATTTATGATCGTGATAATATAATTCTATTAGGTGGATGATCGCCTAGATATATCAAGATGGAGAAGTTTTTCACTTAGTCGTAGAGATAGAATTCAAAATGATAGAAGAATTATGAAACGACGAAGGATTATGGCGTGATCTACAAACGTATCTTACAGTGTATTCAACAATTCTGCAACTGAAACTTCAATGCTCTGAATGTTTATGGTACTGCGATGACGTAGAAGTTGATGACGATGAAAGCTTGGTATCTGACATGCTTGAGATCGTTGAACAGCATTAAGTTGAAAAACAATGCATGCATCATAGTCATCATATATGCATTCATTATATCTATGAGGTAAACAATGCGAACCGAAAGGAACGAAAAGCATTGACGAATTTCAAAATGGCCGCTTTGACGATTTGATGATACTTCCTGCATACAAGTTAATGGTTACAAAAAATCAACGAGGTAGAACTATTATTTTACTGATATCGAATGCTCCTCAAGCTTAAAGTGATGGCCTGGTGCCGGATACATTTCTGATGTTACTTCAACTAAAAAAACCATTAGATGCAGCGCTGTGCAACGGTAGGAAAATCACAGTGTACGGATACAGTATACCTAGGTTCAAGTTCATGGTGAATGAAGTTACCAATAGGCTACCTAGAGTTCGGTGTTTTCGTAACAATTATCTATGATCTGCAAGGTAAAGCAGCATTAATTTGGCAACAGAATGGTCCTCTCCAAGCATTGTATGAACGACTTCAATCGAAACAAGTACACTGTAACATAAAAACAACAAAACAACAAATAGGTATCGCATCTTTACGAAAGAATAGATTACGCACCCATATCAAGAATGTACCAATACGATAAGCTAAATATGATTGAGTTAAAAAAAAACCAGGAGAAAAAAATCGGTTGCCAAGAAAACTGTGTAGGAGAAAAACGGTATGATAATTTTGCAAAAAAATATTGATGAGTAAAAAAGTAAGGAAGATAAAGATTATCTGATTTTGCACTCCATATGAATCTACTTTTCCTCCTGTTTGAGGACATGACTCCGACTTACAAGTCTGAAATCATCTGTTCTGTAGACATTCGCTGTATCTATGAAGCTTGAGCACAATATGCAAAAATTGGGAAAGTAAAATATTTAAGATGTAAAAAATAGTTAGTGAAGTGTAAGTTACAGCATCTTATTTCCTCGGGGCATATATTCAGTTAAGAGGAGGCAGATAATTTCAACAGAGATGCTAATGTGTCAATTCGCACACAGGTGTTACTTTGTGAAAGCAACATACTGAGTTTTTTTTTCACATGTTTCCGTCTACAGCTGTTTTTTTTTATTTGTAATGCTGTTTCATGACGTGACCAGTGATGACCAATATTATTGATTTAAGCAATCTTGAAAACCTCAATTTCGAGTTTAAGAGCACTGCCTCTATTGATCTTTAGTAGGATGGATCAAGTTCCAGCTATCGATAAACTACGTTGATAGTAAGGAAATGTAAACAACAATGTTCTTATCAAATATCGCTGTTAGTTATCGCTTTACTCAAAGCATTTCCTGTGTTTGAATGAAACAGATAGTAGGCTATAAGTACAGGCAGTACCATAAATGTAGCTAATGTACAGAACATACATTGTCTCACTGAACAACAGAATTCAGACGGGTAATGTCCACGTCGTACTGGATGTCAGTAAGCACAAGCATAATTTTTAGTGTAAACGAGGATCAGCGTTCCTACTAATGTGGCCGTGAAAATTTGTTTATATTTGCATATTATTACTTTATAGTGTTGTACCGGTACGTTAAATAACATCGCATTATCGATAGTGATTAACGGTTTAGTGCGTTTTGATCGTTAATTTACGTCTAATCCAGTTAGGTTCGATGTTGTTCGACAGCTATGCATGTTGTTTTATCATATTCTAGTACCGATTGTTCTATTAAGCATTTTTACATAACATACGCGAAGAACTCGTATCGATTTACGAAAGAATAGATGACGTTTGAGTTATTAAGTTAAGATGATCAAGTCAAAATAAGGATGATGTTTAGATAGGTCAAAATAGATACTGATCTGTAGATCATATTCAATCACTAATAAGCAAAACTGTATATAATGTTAGATTCGTTGACTTGTCGTAGTGTTATGCTTTCTACAAAGGTCAATTAATTGCTCACATTTGAGGTCCAAGCATATAAACAATGAAATCCATTAATCATTCAACATAGACTTGCTACAGCAGTATTTTCAAAATCCCGTATGACATCAAAAATAGTCGAAGGAGTCTAAAATGATGTTTTACTCAATCACTCAACGTCGGCTGACAAAATTTAACGGTTAATCTTTTCTAAAAACTTTTCAGAGAATCCGCTTTGTAGTAAATGCATGGTCACAGTATTTTTATTTTCTATCAAGTATGATAGCTTATAATGTTGTTCTTAATAGCCGTAATGATGCTGAGTTAGTTAGAAAACTTGAAAGATCAGGCGAGACTCGAACTCACACCCATAGATATCCGTTCTGTTGCGCTTGAATAAACATGAGGTTTCAAGTTTTGCGAATAACTTAACATCATTGAGGATAACTACTACTACTATACACTTGGTGTTTTTTTTTGTGCACTTTGACATATAGAGAATTTGATAGTGAGTTCAAAAAGTAGGGAGGATATGAAAAACAAGCACTAAGACTACTCTTAAGAGCTCTACATTAAAAACACAGTCTAATTGCTATTAGAGATAAAAGAAATGTACTAAAGCAGTTCTAGTTAGAGATATGATAAGGACTTTATCGATTTTTTGGGTATTTACAAAACAACTTAGTGTATAAACAGATTGAGGTGAAATCAAATCAAAAAGCTCTAGTAACACTACTGTTTAGTAGTAAAGGAGCACCTGTAGTTTCATGGAAGGAGCTCGTAAATAGTAAACAGAATAAATAAATTTTACTATAACTGATAATAATATCGATTTTCAAAAAAGCTATATCGTTTCATAATAACGAATCAAAATCAATCTATGATGTCATCAAGCAACGATCATCCTCCATACGATGACATCATTGGAAGGGTAAATTTCATGGTGACGATACTCAACTATTTGACTCAATACGATCAGATTATCCACATAGCTGGACACAAATGAATGTGAAGAATGCCGATCACAGAATGTGATGGCTTAGAAGATAAAACGAAACGTTAGCGCTAGCCATCAAGTAGAAAACTTTGCGTAGAGTTGTCAGGAAGAAAACAAACATATAATAACTTTGTTATGTTTTTTTTCTCTCATTTTTCCGACTGTTCAAAGTTTGCTTGTTCTACTTTGAGAAGCATCAGACTACTATGCCCTTATCTTTAAATGACGTTAAAAAATTTAATGGAGTACATTTAGGCCTCTAAAAGCTAAAGTTTTATTCTATATAGACGAAATATTCATCATATAGGCATATAAACAAAGCTGTTATTCTTCATAAGCTGAAAACTATGAAGAAGCCGACAGCATTCAAGTGAAGGATGTACGTATTGAGAATAAACAAGTACAATAGACTCTGTATATCGTTAAACACCAATACCTCAATGATTATCTGTAACTCCATACTCATTGGTAGGGAAAAAATTTTCAGCTTCTTATAATTCACTTTTTTGAGGTGTTAAAAATGCATAAAAGTGTGTTAGCGTAAAAAAAAAACTCTGCTCTTTTCCTAATTAATTCCTCTAAGTGAAAAGAGACAATGGAAAAAGATCGAAGAATATAAAAAAAAAACAATCGCGAAAAGACAACTGAACACAACGAAAGACAGGAAACTTTTGTAGTGAAATAAAAGTAAATGAAGAGCAACAAGTGAAAAAGTGAGAAATCTAAATATTTGAACAATGTCGTTACGTAGAAACACTACGGTATGATATTGATCTACGCGGACTTTTTTCCTCACGAATTTTTTCCTCAATCGTTCTGGACAATTAAGAAACATGATTAAAACAGTACGGATAACGAAAGAAACACCGCTGATGAATTCATTCGATCATGAACAGACGTGCACATGAGCAACTTCAATTGTGGGCTACCGCCACCCCAATCGATTCCGCCCTCAATTGACGAATGGTGAATGCCAGCCGTGTTCGATCTCTTTGACGGTTTCGTTTTTGCAAATAACGTCTGATTACGTCATTCATACCATTATCATGAATGCTTTTATGTTTTACACATAACATAACACTATGAAATGTTAACAGATTTGAATTATTTAAACAGTAGATCTTTATAATAATCAATAATCACAATGTAGTATGTGATATGACGTACGACAAATAGATTTATTTTGTTTGACTTTTTGTAATCATGTTGACATGGCAAACTAGTGGCAACACAGATACGGAGGATATGTCACGCCTCAACACTCACAAACAATGGTGAAAAGTGTGCGCTTCTCATTAAGTTCTAAGGTACTTCGTAATGACTCTAGTTGTTTACCAATTACATAAATTGTGTAGATTCCTATTAAAATGCATTAAGGTGTTTATGGACTACACTGAACTACACTCATAATTACCTTAAGTAATCCCGTAAGGATTCTAACAAGTTATAGAGTCCATTGAGCTTCTGATATTTGCTAAACTACAAAAGATATTGATCATTCATTGCTGTCTCACTCGTTCATACGAACATTATTGCGGTCGTGATAAACGAAGAGACCACTCGACCAGTCTCAGATACTTTCCCGACTTTTCATCGACAGAACTTAACTGCACCACTGAGGAGGAGAGTCAGCACAGCCTCATTGATATATTATACATTCAACCATTATTCTATCCTATCCAATTGATCTTTTTCTTTTGAGCTAGGTATTGTAATTTTTTTCGTTATTCTTCAACTTTAATAACATATTGTCTTTTGACTCAATACTAAGGATGTTTACGTAAAAGGGTTAATGACTCGCATAGCTCTATTGGCAGCAGGTGTCAGATCGTTGCTGGCAATCGATTACCAATTCGGTTATTACGCCATGAGGCAAATCAAATGCTTTCTTTGGCTATGGCTTATCCCTTTCTAGAATTGGAGTTTTTTTTGTTGACTAGCTCTCACAGCACACACGTATACGTGTATTATCAATATCTCTAGCGTTTCCAACATGAAAATCATAGTGTTCGGCTATCCATGGAGGTTTTCGTCCTCGTGTTTTATTGAACACTGAGGTAGTGGAACGCTACCATTATACAGTTTTTTGATGAAATATATAATATAGATTCATTATGAAACAATATAAAACTTATTTTTAAATTCTCTAAGAACATATTGACTCACATCTAATAATATGCATGAGTGCAATAGGCAAATCGTACAAAAGTTTACGCTAGTAAATATTGAGTGATTAAATGTCATATTTTAAATTGGTTCGTTTTATTTCCTTACAATGATGACTTCTCAGAAACCGACGGCGTAGTTAAGTTCGTTTGGTCTTTGTGAAACGGCTGCTAGCAATTGTTTATATTTGTCTTCTCGTATTTTTATTGCCGATACAAATCGGTCGGTAGCGTCTGAATCTTCTGACGAAATAGGTAGGCAATGTATGCCGTAATCAGTATAGAGACTCTTCAGAATCGCCTAGAATCACTTAGAATCATCTCTTTAGAATCACAGTCAACAAAATAAAAGATTGAGAAGGAAATTACTAGATACAATTTATAACTTTATTTTTTCTCAAAACTTATTGGAGCACTCAAATCACGTGCACTCACAGTGATCATTGATAAAAAAAGCAAGCGCCAGGCAGTCTTCCATTTTTATCTATTGCATTCAACGAGAGTCGAATGGGATCACTACAGTCTGCAGATTCGTTAAGCATCACAATCTTCATCTAGGACCTTACCGAAGAGGTCTAATCGGCAGACAAGTAATCTTCCTGAGGTGGAATCAATGTCCAGTAGAATGCAATTACTTACGGCAGCTCGTGGTCACCCGTCATCACTTATAAGCATCACGTATGGCTGCTCATCTCCTCACACGTAGCATGAAGTGAACGGTTGCGTTTGTGATATTCGATTTTTTGCATAAATTGGAACATCAAACTTCCCCTCTTCTATATATTACTTTCATATACTGTTTATGCCGCTCTCCTTTTAACCAGTCCGCTTTTTATTTTATATACATCTCTTCAGCTGAAATTTGGAGCCATGTCATCCATCACATGATCTTCACAATCCAGATGCACTTCGCGTAAGAATTTTAGAAAATTTACTGAGTTACACTAGATAGGAATGCCAAAAATTTCTTCATGATACTCAAAGAATTGTCATGTATGAAGTGGAAAGGGTTTAGTTAGTTGAAGCTACCATTAGCGCCCCTGTCTCAAAAGTGTTTTCAAGATTAATGGAGAGGAGATGAAGTTAGTTTTTAGACTCTTATGATGTGTTGGCAAGTCTTATTGTTGTTTAATCAATCGCACAAAAAGTTTTTTTCTAGAGCTCAGCATGCTCTCATGGTTACTCTTTTATGTTACAACACGAGTCCGCTTGCATTGCGATTACTTGAAGCTTTGTATTCTGCAAGTAGTGGGCAAAGAGTGGAGACAATGTATTGATGAGAAGCTTTTAAGCAGTAAGCTCTTCAGCACTTTGGTTTAATTCTGTCTGATCCAGATGCTGTTCGATTTGTCACCGACGAAACATCATGTGGGATTTCGGTAAGGAGCATTATCAGATCAAAATGATTCTCTATATTATTCCATAGAAGTAGGCGAGTATGACTACTTAAATATTCAATTTTGCTAGTAAAATGCGAATGTGTTGAACTTGTGGTAGTGAGTGATAAGGCAGATTAGGTGCTCTTCTCTGCTCCAGCAGCTTCATCAATCAGTTCTACTATTCTCTCTTCATATATTTTTTTCGTCGCTTCTCTGCAGAGCCACACAAATTCAAAAATGATTAATTTGTTGCTCTGAGTGATTCATGATGGCGTCTACACTCGACACTTTTTCAATGCATGCGTTTTTGTACTATGAAAACTGTCAACATTTTTCGCGCCCGGTCGTTGTCAATGACAATATCGTTACTAAAGCTAGTTGGGAAGAATATCATTATCATTGTCATTTAGTTATTTTGAAACTCCAGTCGTCTTTCTTTTACCGGCGGAGAAAAATTCGGCGCACAGGCGAAGATTTGATCTCCTGTAATCCTTTACGACCACAACTAAACATGTTACACAGGACAGCGCTTACTAGGATTTTGTCAATTTTGTGATAGTTTCTTTTAATTACAGAGTAACACTTAGATTATAGAGTTAAAAGCTTTTTGAATAGGAGGGTTACCATCACGATCTTGGGTAGAAATTTGATGTTCTCAGAGCACTCTTCTACGTGCAAACTTAACGCGAAAATCAATAACGATCACATCGTAGAATGTATGATCTTTGATGTTAAATTACTTTATATCCATATAAGGTGCAATGACTTCCTCTTTGTATTCTAATGTGGCAACGTAGACGAGAAAAAACGCTCAACCGACGGCAAGAACACCTCGTATTACCGACTGTTTCCAGCAACAATTCTTTCACGACGTGGTAAACAACGTTCAGTTGTTTGTTGTCTTCTCATATCAGCCAGTCCATTGACACAGTTTCTAGTCTTTTTGATATCCATCAGGCATTTAGAATAAAATTCAAATGCTAACGTGCACGCCCACATGATTGTATTGGTCGCCTTATATAGAAGGTATGAGGTCGTTTAGCAGATCATAATAAGGGCGTCTACTCGAATCTATCTAAGCCTCAGGGCAAAGAATAGTTCGCTTCTAATGCAATTTATCGTCGATTCGTCACCTGTGTTTCCATTTTAGATTCGCTACTAACTTATGAAGAACTCTATAGATACTCACAAATTAGATACCATGAATTTTTTCTTCCATAACAAGAAATCAAAGCAATCGATTGAAAAAGGTTACCACCAGAATACATAATGACGATCCGAGATATGAAAACATGTAAAAGACAATCTCATAGGGCTCATTAATTGGGAGTACAGTCATTGACCACTACCAGTCATTCAGTGGATGGGTGAGTGAATGATAATGACGATAGGAAGGTAATCTTCATACATGACTTATGTACTTGAGAGGCACGTAGCGCAAATATGGTGGTATCACAATGAATCGATTGTAAATGCCAAAGCTGATCTTATTTTTCATACCTCATCGTGTTCGCAATAAAATCGTCCATCACGAGGATCATAGTAACCGGTTGGTTCTTCAATTGCTTTTCCAGGTGATTTCTGCTCAATGAGCATTTTTATCGCAACTGACGAGACCGCTTCAACAGTTCGAACCGAACCCGACGCTGTTATTAAAAAACGAAGCTGAAAGACAAATCTCAGTAAAATTTTAGCGATAAGAGTCTCAGTAATATTTTCATTTGATTTAGGTGCAAGCAATAGAGAACACCTAACGTTAATAAGATGAGACCTATTAATTTTACTCCATATCTATGGCAATTTTACCTCATATCTATGGCATAAATGTGAACTGACCACAAACCTCAAACGAATAACTTAATCTGGTTAGATAGTATTGCTATAGAGTGAAATTAAGCAATAATTTAGTAGTGAATATTAATGCGGCCCATTCAGAGAAAGAATATTTGTGTCGCTACGTAAACCTTAGGATGGTCAGCTTGAAAATATCGTCTTTGAATGAGGGATTGTTGTCCAGAACTCAAAAGCATACTGTAGCAGAGCCGTCTTTGTGTTCTCGCAACAACATCATCTCGGCGGCTGATGTGAATATCCGTGATTCTTCTCCTGTTTCTGTATTGTAGAATGGTGAAATATTTGTATGATTTTTTGTTAACGGTGGTATAATTCCAAACCTGAAGCGATAAAAGTATTCTGAAATGTAATTGTAATTGTAATTTTAAATGTCATTGACTTCTATTCTGACCACCAAAGATTTCAGTAATGAATTAAATATAAGATCAAATATGTCAAATATTTTCATCCTACGGTATTTCACGTGACATGCTGAATGTCATCGCAACTTCTTCGTATCGTGTAATTGAAAACAAAGCTATGTTTGTGACTCGGTCGAATTTCTTCTACAAATGAATTTGTTTACTCTATGAAGATAATCAATCAAAGAGCTTTGCCGTTGATCAATTCCTTGTGGAGGGATGCACTAACGCGTTCGTGTTCAACGTGGTATCGTGATTAAATATGATCTTGATCTATACAGTGAACTTAGTTGACCACTCTTCACCGAGTCAGTGCTGTTTATCTTATACAGAATTCTTTAGCAATTTATCGACACTAGAGGGAAGGTGAGCTTGGTAGACCTGGAGGGCAGTCGTGAACTGCCTTTGGCCTGTGTGTCACTGTGGCACCTCCACCACTGTGTCACTGCACCCCCTCTTCACTTTATATGCGATTTTATTCTAATATAAATACTTTGTCGATCATCTGAATCGGTCGTGTTCAGCGTCAGCGAGTGCATGAATTTAAGTGAATGAAAGCTTCTTTAGAATAAAACGGACGATAATCTTGACAGATATAGATTTCCAATTTTTCGTATAATTATTAATGCTCTTTCATGGGTCACGCTACGTATGAAAATACGTTCCACAATGCAGAACATTTTTAACTTCTCTCATTTGAATTCTTCGGAGCCTGCCGCTCTAAGAAATAAGAGCTGAGCTATTTTAACGAGTATGTAATGAGTTTGGATTCAAGTTCATTCCGCCTGAAGTTTCAAGTTTAGCGATCAACTTTGCATCATTAGGGAAATAAGAACACCATTATGACCTAGTTGATACAAAAATAAATAAAAATACCACGAAAGATACAAAACAGCTTCTAAGGAGAGAGAGAGAGAGTAAACATTTTGATATCAATTTAGACATTCCGTTAGATAACGAATTCCGGCGATTCTTCCAGAGAAATTTTGGATTTACAAAATGGGATAGGTGGCATGACGCACTGGCGGCGGTGCCACAGTTATACGGAGGCCCAAATCAGGTTCGTAGCCGCATCCTGGCCTAGTAAAGTAGCCATCTGTCTCTTCGGTTGGCAAGTTGGTACCAGAGACATCTTGATGAAATAAACAGCACTCACATTGCGAAGAGTGATCAACTCAAATCAAATCTCGACTACTAATCTTATGTTAAACGACAATACTACGCATAAATAATATAATGGAAAGAATGATTATTATCGATTTTCACGCTTTTAAGTTAGTCGCAAAACTGGCAACATAAAGCGGGACTGCACTTGGCGGCGCAATTGAGTAAATTATTGAGATATAGTTAAGGGTAAAGAAAGAAACAAAGGAAAATATCTAAGTAGTTTTGGGGTAAAATTTTCAAACATACCTTCCTAATACGCGATTTTGCGGTGAAATTGTTACTAATGATAATTTTTTCTGCTCGACTGAGAATTTCATCTGATAGTAACGATGGCTGAAAAATACGCAACAATAACGTTAACTGATAACTGTTATCCATGATAAAATTTAGGGAAATAAAGTAAAGAAAAATAGCAACAGCATAGAAATAACGCATAGATGTGAGGTGTTATGAGGTATTCTGCCAACCGTTATCTTTTTTTCTCTTCACTAAATCTAACCTAACTCTATGGAGGTAAAATAAATAGTAGGTAGATATTGTAAACTAGAGAGGGAAACCTAACTTCTTTCACTAGCCGACTAAATAAAGATATCAAGAAAACTTTGAATCGTATTAAAAGCACTATTTTCTAGAGGAGAACGGGAGTGGTGGAGGTGCCACAGTGACACACAGCCACGTAACAGTTCGTGACGGCCTCTCAAGAATACTAAGCACACCATACCTCAGGGCTTGGTAAACTGGTACCAATGAAATGTAGATAACACAGATAACACTAATTTGGATAAGAGTGATCAACTCAAGTCACTGTGTTGAGCAGGCTAACAATCTCACATTCAAGCACCTCCACGATATCACGTGGAACACGAATGCTAATTTCAATATCATGGTTTTCACATTATAAGAGATACCGTCATATTCGACACAAGCAACACAAGCAAAACCTACTAAATTCGGAATTCGATTCCATTCTTTCGTTTCTGGAAGAAGTTCATAAGCGAGTTGTTGAGCTCGCAATAGTAAATGAGTTAGGTATACCTCTTTTGAAACAGGTGCCAGTGACTCAAATAGACGATGATTGAAACATTCTATAAAATAAATGATAGCAATTGAAATTCAGAATGATTAATAGTGTTTTTACTTGTAATTAGTGATGTGACGAATGCAGAAAAAATTGACGACACATCGATTTCA
>KN716176.1:102415-135480 GCA_000816705.1 Dictyocaulus viviparus
TCTATGGAGGTAAAATAAATAGTAGGTAGATATTGTAAACTAGAGAGGGAAACCTAACTTCTTTCAATAGCCGACTAAATAAAGATATCAAGAAAACTTTGAATCGTATTAAAAGCACTATTTTCTAGAGGAGAACGGGAGTGGTGGAGGTGCCACAGTGACACACAGCCACGTAACAGTTCGTGACGGCCTCTCAAGAATACTAAGCACACCATACCTCAGGGGTTGGTAAACTGGTACCAATGAAATGTAGATAACACTAATTTGGATAAGAGTGATCAACTCAAGTCACTGTGTTGAGCAGGCTAACAATCTCACATTCAAGCACCTCCACGATATCACGTGGAACACGAATGCATAGACGCATCTCGCCATAGGGATTGATCGACGCCAAAGCTTATCTAATCTAATCTTATATTCTAGCAAAACTATCTTATGAGATTTCCATTAATGTGAATATTCTGCTATTTATAAAATCTGATTCCAAAAAAAAAGATGTTTTAGATTTTTTGAGCTTCATTAGAATCTTCTCAACCCTAAAAATCAGGACAATTTTAATTTCAATGTCATCGCTTTCACATTATAAGAGTTATCGTCATATTCGACACAAGCAACACAAGCAAAACCTACTAAATTCGGAATTCGATTCCATTCTTTCGTTTCTGGAAGAAGTTCATAAGCGAGTTGTTGAGCTCGCAATAGTAAATGAGTTAGGTATACCTCTTTTGAAACAGGTGCCAGTGACTCAAATAGACGATGATTGAAACATTCTATAAATAAAATGATAGCAATTGAAATTCAGAATGATTAATAGTGTGTTTACTTGTAGTTAGAGATGTTACGAATGCAGAAAAAATTGACGACACATCGATTTCAATGGTGGATTTTGGTATCATCGTCTCCATGGCTTTGTAGTAAAAATAACTAGCTGAATACTTGTCGAGGAACAAATGCGAGTATCTGACGGAGTAGTAATTGGCTAATTCTGAAAACACAAATATGAACACCACAATACAACCCAACCTTTCATCCTGTGATTCAACATGGCGCATTTGTTCAGAACTATATCACATCTGGACCTCAAACGCTTATTTTTCAACGTACAATGAAAAACTCCGCAACACTGAGTTAATTACAAAACTCGAACCTCAGCGTAGGATCCGTCTGCACCCACCATCGTGGACCATTATAGCACTATTATAGTTGGCAGAAGTAAATGAATAACCGCAGGAACAATCCAGAGGCTCCTCCCCATTACTAACGATAGTCATGTATTTACATAAAGATTAAATTTTTTCAGGTTTGAGATTCCTTACGGCAGACGAGCAAATTGAAAAGGCCCGCATGGTAGACTCAAATGGAGTATCACTATCACTATTTACCAGCCCTATGATTGATAGAAATTATTTTTTATCTACACTCACCTCCTCCAAGAGTGTGCAGTAGAAAAATCTTTGAATTTTCATCGGCTATTGGTGATTTCATCAATTGTTCAGTGTAGTTTATCGAATCACTAAATAGTTGTATTGCAAAATCATGTAGTAGTGTTTAGTTGAAGTGAAGAATTAAGTGATGAGTAGTGAGGAAAAAGTAGATCAAATTAAAATATTAGTAATACAATGTAAATTCCAGAAAAAAACTATTTATCTCGTTCTTTGATCTTTCTCAGTTGTCTTTTTAAGCTAATTTACCGTATTTTTTTTCATAGAATGGAAATCACAACGCACATCAGGCCGACTTGTTCTATCCACTTCAACTTTTCGGTAGTATCGCTTACGTTTAACCACTTTGCTAACGTAGGTGTTACATAGAATTTTCGAGGATTGGAAATGTTCCCAAGCTAAATGGAACATGCATCATGTATATATACTATATATTATGATATTATTTGTTAAAAGATTCCTAAAGAATAAGAATGTAATACTGATAACGGAATCTCCTAGGCTGTTTGTTTGACCCTCATATGCAGATGATCATTATCGTTAGACTGTACTACGTCAAAGAGTCAAATCATTGAGATAAGTTTAATAATTTCCTTATTCAGAGATCACGCAATGCAAATTGACCTTATGAGTTTGCGCTGTAGCGGGAGTCTAACTCAAAATTGAGGTATGAAGACTCAGTTAAATTTTCCATAATCAACAACGGAAATAGCAGTAGAGAGATTCAAAAACCTATGGAGTTTTTTAAACTCCCTCAAATTGCTTATGATTCAATGTATTCCTGAGTCAAATAAATATAGGATTCAAAATAGATTGGAGGTCAACATGATAAACATCAAGATCACGGTATATTTATTTGTTGATCTTTCAGTTTCACGTTTACACATAGTCCTCACAATTTCACTGTCAACATTTCAAAAAAACTAAAAGATGTCAAGTAGATATCTTGGATGGTTATTAGGTCATAGAATAGCGAAAGTAAAAACCTCAATGACCTCTTGATTACTTGTTTATGAGTGCGCATCAAGAAAACCTTCTTATACAGTTTATCAAGATGATCAGGTCAAACTCAAAATGAAGAGAACATAATTTAATCTTGAAAGTTATTATGCTGTATTTAATACAGTTTGTATTGGTGATCAGTTCACATTAACCGACTATTACATGAGTTACTATATTGTTAAACGTAGCGAGTTCCATGTAGTAACAACCTGCTGGAGCAAGCGAGGCGCGATGAGGGTGATGGTCCGACCCTATGTAGAATTTTGAACAGCAGCGACATTAGTTAGTTTCGTTATGATACTTCCCATTAAAAAACGTTCAGTGTCTATTGTCTATTGTCCGGCCCCCTGGGATTGTGCGTTACCATGATTTATGTTAATCATCATGATAAATTCGAGCAGCCGTTCACCGCACTCGTTCTATTTCAAGTTGGAATGTATTAGTGTGACGGTCTTCGTTTTTATAGTAGGGTCAGCCTTCGCTCTAATTCAAACAACGACGATCTTGTAGAATGTGTGTTATTCTATCTAAAGATTTCTTCAAATCGGCCATATAATTTTTATTTCATGTCCACCGGAAGTGTTACCGTCAAGAATTTGATGTCAGATGCCAAAGCCGAGAGCTCAACTACGTTCTAACAGTCAACTATGTTCATTAGTGGTCTGAAATGCGAAAAGCCTAGCACATCTTATTGTACAATTGCATTTGAATGTCGTATGAGGTAGAGCTGTAAGTATACTCATTATTATGCTAAGCCTTTGCTAAAGTAAGGAGAACAGATTAGAAATCAAGGATGAAATAACTTGAAATATGAAGCAGAGAAACTCACTGAGTCCATTCGATTCCACTCATCCAACATTAATTTGATTTCAGAGTTTGTAATGTTTTCAATCCAAAATTTAGAAAGTGGATCCGGTTGAGCGCTTTCCAGAAGTACATAGGAATTTCGAAAATCCTTGAAATATCTGAAAACATCACTTTGCACGCCTCAAGGGCACTGATGCACCAGATATTAATTTAAGGCTATGAGATAATACTCCAACTGCTCTCACTTGTGACGAATTTCTCATAGGTTCGTCAGTAAAGATTTGCGTTTATTCGTATTTCTTGAATAAAGCAATTGAAATTAGATCATTGTCAAGGCGAAATGTTAAACAATTTATCTCAAATCACAGTACTGCCGAAAAACTGTCCTACATTCAACAATTTTCTGGCACCCTTAGCTAAAGAGGTACGAAAGAGCACGCGTGGAACGGGTTAATCAATCCAATATCAAATTGGATTAGAACCAATTACGTTTGACTATGGATTACAAATACAAGCTGTAGACCAGTATAGGAAAAACGGCTGAGATGATCAATACTGCATTTTGATCTGGCACAACCACTGAGTAGACCCCCTGCGCCTCACCATTCTGAGACTAGTGCTAGAGATTTGAAGCAGAGTCTCACTACGGCCGCTGAACTTTCATTCATGATCGAATGTAAAATAAGTTATAATAAAAGAATATTTTGATGGGCACCACATGAATTAGCCGACCACAAACGCACTGCACACGTGATTAGCTATAAACGCTTTCTTTTGCTGCTACACAAGTATCAAATCGCATATCACTGAAGTTGTGTATTGCATTTGTTACGAAAACAATACGCATTACATTACTAGCTGCATCACAGCAAAAACTCAGCTGAACCAAAGCTCAAGTTGCATGGTCGTTAGATAATGCTACCGGTTTGTAAGGACCTTCAAGACATGCTGTTTCGAGGAACGTTCTACAACAAACAGATAATCATTGCCAACGTCGACGAAGAACAACTCCAAAATTTGGTTGTAGCTGTGCGAGAGAAGCGTCCTAAGCAACGTAAAGTTGTCCTTCTATACGATAACGCACGATATCACATTATTTACGCAGCCACATTGTAGAGATACTGAGTTACGCCACAGTACCACACTTAGCATACAGTGCTGATAGACTTCATTATCCTCTCTTTTGCAACCTAAAGCAGCATGTACAGTAGAAAAGTATCAAGCATTACAGCCACCACAATAGCGACCTAACAGACTTCTTGAATTGCTAGCCTCATTCTTTATGAGGTGATTTTCATCCAATGTTTGCCCGTAGTACTCTACACAAAATGTTACGGCACCATAGTTTATCGTTGGCTTATTTCATCATTATTCACTGAAAGGAACGACGTATTTAGTGATATTAGCATTAGAGCGAATTTAATCCAAATCATTACGGTAGTGAACATGACGTAATTAATGAGAACAAAGTGATTTACGCAATATTATTATTGTTATGTTTTGTCAAGTCGTTTGCATATAATTTATTTGACCTCTGTGAGTCACAATATAAGTGAAAATACTAACTCAAAATGATAATAATCCGTGGAAAAATTAGTATTTGCACCAACGAACGAATATACACCTTTCACTATTGCGCTTTTAACCTAAATTGGTGTTATAAGCTGGACAAAAAGAGGATTATTCTACTAAGATAACATCATTATACCATGCCATCCGGTGTCAATCGACGGTAGACCATCATTGATGACGTCGAATACAATCCTGCTGCTGAATACGGTACCATAGTCGATATACACATAATGCAACTACGCATTAATGAATGCTTGCTCATTTCATTTTTTGCAGCAAGATTTCTGGAATAAAATAACATCAAATCTCATACGACCTCTTACACAAAATTTCATTTCGTTACTAAACAACCCTGAGGTATGAGGTATTCCATATCTCACTTGAAGCAGTTTATTGTTATGGACTGGACACCCGAAGAAGAAGACTTTTGAAAAAATCTCAGGATTTCCATTTTTCATTAAGGCGAGATGAACATCAAGACGAATTTACTACAGTAAGCTGAAAACTCACTTCATATATAAGGAGCAATCGAGGTTTTCCGTCATTGCAACAAAAACCTTGTATCTCCTTTCCATCGAATAGTAACGTGGAATAATAAACTGAAAAAGAAAACACATATACGTAATCGTGTATGATATAATTTCTATGGAATTCAACTCGCATTAAACGTACATTTTCAGGAAGATACGGTAATTCGCTCACATAAACCAGCAACATAATCAGCACAACAATCATTATAGATGTGATAGCAAGTGATATTACATAACATCTAAGAGAGAAGAGAGTAGATCAAAGGAATATAGATGACGATAGAGTTCTGATATCAAAACGACGAAATAACGTTCAAGGTCTCAGTTGTGTACTATCGTCCGATCATAGATCTTGAAACGTTACTAAATATCCTGCCGAGTCCAAAATGTAAGGAGGTATTTTGTAATAATCACAAATTCACATGCCAATTAACGAATGACTCACTCTGGTGAAAATTTCGCCCCATCTTCAGATGGACTCGCATCATGATATTTTTCAGCATCCATGTAGGATCGACGTTTGTAATCATCCGAAAGTGATCCTGAGCTCAAAATATCCACTTGATTTTGATTAATATTGCAGATGAGGAGAATCTTTAGTATACATAGCTCTTAATCGTTCCGTCTTATTTGCATACGATACGGTGTTTCAAGAAAACTTATCAACATTCAGACCCCTATGTTTCATGAGGGTGTTTTGCAAAGTACTGACAAAAAATTACTCAGAGACGACGTGAACAAGTAGTTCAAATAGAGAATTTCTTGCGCTGCTTACTTTTTTTGTAGTCGTTTCCGCTGTCAGCACTACCACTTTTTGAATAAACATGAACTAAATAATTGATGAGTTATTAGGGACTCAGTTTAACTCAATGGTAACCAATTGGAAAAAAAAACCATTGAATATAAGCTCACATTGTAAGAAATTATCCGTTTCATTTTTAAGAGGATGGTATACCGAATGATGTTTTCTCTCTGAAATGACAGTGGAACAATAACCGAACTCATTAAGGAGATGAACAGTCAAAGAATGAGGTCTGAAACAAATGACGGAGTTAATCGCCTAGTGATCTATAATAATTTTTCGCAGTGAATGAAAACTTTCCAATTTTTAAAAATACGTTCATTATTGTTTTGCTATACGTTGTTGTTTCATTATAAATCAAAGTGTTGTGAATTTACGGACACATCAAATTTTCCGTCAACTTTCACTACAAAACAAAAGACAAGACAGTATTGTTTTTTTTTCGCCTTACTTACTTAAGTAACAGAACAAAGCAGAAACCAATGGAAAAAAATTAATAATGGTTATCATATTGAAGAGAGAAATGCAACAAAACACTTTTTCCCCTCAATATAAATACGAGTTAATTACGTTTCGTTATATAAAAATACTGTAGAGGTAACGAACAAACCATCATTGCAATAGTTAGAGATAAAGCTTATAAAATCATTCACAACCTAAGCTTGTTTTTTTTCCTATAGAACGGTGAGAAACTATGAAAATTAGAAGCACTCACCTCTTTTTTCTTTTGGATACTCTGCTGAATCTGCGTTCGCCATTGCCTCATTGAAACCTAAAACGTAACGACCTCGTAGGAAAAGACGTCATCTTACAATAAATTCCTCAAACGCACGATTATCAACAATAGAATTTAAAGATCAACCCATTCATCTCATTCAAATATGAGAGCTCTTGATTTTTCTTTACAATCCTCCTCAACGGTACACGGTGAGATCAAATTATGAGAAGAAAAGCTCACTCATTGATGAAAAATAATTTTGATCAAGAAATGTAATGAATATTATTTTTCTGCGCTAGATCACACTTGCGTTTCACTTATTCGGTATTTTACTTCAAGAATAAATTAAAACAAATTTGTCATATCACACAATAATCGAGGTAATTTTACTATGTAAGTGTTTTAGACGATGTGCTTTTCCTCACATGAATGTTAGATAAAAGATGATCCGACATAAGACGAAGTGATACTGATGATGACTGAGTGATCATAATTGAGGAATGCGCCGAATATGCTATGTTGCGTCGTACATGAAGATCAAAACGCATTTCTTCGGTAAAGAGAAATGTTCAAAATATCATGATGAGTGGTGCTTAATCTACCTCTAACTCGTTTGACTATGCTAGTAATGATTGCTACTTTGAATTCTAACAGAGAAATTCAAACAACTTCAAAAAACGAGTGAAAGCAACTCAGCTTAGCCCAGTTTACCATATTCCCCTGTAATTTCCGTTAGGGATACCTATCCTGAGTATTTTCACGGAAATTTCAACCTCATCGTTTTCCGCTCCAATATGATAATGTCGAAATATTTGCCGGATAAAAAGCAATAGAAAATAATCTTCGCGAGTCAAATAAGATAAATGTTAGCCTCATTGGCACTGGTAGTCAAGAAACTGCATGCCTCATTTATCTCCTACGTAACAGCAAACACTCATAGAGAAAAGATACAGTGAGATAAACGCACAGTCATTTCACTCAAAGCAGTGATCCACCTGATCCGCTTGCTGGATATGATCTACAATTTTTCACAGAAATCATTCTGTTGTGTACATCGAGAAGATTTGATGGGCATAACCTATAGAACGAAAAGTAATTCGCAAAGATTTATTTGTAAATACATTGATAGATCATACCGCAATGGTGGGAACCGTTTGGAAGGTTCGTCAAGGATATCACTTCCCACTTGCTCTACTCCTCGTCCAACTATAAATACCATTCGAAATCGTCAAAACGGAAGTTGGAATGTCTTCGCTTTTCAGCGAAATAGTGGAAATGACTATCATAAAAAAATATTGAATGACTGTCATTAAATTTTTCCTATGAAGTTATAGCATTTCGTTCAAGCCCTTATTATTTCTATCAAATGAAGAATCCTTTAAGCGATGCGATTCACCTTAATTGCTCATGATTACCATGGGTAATGAAGCCGTTAAATTGAGACAAAAGAGGTATTCTTGTATGGAACCTTCGCTTCACAAAGACATCGCTCCATTTTCAAACAGCACGGAAAAGATAGAGATGATGTTGAGCCATTTCAAATCAAAAGTATCATCTGGATTCATTCACACTGATTATAGAAAGTGTTGAACGGTACCAGTAAGACTTCCACTTCTCCGTAACGCACATATGAGATGGTTTCCTGAATTTTATTCCGAAAAGGCGAATCTCTTGAGCATCATGGAATTTATTGATGACTTCTATGAAGAGGTCCGATCATGAAAGTCTTTATTTGCTACTTAGTACATTCATTGTCTAGCGGAATCTTATTACTTACAAATTCCGCACACGAGTCATCATTCATACGCACCAGTGTCCAGTCAACTGCAACAGAAAAGATGACCCGTTGACACGCGCTGTAAATGGTTGGATCTTACTGGAAATCAAATGCACTGCAGGAAGACCACCTACCCGACGGTCAGACCTCTTCACAAGGGCCCTAGAAATGTCAAATATAACTGGATGACCCAATATTGAGCTGAGCTTTACAGCTCAAACTGTAATATACTTCGCCTTCAATGTTCAAAAAAAAACACACAGTAAAATTGAAGCAAGTTTTTGCTAATGATGTGCGTGGTTGGAGAATGAGTAGTGATGGCGGCCGAGGAAACCGGAAGAAACGGTAGAATGGAACCGCAATGTGTGAAAAGGTCTTCATGAACGACTATTGGCAAGATGGGTTGAGGCGTTCACAGATGACGTCCAAAAGCTGTATCTTCGACTGCTAACTAATATTAGTTCACAAAATTGTTATGGACTGGATCATCATCACGAGAGCCTGCTACACGAACGAGAGTGACACGAGAGAATAATGAATGGAAAAATTTCTGGTTTGAACAGAATTCGTGAAGACGGCCTGTACAGGTCCTCAAATTCCTACTAATCTACATAGTATTTTAGGCGGATCAAAGATAGTTGCAACTGCGTTCTATTGATAACTTACAGTATTCTGTAAGTGACGTGAATATGGAGAAGTCTTCCCCTCAATAATAAGAAAACGGTAAATTGATAGCTTAAATTTTTGATCAATTGATCTGAAAATATATCAATTTCTTATGTTTTTATTCTCACCATAGGTTTCTCTTATTGATCGATTAAACTACGTAACCCATAGACTGATCAAACTCCTGTTTAGAATCCAAATATGAATTTCAAAAAATCGATTTGAAATAATTCTCAACAGAGCGCCATATTCAAACAAAGGTTCACGGAAAATTTGCATACAAATAAAAATTGGATATGGTCATTATCGGTCGTCGATGGAACTACTTAGTATGGTAGAAACTGTAAAAAAGAAGAACAAAATTTCAAATAATTACTAATAATATGCTGAAATCAACTCAACATCGCATTGAAATACTCACAATAAGTAATGAGGTTATTATAAGAGTTGTAAAAAAAGATTACTAAATAATATTGTAACGACATGCATGCATAGTTGAACTATTAATCGATTTGAATCCTTAGAACAGAAATCTCATCACCGAGGAGGTAAGAATAGTTGAGGAGTTTCAATATTTTCACGATGACGTACAATACAATAACGAAATTCTGTCATTGCATATCTTGACCAACATCAAAATGATTTGCGCTTTTAAATTGCGAAAAAAAAACAAGTAAATGAGAAACCTCAGCATAAGTATGACACGGGACAAGAAGAACTCAGACCTCCACTGTCTGCTTGAGTTACTCGATGAATAATTAGATATATTACAGGAAAAATGATGTTAATGATATGTGATCTCTTAGTGATAATTTTGTCAATGGGATAATCTGCAAATTATCAGCCTCTGTGTGTAGATTGTAATTCATTTCGGATCTTTTCACCTCATAGTAATTCTTTACAAAGTGTAATGTACAAAGAAAAAATATTGATATTTCCTCATACCTTTGCGCTGATGAAAACCATCACACTAAAAATGTAGAATGATCAGCAGGAATATGAAATGAGGAATAATTTTACCTAACTGCTTTGAGGATGGTATAAGTGGTTTTTTATGCTATATTACAATTAGAATCAGTAGCACCATACTGCGTGCGTTGCAGGGCGCTAGCGGATTAGTATCAAACTTGGATAATTAAATTGCTAACCACGAATTTACCGACCTCAGAGAGGTCGGCGGGCTTAGTGAGCCAGAGGGTCGACTGGCACCTGCTTCGGGCCTGCGTTCCACTGTGGCACTTTCGCCACTGCTAGATAGCTTGCCCAACATTACGTATAAAACGCCGGAATATCCCTAGTGATCAGCAAAACAAATACGGATGTTTCAATGTTTCATCCTTTCTAATAAGAGGTTACCAATAGCAGAATATATGAGTTACAATCCAGATGGGAAAATTGTTTCTCTAGATGATTCTATAGTTATTATGGAGAACGAATCTGAACTCCTGCTAGAATTAGTTGTGGTTCTACAAATTCCATATCGAAGTTGACTGAAAAGTTTATTGTGTGATCTTCACGATATTTTTCGTCGTTCTTTGTTGAATTGGGTCATGCTATTGGCATCGTTCCAGCTATTGTTATAATCTTCGTGACATCTGCTGTATTTGATCTTCCGTTACTACTCCCTATCCGTAACTCTAGTAGGGTGATTTTTAAAATTTCTTTAATCGCTTGTTGTTTGCTGAAAGTATAAGCGGTTAGTTGTGTTGAATTTATGATCTCCAGTTGAACTTGTTTCGTAAATTCATTTATCATCTATTGATTTATTGACAGGTTTATCAAGCCTGATATAATTTACCTCTAACTACTTCTTGGATTGGAAACTATGATAAGCCAACTAATATATGTTGTTCGTCCGACGACAGAGGGAATGAAATCCCTGGATTTTCCTGCTTAGAAATCGTCATATTCATTTTACTGATGCCGCTTCTTTCTACTTGTTACTCATTGTAGATTTAGTGAGAGTTAGTTGCTTTTGCTTTAGAAATGTAACAGATTTGTCTTGCTATCGAAAGGATCGTTGTTGGCAGACATGTCTGATGTGGTGGCTTGCCAGTGAATATTGATTGATATTACAATATACTGATGATCATTTTGCGTAGTCTACCACGTGGATCTTTGGCATCTGTTTAAGTGCCATTGGGAATCTCAGACTTGGGTAATTCAGTCTTTATTTACAAGGTGATATTCAACAAAAAATTTCAAATAAACACTAGTGCTACTCACAATTTACTAGTCACGTGTCCTCAATATGAGAATCCATCCATCCCGAAGTTTAACTTCCTCAGTGAAAACTAGTCTCGTAGGTACCAAAGATGTACTCCGGATTGTTTACTATCATAATAGAAATACAGGTTTAGTTTGTTTACACTATAAGAGTTAACTATGATTCTGATTCCGCTTAGTATATTTTAACGGTGTCTTTAGCATCCACAACTTCTTATTCTTTACACTGTTAGTAAGGTGGTTTGAAGTGTCAATATGTTAGCCATAGGATCTGGAATACATTAAAGAAACTAAGACTTCTTAATCATTACACAACTACACTGGTAAGGTAAGATACTAACAAACCACGTAAAAATTTCGTACAAGGCAGTAAAGAGGTAATTCATCCTCAAGAACGATTGCTGATTTTGTACTGAGTAGAACAATGAAGAATCACATTCACAGATGAAAATGACTCATTGTGCTACTATATAACAGTAAGGATGAAATTGAATATCATCATACTATTCGTTTCTCACCGTCGGCTTCACCTCATCGATCGGCACTCTAGATCAAATGTCACGTGAAGATCATCACTATATTTCACAGTACGATTCAAATCACGGTGATACCGAAAACACTACTAGATTTCAGTTTAAAAAAATAGTGAATGTTTCCCCAACAGATTTTCAAATACTAAGGAAACTCAACATTATAAGATAGATGAATACAGTGATTTATCATTGTTTAACAACCACAACTCGATAACATAATTTTCGTTCATTTGAATGTCTAACAACCGCATTCACATAGTACAGAGTGCAAATGAGGGAAACAACATAAACCTTATTCCAAACAACAAAAATCACGTTCGAAGAAAAAAAGCGTTCGTAGCACATATGCTCATTAACTGACACAGGAAAAGAATTCTGCAAAAAGTCTAAGTGCAAATTCTTAGCGAAACAGACGTCGAATAACCGTAATTATACCAATATGAAGGAGGCTGTATTTATGTGATTATTTGAAAATTCCATATCAGCCATTGATATGGATCCTCCGTAATCAGTCCTATTGATGTCGAATATCTCTCTGAGTCCAGTTCATTACGCGTCCATGTCCACTTGTCGTATGACGATTTTGTGGTAAGGTTGACACATTGTCGCTATCGACACTAGTGACACCTTCAAAATGTTTTTAGGCAATGGATGAAAATAAGCATATAGAACCTTAGAGTATAAATTTAGCCTGAATTATTTAAAATTGACAAATTACTATAGAAATTTTCTAAAGTTGACACAAATCAGCTCGAAGCCACCTCGTAGCTCTATCGAACCCACTATCCCTCCGAGATCGTTAAATTGGTACCAAAAGAATCTGGGTAAGATAATTAGCACCCGCCACATCCAACAACGCCAGAGAATATTTACCCTTTCTCAAGTTCTATTGATTTTTATACATCTTCAACTATGATAAGTTGCAACGGTATAATATTGATATCCCATGCTCCTGATTTAGCCTCAAAGTTCGGGACCTCAAGCGAGAATCAAATCCAAATCTCGCATATTTTCGGCCTATTGTGCATCCAAGAGCATGTAGATATCTTAATTATGCAGTAACTTAACATTTCACCTAATTATGGCGAGATATGCCACCACCATTCACCCGTTAATGATTCCAATCTGGTGAGTCATTGGAACCAGTTAAGCTAATAACCACCCAATCGTGAGCTTTCATGACTCCACCATTTATGACTAACTTAAAGGCTTGAAATACTAAATACTATACTACTCAACTTTGTATTTTCTTAGATGAAAATATAAGCAGTTCCAAAATAAAAGATAAGAAGATATTTATCTACATATAAATAAATGGTAATAAGCATCAACGTAATCTGTTTCTGGCTAAATGCGGCATCCATTCGTTGTCTTTGATTTGATGTTATGGTAGAGGTATTTGGATGGAAGGTGTTTATGCAACGAATTAAGAGGACCAGTCTGTTGCTAAGTCACTGTTGCTCAAACTACCAAACACTTCTGGTACCGATTCCCGACCGCTGAAGGACTGAATACTTGGTTTATCACGATACGATTTCGAATCTCAGGTACACTGTGATCAAGTACACGTTCCACTGACGCGTTTCCTAACACTTAATCGCTCTCACTTATACATATACAAATATAAATTTACATACAAAGCTATAACTAGGGTTTAGTGGTGCTACTGAGAAAAATTAGCCACATTGGTAAAATTTGCATACTATTAATTGGGTTGAAAAAAACGATAGCCTAATAATTCTATACATAAGAAACATTAACTCTACATTAACAATTACTGCTAACCTCGTTTGGAATTTGCGCCTCTCCTTCGTGAGCTGCTACGAACAGAGCATATTCACCTTTCATTTCCTTACGATTCAAGTTAAGTACGATTTCAATCACCTCACGACACGTCGTCTCTTCAGCCAATAGTAGTGATTTGTAGTTGGACTTAAATATTGTTGCATAAAGAGGTTTCTTCGAAGCCTCAATAATTTACATAAAAGTTTAATAGCAACACAATTGTAATATTTTTAATACATTAGCTATTATTTTTTACTACACATAATACTTACAAAGCAACATTTCTATCTATTAAATCATTGTTAACACAACTCATACATTGGGTAAAACGTGTGAATAATTTCAATTCGCATTGACTTTTAAAAAAAGAAACACCCTAAAATTCTTTGAGGACTTGTTTCGCCTCGACTAAAGTTAAATATGCTGAGAAGAAAAAAGAATGTTTCACAATATACCAAGATTTTTTCTTCCTCTGATAGCAACGAATGATAACGGCATTATGATAGCTTATCAAACATAAAATTGTATATTGACATTTCCCTTCATTTTTTCCTACACTTTCATTTCACTTGAATCTCAATAAAACACACATCGTTTACTAACTCGGCACTCAATGAGGTCAACCATAAAAACTCTAGTGTTTATTCGGGAATAATCCGACTCGTAACTGCTGATCATTACCGTACAATAGAGTCGGATTATCTCAACATTTCCAAATGAGAACTGGTTTCTAAAGTCGCAGCAATCCACTCGAGGCGGGATCTTCGCATGTTACCCGAAATCCCATAATAGGCTTCAGATGACAAACGATCAAGCGTCAGAAGATAAACCCGCGAAAAGATAAGTAGTGAGAAATCACTAAATATTCATACTTCTTTTCTTTTGTTCTCATTTGTAGAAGTTCTAAAAATAGATTAATGTTATACTTTTTTATATGCGTATTGAACCACAATTCAAGGCAGCTGACCGACGAGAATCTTCAACAAGAAACCACCAAATGGAGATGTTCACTCTTTGTAGTATTACTGATATCAGCAATGTTTCACCTTTAAGAAATATTTGTTATGGCAGTGATGAGATTCTAAGAAATGTTTTCGATCTTTGATTCCCTTTAATAAGCGAAACAGCCTCAGATCGCAAACGATCTTTGGCGTTATGAAGATAACTCCACCCCATATGTCACTATTGAGTTAGCAGAATGGTAATTAGAATCGGAAGTCGGCATACTCAACAATCGGAATGCTATGTACCTCGATAGCTGATGATTAGTCGACCTACAGCAATAAAAATTATCAAAATTATCCATGACGCGACGAAAACGATCATTCTTTTCATTTTCTTACAAAGTTCAGTACACGTAGACATTTTCAAATCCGATCAAAAGAAAATCGATTATCGACTTCTTCAATACCAGTAATATCGAAAACTCAATTATTACCCAAGTGTTGGGTAAATAATAAAACAATTCTTCGACCAGGATTGAACATGCAAAATCCTGTTCATAAGAGGATAAGTATTTAAAGGATAAACAATCGATGAGAAAAAATGAGTGAATCCCATTTTGACTATTTAGAAAAGAAGATTGTTGAACAACTGATTTTGAATAGTTTGAAAATCCGTCACCTAATACGTTACATAATGAGGACGTCAAAGTGTTTTCCCGCCACTTTCTTCCTCAATCTTTTTTTCGAAAAGTTTTTTTTCCCGCTTAAATGTTTAATTATCACGTGACAACCTTTTTCTGAAATCTCCATTCCGTCATTATTTTAGAACAATACGCTAACAAAAAAAAATTTAAAAGTAGTTTTAAATTTAAATTTTCAAGGCCATTCAAATAAATCGAATGGAATCGAAACCATAAGGATATAAAATGTTGTAGGAATTTCCCATACAAATAAAATAACTAAATCAATTCAAAAGACGAGGGATTCTTTTCCGACTGTGTCGAACAACGTCTTGACTACGTCCAGTTCAAAATTTGAGGTTACTAATTGATTTCATTGTTGCCTGTTTTTTAAGTTTGATCTTCTGCGATTCATGGTTCCTTTTTTCTATCAGATTTTCGAATGACCCAATTGAAACTCAAAATGAAACCGTCTTGTCACATCTGTTCACCATCGACCATATTTTACGTGAAATACGAAGAGCAAGATCCACTGCCATAGCAAAAATTCTATCACAAAAAATATACCAATCGAAATTACGTCCATCATTCCAAGTGTGAAGTTAGAAAACAGAAATAAAGTCAATACAAGAGGAAATGTCAAGATGTTACATGTACAACAAGCGCTGGAGTCAACATGGAATCGTATCACAACACATACATGCTCACGAACAGTGCTTCCTCATTCGTTTAGAGGATCGAGTTGAGATCTCCTCACAACACATATAGAAGACTAATGAAAGCATTTCGTGTTGGATTTCAAATTCCTTGATTCGAAATGAACTGCTCGAATATAACGTTGATTAAACAAAAGAATTCAGTTCATCTAAGTGATCTTTAATACATGAAAGGATACTAGAGTTAGGTAATGTTCGGCTCTGACATTCTATAGAGACACCATCAATCATGTATAGCTGATGGGTACACTTGCTAGAGTGAGAGCGAATGATACTCGTTCAATCACTTATACTAAATATTCCTAAATCTAACACATATTTTACTGGTTGATGCACACAATCTCTATATTCATAATAACTATATTGTTCAAACTTGCTTATGCAAATGAATGAGAAACTCAATAAGCTCATCACTTACGCAGATGAATATTAGAATGCGTGTTGCGCAGATCGATTTAGATGTGTTTCATTGAATAGACCGTAATCGATTTGATCTACTATGTTAACTCATCCACAGAACTGAGAAAGTCAATAGCAGCAATAAACAAATCATTCCCCTCATCGTAAATTTCGAATGGCGATTTCAGAATTTGGATTCGCTCTTTTGAGCAAACCTTCCCTTCTAGTTGACTGGCTAGCAATCCCTCTGATATAATTTATTATTCACCAGATTTTTCCAGAAGCTTAGAAAAACTATCAACAACCAATCTCATGCAGTGTAAGTACCTCAATAAAATTCAAAAGCTACTTTTATAACGATTTGTTTTCGCAAAGTTCTCGACATGCACAGATAAAATTCTATAAGGTATCGATTAATTAGTTTTTCATACACTTAAATTTCTAACGAGCAATTGATAAAATTTAGGAATTATTACAATTCCTTCTGTGTGGAAAGAAAACGAATGAGCATTTCAGTATTAGAATTATTTCCTGTTTAAATCATGGAATGAGGCACTCACCCAAGCCATTCGCTCATAAACATTGCTTCTTTTCTAAATTACAGCACGTAAAGATCGCATAAAAATTATTCCAACTAGATTTCAATCTGAATGAGAAATCTGCAGCTCGCCCTTTCGATGATTCAATCCACCGCCATTAATTTAAATGACAGATTTTCCTTCTTCTTTCTGCTACGTTACGTTTTACACTTTCACATAGAAATATGACACTTTACAGATATCATCTTGCCTTAGGCATAAACTCTAATATATACACTAATTATAATCGGCATAAACTTAGACATACCTCAAAAGCACACACTAGTTATGATCTGCATAAGCTCAAATTTACTTCAAATATATACACTAATTATGATCTGCAGAATTCTAGACATACCTCAAATATAAACACTAATTATAATCTGCTTTCACTGTATCTTTTGAATATTTAGCAACAAGTTTTTACTATAGAACGAGAAAGGTTGTTTGAATGAATCTTCAAATGAATAAATTCTCAGTCTGAATCGAACTCAATCTCTCAATAAACAGCAATAAAAAACCGTAACAATTGTATTGTACTCTTTAATGAATCTGCCGCTGCGAAAAAAAAAAACTCTCGAAAGTACTAATTAAAAAGAAGCATTGGTAAAAAAGCAGACAGGAAACCGACTATGAAACGTCGAAAGACATGCAGAGTGAAACCGAAAAGAAATAATTAGGAGTAAATCAAGTTACGACTAAAAATATGTGATGGAAAAAATATAAGACGTTACCTGTGGTGATATATTGTGGTCGTAGACTCTCACAAGTGTTCCCTCAGAAGGCATATGTAATATAAATCGTGACATATTCACCGGATGACATCTGCAATCAACACGATCAAAGTTCTTTCAATTTGACGATAAGATAATTAAGATAATTATTGGCGTTGAATAAATCCATCAATATGGGCTTTTTTCGACGTACCTTTGCAATTCGAGAGGCCTGGCATTACGATCGAGTTTTAAAATCGTTCGCACTGTCTTGCCATCGGCCTTAGTCGTGACCTAATACAATTAATATATTATTACATTCACTTGTGTGTTTTCAAGTTTGATCTCAATTTTGTCAATAACCAACATGTTTCGACGGAACAAAAAAATCTTTAATATATTCGAAAAGAAGAAAGCTCAAAACTGATAAAATAGCAGCTATAGTTAATAATTTGCTTGAAGAAGGGATTATTGTTTATATTTATTGAAAATTTCCATAAGAGCATTATTCTCTTAGAAATTAAAAATGAATGATGTGACTAGAAATCATGAATGGAAAATCAAACAGAATTAATAAGTTAAAGATAACTATCGCGTAACGATAAATTTCACCTCCATCCATAATTCGAACAAATTTGTGTCCCGACACGAAATTTTGAATTTACTCAGCACTGTATCGACCACTGTACGTGAGTTACATTGTGTGGAGGCTCGTATCGTCTTGTAATCAGTGCAAGCTTTCACATTGTTTGTATAAACTCGCAAAGTACCCTAAAAGTTGACATTCAGGTACTTGCCGAACTAACTGAGTGCCAGTTTATATTGAGGTGCGGCTTGTAATTATAAACTCTTATTCGAATAATCGTATGATATACAGAATCGTGATCGAATTATTCGGCTTTGACTCAGCATCTACAGCTGCTTTCACTGACCCTAATTCTTCGAGGTCTTTAACAAAATAAGTGCGTACAAAAAAGAAAACTTTAACAGGTATTCTTACAAATCAGTAAGGCACATTAATCTGAGAACAAACAAAATCTAAGGAAAAAAGCATGCAAAATTTTACGCCAGGCTTAGAAAACGATCAATCTGAGTATTGAAGTGACCAAATGATGAGATATTGTTTGAGTCTCGCTTTTCACTTACCCAATCACTATCCGAGTTAGTGCTGTCTACTGAGTTTATTGATGCTAACGAATTGCTTCTACTTATAAGTGTTGAGTCATGGGTAGACGATGACGGACTACCATATGTTGTTACACGACTGGTAGCTCTGACTTGATATTTAAGCATCCTAAAATTTATAGTACATAACACACATAAATATTGTTGTATGTAACAGAAGAAAAGTAAACAAAATAGTATTGGTAAACAGAAGAGATTTTGAAAAAAAAAATCTTGACAACTTCTAGAAGAAAAGAGGAATTAGCCGACAGTAATCAATAGAAGAAAAAATATATGGTACTGACAGTACGTACAAAATAAACACGAACATTGAAAATTTCGAAATGAAAAGCATATAGGCGGATAATAAATCGTAGAGAAAGAAACAAATATTTCATGCAATACAAAAGAAACACGAAAAAGATTAAATCGCAATCGAGAGGACAATTCAGCAATGAGGAGTCACAATGAAAGGAAATATCTTATATGTTCAGAATCGCCAATATATATAAGCTTTGAGTGACACGAATAAAACTATGGGACGCTGTAAAATAGACGTGTTATGCGACAGAATTAAGCTTTGAGTCGAAAAAATTAGGTCGGCTGTCGACTACGAAACAAACTTATCCGAGTTACAGTATTCCTGAGTTCCTCAAATGTACCTAATCACAGAAAACTACTAATAAGCAAATAAATCTCACTCTTCATAAGAGAAAAGAAACGGAAGGAATTATTTAATGTATTTGTTTCTATTTTAATAGAGTGATGGGACGTACCTCATAACGGTTCACCGCTTCTTCATAGATCCTAGGCCTTTTTTTTTTGTGTTAAATTGAAGTGCACAGCTAGAGTACAACATCCCAGCAAGGTATCATTAGCTAAGATTGAACCTACACTTCCATTTTTACACAGGGCTTTCGTCATTGCAATGATGGAAGACAGAGCCATTAGCTCGTAATGTTCAGCCGATTCATGGAGGCTGACGATTGAAGATGATAATCACCTAAGAAGAACGCTTCAGTAGTGCAGTATAACGACTCCGGAACACATTAAGTTAAATCAGCAGAACTCAGGATCCCAAATGTTGCTGGAGGCATCACATCACATGAAACCGGTCAATCAAGTATACAAGCACCTACGTAAGTGCGGCATGCCCAGCATAGTGAAAACACTAAATAAATATATAAAAGTTTATCTGTATATATTAGTTTTTACCAGTTCAATACTAGTGATCAATACTGGGAATCAATACTGGTCAAATTACGGATTATTCAAAATGATATTACCGTAACTTTATTATTGCTCTATAATTTAAAGGACGAAAAAGGAAGTATTATGTATAATAACTACGGTATCTGATTCCTTGTTTAATGGATGCTCAGAAAAAACATCGTAGTAGTACGCAGTAGGACTCATGTGGAACTGACGCCATCTGTTACCGTAGGATCTGACTGACTACGAGTCTTCTATGTGGTTTTTTAGTACTTTTCAAAGTGAGTGATTATTTTCATATGCTAATTAACCCACTACATTAAACTACGGTAGTGCTGGCAGACAGAAAAACCTTAGTTATATGAAATCTTAAGTACTTTGAAGATGTACATACGATCGATATTCTAATTAAAAATTTCGACGTCACATAAGACATTGATTTTTGAATGGTGATAATTTTAATTTCATGTCTTCTAATCTTTTTTTTTTAAATAATGAATGTGTGAAACGTAACTCTATGAGTGTAGAGAACAACTTTACTCCAATTTTTTTCTACCTCCGTGGTTGGTAAATTCACAAATAGTGGTGGAGACGCGATCAAAACATTTTTGCCGTTAAAAACACTTCGGTTTTCAATGACGGTTAACTTTGGCTTTGTGACCATACAATACAACAAAATCGTCAAAAAAGGCCGGACAATAGGGTAGAAAAGAACAGGAACAGAAAACACTTATCATTAATAAGAGATTGCGAAATCGTATGAGAATGAGAATAGTGATGTGAGTGAGTTTCACAATACCAACTGCGCCATCATCTGAGAATTTCCGTCAGGACGAGGAAACTGAGTAGTGAAAACAGTTCAATTGAAATTCATCAAATATGTTCTATAATTTGAATGGAGATGAAATCATAAAAGAATAAAAGTCACTGGTTGACTAATTGGTATATGGAAACCAAGTTATGCAAATTGGACAAATTACTCGATTAATGACTCTTTCAGTGACTTTTATAATTTGTTGTATTGGTGTAGTACAGCAACAGTGACTCAATTGACCCGAAGATAAAACAAGAATATTGCTTGTAATGACAACAAGTACTACCAGATGATCACAGTACCAGTTCGCTAACAGTATGGAAATTTCTCAGCTGTAACAGTTCGTACCGACAGGGGCGAAGACGACCTCAAACAACGAAGAGAATAGGTGTTGATTTATCTGACTACACCTGGAGCGGATTTTTAAAAACAAAACTTGCTCTACACGTTATCTGCACTCGATTCAATCGGCTTTATGTCTCAAAAAATAGACTCGTCAATGAACTTGGAGGAAAAGCACATTCTATTATCCTGCAATTAATCAATATAATAAATAATATCTCTTAGAAAAGTACGTAGTTTTGATATCAGCTGTATTATTCATGACTTCTACTCGAAGGATTGAAATCAAATCCTCCAACTAATCGATAATGCACTGTGATTGTTTAGGTGGAAATCTGGTATCGCACCAGATCGCCGCCGCCTATCATAAAAACACGAAAAACCACCACTCGTTTTGCTTTCACTTTTATAATGTCAATAAGAAACAAATCAACTTTTCTCTCATATGAATTACAGTTGACTGGTAACGAGTACTCACCTCTACCAAAAAAAGACTATTGAGGAATAATATTGAGGAAAATGGGGAAAAAAAGCGTTTGATATTTTAGCATAGGTAGGTAGAGCCAATGTAATGACATAGAAATTGAGTTTGAATTACCTCTTTTGACGACATAAAAAGTATCTTGAATATTAAGAACAAGTGTGATCCAAAGAAATCAATAAGAATATTCAATGAAAATTCAACCGATGATTAGTAAAAATATTTAAATGACGATACGTCACTATTCGTACGACTGAACTAAGCAGAAGCTGACTGATACGATTGAAGATGTGGTGCAGGTTGAATAACAAAATAACTACGTTGTATTATAGCAAGGACCATGTTGAAACGTATGCTTGAATACATTGTGGTTGTGTAACGAGTTCGTCTTGACGAAAACCAAACCTTGCATCCTTCATGACTTGGCGAATTGGTACCAGATTGATCTAAGAGGTTGAGCAGCACTGACTTGACAAGAGGTTTTTCATTTTAAGTCATTGCATCGATCATCCAATTTGACACCTTCACGATAACTTCAAATGAAGAAATGAGTGGCAAATTCCTCCTGATAGATAGATTACGACAGTGCTCATCTTATCTTCAGATTAATGATTGAAAAATGAGAAAATTATGGTTCAAAAGAGCAAAAAACACTTGGTTGTAGTAGATCAGTACCTCATTTGACAAATAGCGAACAAGGACGGGTCATTGAGCCAAAGGCACATCGCAACGGTAAGAGTCATCGAATTGAAGGTTATTGAGAATCCGAACTCGATGATTGACAAATATAGACATTCTAAGAGAAGGCCGACTATGTCAGTCATCATAATGATGCCTTCATCAAGAATATATCGATTACATAGATGGCAGTACATCAGGAGGGAATATATGTGAATTATCAACAGTTTACACTTCCTTCTATTACGATTGGCATATATTATTGACGTAGGAAGTCAATTCCATAGAAAAAAAATTAGGCACCAGATGTTGTGAAGATGTGGACGTTTCGGCCAATCTCATTTTTACCTCATTTGATTGTCATTTGAACATTTCCAATGATTAGCGTTCGTCTGATTAATACGTCATTTAAAGGACGATGTCAAAAGTTTAACTACTTGGATGGTCACAAAACGAACGGTAAAGCAGTAAACAACGTTACATTTAAGACGAATCATTCAATGAATGACAGCTATTTTGATACATTCAATAGAGGAATGAAAAACAATACTAACCTCAAACAACGTTAAATAGCTGTCATCATAATCAAATCACTCATTCACTCATCGTAAACGCGATTTGATCGATACGAAGAGAAATGATCTTCATATGACTAAGAAAACAGGTAAATATTTACATATGCATTAATCAAATAAAAACATCCAAGAGAAAAATCACTACTAGCCGTTTTTAACAATGATGGCTCATTAACGATAACACAAAAAGAACATGAGGAAATACTGAAGGAGAACTCATTGAAAACAATCAATATGAGGTTCAGAGACGGTCGTTATTATATTTAATAGTATAAACCAAAAAAATATTAATGTTGATCGTTTTTTCAACATGTGTACAGTCTCATAAGTACATTCTTCTATAATGATGGAACAAACAAAAATTGAACAGAAAATTTACCTAAGCAGGCTATTTATGCACAGGACATAAGAAATAAGTTGACAACAATAATTATTCATTCATCCCTCATAATAAATTTCAGTGATTCTTTACTAGTTTTTAGAAGTAAAAGTAAAATGTCTGGGAGGTGAAGTGTTTTGAGTGACAAGTTTCTGATAAAAAAACTATTCTTGATTACGGGAAATCTAAAATCAGACTCATTCAACACTATATCGACATCATGACGGACGAATGTGATGACCTTGTTGAACGGGCGGTGCTGATGGACGACAGTGAGAAGATGAATAGCCCAATTTTTAGTCAAGTAGGAGGAGCGAGAGGAAAAAAGTCATGTTGGAATTCGTTTATGAGTCAAATCATAAGGATTTCTTGATTCTGACTGGTCAAACACAACAGCATTAACAAATAATGTTATTTCAGATACGTCATTCAGGAACTTCTTCTCAAATTTTGTAATAATTTGACCTTTGATTTTTTTACATTGCGTTATGAAATCTGCAAGGTGCATACATTTGTGAAGACAACTTTATTTTATTTTTGGTCAGTAACCTATTTCCTCTTGTTGCAAAATCTACGAGTTCTTATAATCGCCTCAATTGCAGCAGTCTCCTGGCTTGTTTTTGTGTGCTCCTGGTGGAAATGAGGCAGATTGTGCGATCGACCATCTGGATGCGTGATAGGCATCCTTATAGTATGAACTCTCTCCCTCTTCATTGGACAGTTTTTTGGTTCAATACAATAAAAAAGAGATGATAATTATTTAATTACGTAACCTTGAAAGCAATATGGTCAAATCACAATCACTGGGAGAAATTCGGAAGATTCAATAGTATTCTGTGCGATTACAGACTGTATGTAAATTATGTATTCAAATTCTCGATCATATACACATACAATTTCATAAATAAAGAAATAAATCAAACAAATGAGGACACTATAATAACTCAATAAGCAGCGTTACTTTAAATAATTCAATTAAACAACTATGACAAACATATGGAAATGGGACCTCTTTGGAGCGGGCGACTTGGCCCTCGAAAGATTTACTTCCTTTGTTACATCGATTCATAAAATATTTTCGAGTATTTTGACGATAAGCTTCCATAATTTTCTTTGCAAAAAAAAAAGAATCGCATAATAAAATAAGGTAGGTTCGGCGTTGATCAATCCTTTATGGCAGAATGCGCCTACGCACTCGTGTTCAAAGTGACATTGTGGAGTTTGTTGAATGCGAGCCCGGTCTATACAATGACTTGAGTTGATCAATCATGACCAAGTCAGCGCTAATTGTCTCATCCAGATTCCTCTGGTATCAATTTACCGATCCCAGAGCGATATTGGGCTTGGTAGACCTCGAAGGCCGCCGCGAACTGATTCCAGCCTACTGTCACTGTGTCTCCTCTACCACTGCGCCATCGCGCCTCAAGCAATGCATAACAAAGTAATATAAAATACATCTGATCATTTAGAATCAATTCCTAGTAGGACAACGATTTGATATAATGTTGTAGTGCCATTGGCCACTATAGATAAAGAGTCAAGCTGCTCATATGTTGATCAATTGCGGAATAATTATAACAAAACTTTGTCATTTTTTCTCGAACCTTTTGTCTTATAGTCACCTTAAAATCAGTTGTTCGTTTATGAGGAGTTAAAAAAAAACTAGATCATATTGGTATTTTAAAAGAAACATTCAAGCACTACATCTTCCTCACATTATTTTACCTAGTTAGAACTAGTTTACAATGGTTAGAAAGAATCCTAAAAAAGGATTATAGCGCTCAACGAATCCCTAGAGGAAAAAGAACTCATTGGACTACCCCTGCGTGCCTCTATGATCAATGGTAATCCGTGTAATAGTAAAGTTATTGAAGGATTCTATTGGCTATATACAAATCCAAGTCTGTGTATTTTGCTTCTATCTGACAAATAGAAAAGACATTTGATCTGAACCAACAAAGTGTGATCTATTCTGGTGGAAGGGAGAAACGTTGAAAAATTAGATAACGCATACTTCTCCTTTTGATAAGCTTCAAGGAAGTTTTCATTACATCTTGTTCGTGGACAAATTCATCACTCCAAAATTTTTACATAAAACATGCTCCGACAGAAGAAAAACACCTTTCGTGACAAGAATCGAGGTGACTGGAAAGAAAGCGAAGATACCGAAACGATAGACATTTACTATAAAATAAGAACTGATAAAATTCTCGAGTAGATTTATCAAAAAGAGCTTCACATCGATTGTTATTAATGTGCGATTGAATTTAAGAGCATTTTGACGATAAAAAAAGTCCTACAAAAAATGAATCGAAGAAAAAGGACTCATATAGTTATATCGGCAACAATTGGACAGAAAGCTTTGAGCCATCCATTGTGCTCCTGCCAACTCAATGACTATTGAAGTATAATTTTTATTGCTTCAGGACTGCGTTTCAATTCTGCCAGCACATTCTCACTACGAGGCTCATAAGAAGGATAAAAAAGATAAAGAATGAAAGAAGGATAGAAACCACTCTATCCTACATTCATCGATATTATAAAAAGCTTTCGATGCTTTTGCGACAGAACTGTTCATAAACATGTTGAATAATCAAGCGCTTCCTCTCCATACATATCGATTCTTCTACCAAAATTAGTCATCAAATGTGTTGGCGAGGTTAGTGAATATTGATAGCATCAGTTTAATATATATCACGTGGGTTTCTTGAATTTTCTCATCTGCCGTGGAGAATCTCAAACTTGGACAATGAAATCTCTTGTCCTTTGCCTCAACGATGTCGATGGTAAATACGGAGCCTCCTTTCGTCAAAACTAGAATCAGCCACGCTAGTTGTTCCACGATTGAGAATCTCAACCTCAACACTTGAACTTAAGTGATTAGATCGTTGATTGATTGATCGTTTTTTACGATCTAGTTACAGAAATAGGAGAAAAACAGTAATATGAAAGTGAAAAAACTATATCACCTCTCAGTTCCGTCACTATCATACCACACTGATAGGACAAAGCTTTAAAAGCATTTCAAGCTCACTTCATCTTCGACTTTACTCTCGTATTCTCTCCTATTCAATCGACACTTCTTCTACCGAGAATCTCTTGATATATCTCTTGCATTCACATTGAATTTCCCGACCAACCACACCTTCACTCTCTCTTCACTTCCTCTTCACCACTTCAATTTTCATTCATGTTATTTCATGCCTTTAATTAAGCAATTATGCTTATATACTATTTCTATTAACAAAATATGAGCATAGGTTATTATGGTAAGAATTGTTTTGTTGAAGCGGCTAGTATAGAAATGATTCGAGCAGCTTCAACGTTTCGGACTTTTGAATGTCTGGATTGTTAAATAATGGTGAGACGGCAGTATGTTACTTCAATTGGCTGGGATATATGATGATTATGATCAGCGAAATGTGAATGGGATTCTTTTTCAACTATGTTGAAGCTTCCTTAGCGTAAAAATAACGGGAAGATGACAAAAATCTTGGGAAAGTGTACGGCTAATCCACTGAGCCGCTTAAAATAACAGCACAGTGTTGTCAGGAACGAACTACATCCATACTGGTCCGCTATGCGCTCCTCATCTCACACTTCCTCATTAGAAATACTTCATCATCAAGAGTCAATTTTTTGACAGCATGACACACACATGCTGCTTTTAATGCTTTTAGTAAACAATTTTCTATAAACAAAATCTTTCACGTTCCATCATATACACTGCATCCCCCTGTACTTCTATTAGTTTACTCTAACCTCACAACAGCCGGTTCTTAGCGTTTATGCGAACATTCAGAATAGATCAATTTCTACGTCACATGAAGGCCAATCTATACGGATGGGACAAGATCTCCCCAACGGCGATCGCCATCATTATTTCAACTATAAATTCGCGATCTTCACATTACATTAAAAATAAATTGATCATTGTAAACACAACACGCGACTTAACTCACTATATTAACTCAAATGCAAATCTCGCTGGAATTCATAATCAAGTAATGAATTAGTGTCGTAGAAAACTTGGCACAAATTTCAATATCCTTTTAAAAAGCGAGGATATTACGAGGAAAAAATTTGGAGGTTCTAATTTTGAAATGTCGACAAAAATCACTAACAATTTTTAGAACACCGTCATTTGTGGTTGAAATTGGACCGTCACGATTTAATTGACACTGACGACTGTACATCATGACAAATATCATCACATTTACTTTAGCATGTGACAAACCGTTGGATTTATTATGAAAACGACCTCAGCCTCAACATTGAATTAGAGAATTTTGGATTGGTTATCGGGGAAACAAAAGAATCTGAAGATCGCTATTTATCTTTGAAAGTACTAGAAAATCCTCTAGACAATAGTGAAGTTGGTTTGTTGATTACTTTTTTAAAGTGTTAAATTACTTTATCATTTTTTTGGATTCCGTTTCGAAAAAAAAAACAACCTTGTTATTGAGGTCGGAAAGCGATGACAAGAATGTGAAGATTGTGATCTACAGAGATTTCGTGTAGATGTGGTCATATGTGCGTATCATTGTATTGACTTTCCGATGTGAATACACGTTACTTCAGTATGATTTTCTTCAAACTGAGAAAGTATTCTCTATGCTATGTTGAAAATTCAGTGAACCTCAGTGAAACACACAACGATAGTATCTTAACAGGAACTGTTGTGGATTATGATCTACAGGTTGTAAAGTGTGCAAAGACTGGAAGAAAGAAATTCATAGTCGAAATAGTTATGTTAGTGCATTAGTGATGTAAGAAGAATTACGAGTCATTCCCACAACCAGAGAAATCAATTGTAGTCCGTTTCAAGCAACGGCTGATGAACAGCAAGAAAGCGGATGATGTCTGAACGAACGAGTTCGCTTGTACTCATGTTGTAATCACTCTATGTATTCAAAGTACAAGATATCTTGAAGATCAAGAAAAATAAACATGGATAGCGAAACAGAACGGCCGGCCATACAATGGGAAGAACGTATAACAGGTGAACGAAAAAGAACTCTCACATGAAGTACAAGCCCCTTGCTGGACGACTACACAAACGTCGATGTTCGTGTATAACGTCAGGTAATCTATCTGCATTCGTAGACGGATATGAACTCAGAATTGTGAATGGGCCTCACGTATGTCACTATGTCGAGAGTAGATCATGCTGGCTAAGTACAAAAGTGCGTTAAAATATAATTATAGCAATAATAACAATAATAATATTCATAATAATAGCAATAATAGTAATAATAATAATAATAATAATCAATAATTATAACACATGGATGACGGTGATTACCACAGCTATCATTACTACTGTTACTATTAATATTACTATGAAATCAATCAATCTGTAAGAGAAACTTCAGTAATGGAAATGGCGACGTTACGTAGGTGCTTTTTCGTTCTTACTGAAGTACCGTAATCATATTGAGACACAATGAACACTCCTTTTATAATTTCCTTATGAATTTTCAAAATTAACAATTTTATTGATTCAATGACAATATGAAATTTTAAAAAAATGAGAGTTGAAAAACAAAAAAAAACAAACAACAACAACAACACTCATTCAACTAAATCGAAACGTTTGCAAGACAACACTGAGTTGATGACCGTCGCTGGCCAGAAGAAGCTTTAACAAATGTGAATTTGTTAATTTTCTTCGAGGTTGTTAATGATCAGATCACTCAACATGATGACAACTGACATCGTAGAGGCTAGTCATTTGCTGCCCACTGGAGTGGACTGCGAAATTATAGACGGTTGGAGAGAAATTTCCCAGCATTTACAATAGTATCATGAGTACAAAAATGAGGATAATGAGAAGAACGACAAGAAAGAGGCTGTCGTCTTCGAGTTCTAACATTTGCATGAGTGAAATAATAGAGATTTTACATCTTTTATGTGGTTCATAAATAAGATTTATCATTTTTTATAATTCCTTAACAAATTAAACTTGGCTTCAATTTTGAAATGCAAATGAATAAATAAGCAGATAAATGGAAAATTATTTGAATGCAACGTTTGACTGTTAATCTTTATTCTTTAATCTTTAATTTTTATTTTCTAATTAAATTTACATCCGTTTGAAGAATTATACAACTTCACAAATTTTGGATAATTATAGATTTATGATGAATGCCATTTAGAGACGTCAAAAATTACAACCTCGAAAATACAATGAACTGTCTAAGATGGAAGAAAGATTCAATGTATTTCAATAAGCATATGGATCAGATGTAAGCAAGATGTCGTAATCGAAACGCACTCAAGACTCCTGAGGTTCCAAGTTTTGTAGCCAATTCAGCATAATTAACGATATGAACATATAGTTACAAAGAAATACGATTGTCATAGGTTAGATAGAGAACCTAGCACAGCTGATAATAGATAATCGATCTGTACTTTTTCTGAATCGTAGATCAAGCAGAGGTGTGTTTTTTGGTCGTTCAAGTTTTCGATGGTGTCATAACATCTTATTACTAGATGTGTTTGAAATCTGAAAGAAGAACGTCTCACAATCGGACAGGTGATATGCCAATTTAACGAGCGACACTCAATGTTACAATCTACATCAACGACATATCCACAGATTGCCCTAATGACATCACATTTACGAAACAATACGAAAAACAACAAGCATGAACATCAAAAATTTACGATAAAAAAATGAAATGGAGATAATCGTAAGCAGTAGTTTCTGTGAAAAAGCAACGCACTAAGAATCACTGAGAAGATTTACTTCTGTATCGATTAAGTTTCGCGAGCCGTTTGATCTCATATTGAGTTATGGTACCTCAAAGTGTGTTTAATAAATGTTTATTGGACACATGAGAGAATACAAAGTAAAACTAAGATCTGGATGGATTGTCGTATGTCGAGAAGACGAAGCGTTGAGAGTGTGGAATGAATTTACATAAATAGAACTCCTATTCTAGAGATTGAGAGTCTTTTTATGCTAGGGCTCGGGTTCATTGGTTGTCAGTTTGACCCAAACTTGAGTGGTTGCACCTCAAACTTGGGTAAATAAACCGTATGCTAGTTTGACGGCGATGCTGTAAAATAAAGAGTGAGTGAAAATCGTGGATGTCAGAAGGTTTTTGTAGGAAGCAGAAGCAGTGTATGTCCGTCTTATAATGACGATACTGAAGATTGAAGATTGGATGAAGATTACAGAGTTGAGTGCGTGCCTTCGTCAGAAGCAAAGGCAGGTACACTAGGTGTTACCCAGTTAAGAGTCGACAGCCAGAACTCAAACTTGGGTAATTAAACCTTTATTAAACAATACACAAAAATATTTCATCACGATTACAACAACGATAAATCAAGAATATCCATAATAGGAATGTAATCATGCAACCAGATAACATTTATTAATCAAATACAAAAGGTAAGAATGATATATAGAGGTCAAATATAATTCGTTATGAGATAATCATGAAAATAGTATGAGACTTATGATATAATGAAACAACGACGATCAGTTTAATGGTAAGTGGAAAGGAGATTGCTTAGAGGTCATGAGTGAGGAGTACGGAGGAGATATTTACTGTAACTGCTTATATAGGGAGGAATCAGAGACTTCTGTATAGGGAAATAATGTCCTCTTCTGTCTTTTAGCTAAGTTCGATTCCAGAAGGAAATCGAAATTATGAAATAATTATGACCTTTCATGAACCAGGACATTTGCACTTACATTCGTCTCCACCATTTCTAACTTTCCATACGATGACTCAGAGGCCAGATATTAATATGCTATATACTCTACACTTTTATACCTTTGGGTAATGATAGTGACTAAACTGATGAGTGATATAATCAGTGTTAAAGTAGTGAGAATGGAGAGGTAAAGATGGCAATATTCGCTATATCCTCAATTTAATCAAGATCTACTTTGTTCATTCCAAAAAAGTAGTAAGACATCACGGACACATACAATTAAATGGGAACATAATGAAATTACAGAACATAGTTGGAACCTAAGATGGGACTCAAACACACACGCACTGATATCCGATCTGCCGTACTTATCCATTACACAAACCCCCCGTGGTGTTATTATTGATGTTTATATTGATTCTTAGATCAAAATAACAATTTCATAGGTGGGTGAAGTCACGAGTTACCGTGCAAACTATTTCTTGTTCAATATGGGCGTCTTCTCGTGGATCCAAAACGCTCTCAAAAATTTCCTGGTTGATATGTTATCTTCTTGCACAAGAATTCTGACTTGAACCTCGAAACCAACTCCGCCGTACGTCTTTATTCCATGTTTTTCCAGTGATGTAATTTCTTTGCATTTGTCATCTGGTTTGTATTTTACTCGGATGCAGAGTGGGTGTCTCGTTTCACTAATATACTCCTCACTACATGCCTCGTAGATCAGGTACGCTGTACCATTAATCGTACAGTCACCACCTTTACCACAAGAGACCATAAATCAATTGGTTTTTGAAAGAATATAGAGGTATTCCTGCCTTTGTAACCAAATGCTCTAACCCTTTTCAAACATTATTTGATGCTATTACTCACTCTGCAGTGGCTCAGTAGTGGAGGTGCCGCAGTGACACGCCGGCCGATTCAGTTCGTGGCCGCCCCCCAGGCCTACCAAGCCCGCCATCCCTCCGGGGTTGGTAAATTGGTACCAGAGTAGTCTGGGTAAGATAACTGGCACTGACTTGGTGAAGAGTGGTCAACTCAAGTCACGGTAAAGACCAGGAACGCAGTCAACCATCTCCGCGATATCACGTTGAACACGAATGCGTTGGCGTATTCCGCCACAAGGGATTGATCAACGCCAACAATTATCTTATCTTATTATCTTATTACTCAGTCTGCTCACTTCATTAGATATGATGGGTAAATTGAGCTGAACAATGTCTAAACTAAAGGTTCTCGTTTTCATAACGGGATTTACAGTGATCATTCCTCATTGTTTTTTCAAAGGTTTATTAATTGTTTGATAGCTAACTGATATAGCCATTTCTTTTGCCGATTTAGTGATTCTATTCTTTCTGCTTTCCCAGCACATACGCCACTTGCCATTCGAAACATTTTTCTTTCTTTTCAGTGCGGCGGAACAGGGGTGCAGTGGTGGAAGTGCGCGAATCAGTTGACGGCAGCCTCCAAGCATACCAAGTCCGCCATCCGTCCGGAGTCAGTAAATTGTTACTGCACAAATCTGAATAGGATACACAGTACTGACTTGGTGAAGAGTGGACAACTCAAACCACTGTTTAGAGCAGCTTCTCAATCAATCACTTCCACGATATCATGTTGAACATAAAAACGTAGGCTTATCCCTAAACCTGAATTGATTAAGAGCAAAATTTATCTTATCCAGTTTACGCAGTTCAGGTTAGTATTGCATTTGTAGGTTTGGAAACACACTGCTCATTTCTTTAGTGAATCACCTGAATCACCTGGATTCCCGTTGATCATCGACTGAGTCGAGCGGGCACCAGTAAAACTTCCATTTTTCCCTATCGCGCGCAAGGGTAGTCCATTGAATTCTTTTCGTC
>KN716176.1:137194-169497 GCA_000816705.1 Dictyocaulus viviparus
TGTTCCAAGGAACAGTTCTTCTCCAGTGTCGTATACAACGCTTAGTGGCTGGTGTCTTCTCGTTTCGGCCAGTCCGATGACGTCGTACCTAATTTTCTTTGCATGCATCAGAAGGTCTTCTACCGAAGATCCCGACACAAGCGTTCGTGCGTTGTATGTACAAATCGTCATCTTAGTCCTTTCACGTTTAGGCAGCCTAGTTTGGCCTCTTTAGTGAATACTTAGCAAAAATTTCGAAGTTGAGGTGTCAAACATGTCGGCTCACTGTGCTCCTCTTTCTACGGGTAAATATCCGCGAAGTGCCGTCAATTTCGAAAATATATCAACCACATTGCATAAAATCTTCATATAGTGCATCAATCGAATATGATACAACCTATTCTACACATAAAGCTTGACTACCTGGTTTGTAACCATTCTTCTGGGTAACAAGTATGATGCGCATAAAATTTTACTCAACTATTGTCACGAATCCTAATATTTACAGCGAAGAATGAATGAGAGACTACGAAATGTTGCTTATTTACAATATGTACCAAACCTAGCAGTTATAGGGAGGACAGTTGCGCGACGAAAGTCAAACAGACACAAAGTACCGACTTTAATAGAAATCATAGTCCAGCCTCCCTAACACCCCTTACCCCTTTGTAGAAATCTTTGTTCATAACAATTGTCTCCATGTCAACCCTCTAACGGCTAAGTACCACTCCTTGAAAGATCGTCTACGACCTTAAGCAACCATTACCATGTGTTCACTGTCACACTCATTCTTTTTTTGTCCCTTCACTCACCTTTTATTCCACTTTGTTTACCGGCTACCTATATAACTGAATTAAGTATATATGGTTTTTTTTTAACGCTGAAGCAATGCAACTCCTCCTTATTGAGGTCCTATGCTTATATTGTAGTCGCGTTATACTGCTGTAATAATGGCAATGTATTCAAATTAAATCTAACTACGCAAGTTCAGGACTCGAATAAGTACGGTCTTAACAGTTAAGTCATCGATCAACTTCTTTACATAAAAGCAATAAAACAATGCAATCAATAAAAACCAATGCATGAGGTAATAACATGTAATAAACTCAAGACCTGAACATTTGTTGTCCCAGTCGCATCCGAGCGTTCACACAACTGTGCTGTCATTAAACAATTTTGTAAGTTTAATGTTAAACCTCATATCGTATTATTGAAATGCATGCTAATGTAATCGCAGAAAAACGTCACATCTATTCCTAATGATTCTTAGTTAACCACAAAATTTGGAACCACAAGCGATGCTCAGCCACACATCTACAGCCATTCGGTCTGTTGTGCTAAAGATTGCCCTAACGAGGTCCATCATAACCAATATATATATAACAAATCGGACGATATCGAGCCAGTAATGAATGATAAGGTACGCACTTATAAGTGAAACATTAAATGATCACAGAGCGATATCCAATCACCAAATGATCAGTAATGCAATCGGCAGCACAACAGATCTGATACATGTAGACGCAGGTTCGAGGCGCAACGAAAGTACTCATTTAGCTCAGAATTATTACGGATATAAAATTACCACTATAATCTATCACATTTGATAGAAAATTAATTCAAAAACACAAAAAAGTACTTTTCGAAATATCTAACATACAAAAAATACCTTCCAAATTTTTCCAGAACGTTTCTTATGCTCCTGTCTTTCATAAACAAATATATGACATCTGATAACGAGGAATTTGCTCAGAAATAATTAAAGAAAGAAAAATACGTTTTCATGAAGAATAAAAAGTCAAAGATTTCAAATTTTCATTTTTTTTTTCAAATTTCATAAGATAAGGATGGTCTAACTACTTTATTTCACTAACGTTTCAAAAACTCTCTCAAACCCAGTGAGTACGGCCTAACACAAACATCCGCAGAACGATACAGAGAATGTAACATAAAATAGAGTGTAGGCAAATACCAATATTGAACATAAAGAAAGTACAGTTCTAAAAAGAATATGCCAAATTCTACAGCAGTGAAAGTGAAAAAGCAGAGTTTACTGAAGATTGAAATATACTGCAGTTTACCGTATGCAAACAAGTCCGTGACACAGAGAACAAAAAAATGATAGAATCCATAGTTTCGATACCTACTGACAACGGAATATGAAAACAACTATAGTGGAACTTTGCCATGAATCAGAATTGAACAAGTACTTGAAATCACACCGTGTGCGATACAAAAATTGTATGAGGTTTATTTTTCTTTCGAAAGTAGTATTAATAATTCAGCTCACTGGAAGTTGAGGGTAACGCGCTAGTCCATTCTTCTTTTCTTGTCCAGCGGCAATAGCTCTCAAAAATTGCATTGATTGGTTTCGCAACCTGCTTACAATAATTATTTTGTAAACAGCTAAATCTAACCTGTTCTTACGATACCAATCTTGAAACGCTTTATTCAGGATAGAACATTGACCGGGTTCGAAACCAAAACGAGCAAATGTCTATAATCAGTTCAGTCATTTGACAGGAAAAGAAAGTAAACCGAACATTTATTGATAACATAACTCAAGAAAATGTAACTTCAAATGCTAGGACAAAACAGAAAACAATGGGAGCGAAATCTTATATTGTCTCTTTCGAGTAACCTTAACAGACTTTTGAAATCTTTCAACAATTGTTACCGTAAGAATGTTTAACAGATATCTTTATACGCAAACCATGAATAATATGTATATACTGACGTCTTGACGATAAACCTTAGCAAGGTCTCCAAGCGTAAAAATAGAATGGCATTCGAATTTATCAATAAGCGACCCAAGTCCAATATCACGTTTATTTAACCACCTAAATAATGATATAAACGAAAATGACATTTAGCGCTCTTAAAGTGGTAGACAAAATAAATTTAATTTCATTATACCATTATATATTTAGTTTTTCTAAATAGCAGTTGATAGAAAAACAGTGAATACAGATAAAATTACGTACGCCTTAAGTGTAGTATCCGTAGTTACCACACAGATGTCTCGGAACGGATTGTTATCCATTTCCATGCAAATTAATTGGTCAAACTTCTCTTCGTTTGCTAAGTACCATAAGCACTTCTTCATCTTTATCGCATCAACAAACTAAAACTTTAAAGTCTCATCAAGAAAGTTCTGTCAAAATAACCAATATGCACCAATAAATCAGGTAGAAAACATACATGACATTCAATCAGCTGGCAGTTATCATCAATAGCATCTCGATATCGTGCCCGTTTGTTTAGATCATTACCAACCCTTTGGACTCTTTTCCGTTGGGTAGCTACCACATCTGAATAAAATTTCGACATAGCGTTATTTAGTAGGGTAACGAAGCAAAAGTAATAAGCAAATAGGATTGTTGAAGGACCAAAGTGTTTCTGGTGGCACTTTTGAATATGGCAACGTATTTTACATCATAAACTTTCTAGATCATATAAGCTATAGGTAGTCTATAAAATACGGTCACATATGGCGATAACTAATAACCTAGACAGAAAAGAAGTTACTCATGCAAACATTCGTCACTCTAACATCGTTTTGGAACCGTTTGCAATATGCACCGATATTCAAATCAAGGATATATTGTTCGCGTTACATCTTAAAATATTAAATGAAACAGAAAAATGATGAGAGGTCAGATTCTGTTTCTACTCTACCGTTAATTGATGTGGAGATATGTGAGAATGACCATAGAAATAAACCACAGTGGTGGAAGAAATACCAAATAATCTACCTGTGCCAATTCAATCGACATTTAACATTCAACACTCGAATCCATGTATTATGGGACAGAAATGAAAACTATACAGACCTCATTTTCCATACATCTGCTTGTCTTCGTTGAAAAAGTTGAAACAGCATTATATAAGACACGAAAAAGTGATGAATTCACAAACGCTACATAAATATTGGAAACATGTGATGAATTCACAAACGCTACATAAATATTGGAAACATCACTAGTACGAATTTCTATAAGAATTTCGAAATATGTGGGAACTAAATTTTTGTTGTTATTTACAAAAAGGAACCTTTATGGGTAATTGCTTATTCACCACTTGAACATACAACAAACCTATAGATTTCTACCCTTAGAAGTATTCACTGTTGACCTTATGCAAATATCAAGATGAGTAAATCTAATGTTTATATGATTCTCTTGGGGATCTGAACAAAAAAAATTTGCTAAAATCACCCTTTTTTTCTGCGTAAACGTCGTTGAGACGGAACAGAGCGCACTATATTTACACATTCCTAATTGTTTTCGAAAGTCGTGGGCAATTCTCCTTACTCTTCTCTAAATTCAACGGTTGTTTTCGTTTCTTTTGTGCTATAGAGAACGAGACAAAAAGCTAATCTCCAGCACAAATAAGATAAGATAAGATAATTATTGGCGTTGATTAATCCCTTGTGGTGGGATGCGTCCCCGCATTCATGTTCAACGTGATATCGTGGAGATGGTTGAATGCGTGTCTGGTCTATACATGACTTGAGTTGACCACTCTTCACCAAGTCAGTGCCAGTTATCTTACCCAGACTCCTCTGGTACCAATTCACCGATCCCGGAGGGATGGCGGGCTTGGTAGGCCTGGGGGCGGCCGCGAACTGAGTCGGGCCGGTGTGTCACTGCGGCACCTCCACCACTGAGCCAATGCGCCCCCTCCAGAGGAACTCACAAGAAAAGAACACAAACGAAGGGTAAAAAAGTAGTTTTATACTATTATACTAGTAGTAAAGTAGCTTTATACTTTTTTCTACCCTTCGTTTGTGTTCTTTTCTTGTGAGTTCTTCATTTACCGAGTGTTGATAATGGTACCCACTCTCCAGCACAAATAAACAAAATAATTGTTGAATGTTTGCTCATTAGATAAATGAAGCACAGAATCAATATTTGAATAAAATAAAAGCAACTATTGATCAAAATAGAAAAGGAATGAAAAAATTTGTGCAAGAGAAGAGACAAGCAATACGACTAAGTTGGAACAAGAAATACAAAAATTGGTGAACAACTCTTATCAATTTAATGTAAAAACTATTCACTTTGCATATTTTCACTATTTGAAACTCAAGAAGAATTTGGCGGAATCAAAAACGTATACTGTTACAACATTACGACAGCACACGTCGGATATATTGAGAGGTTCGTGAGACGACTAATCTCACCGATGTACAACGTTCAAACAATGTTCCCTCAATACCTATAAATGTACTTGAAGAAGATATTGAAATCTTACTCAAGCTATTAGATGTCAGTAAGCAACAAAATGGTTAAATTAGAGCAAAAATACATTAGTTGTATCGAAAATTCGTATATAACTTTATGGCAAATGACTTTGTCTTAGTCTCGCAAAGTAAGAAAAGAACACATCCGAATTGAAGAAAAGAACAAACTCACAAGAAAAGAACACAAACGAAGGGTAAAAAGTATAAAACTACGTACAAATAAGATCTATTTAATGAGAAAGACTAGTTGTGAATGGAACCCAATTAATAAGATGAGATTTAGTGCAGCCCTACGTTGCGAGATGCGCCTATGCGTTCGTGTCGCAAGTGATTAAATGCGGCCCTGATCTATATAATGACTTGAGTTGACCACACTTCACCAGATTAGTGCTGTTTATCTAACATAAATTTTTCCGGTGCCAATTTACCAACCTCGGTGTAATGGCGGGCTCGGCAGGCGTGGAGGCGGCGGCGAACCAGATTCCGGCATACGCATCACTGGGGCACCTGCTCCACTGCACCACGAGCCCCCTGAACGGAACCAAATTAACATTAAGAGCTCTTTGGAACTTTCGGTAATTAGAGAAACTAAATCGTACGTTTGTATAGGAAACATATAAATATAGTAAAAAATACGATATTATGTAGAATTAGAACTTAACAAAAAACTGTTGTTAGAGACCGAGAACTTGTTACAGCTCTAAATTCCATAGCTCTATTAGTACTCACAAATGGTTCAACGATGTATTGTTAAATATGACCGGTAAACTGAATATTGAGCTGTCAAACTAATGAAATACATTACGTCTGCAAACACAAAAAAAGAATGATCAAAAGAATGCCCAAGAACATACAAGCGCTTCCTTGAAAAAACATTCTGCAAGAAGCTCATGCATGTGCATATCTGATGTCAAGAAGCGGTATTTACACCTGGACGTGACTCGTGAATTGAAAAATGAGTTACGCGGACGTCCCTGTTCATTGGTAACAATGTGAAAATGTACTACAAAAATGCAACCCAATATTGAAAAGCGTGTTTCAGAAGGCTATACTAAAAATCAATCACATCGAAGATGAATTCGCACAAAACCTCTGTCTTGCGGATTACATCTTTCTACATTTGTAAAATAATAATAAAGATGATTTCGAGCAAATCTGAAAAGATGGGTGGAATGCGAATACACTTAAAAAAATACACATGAATATACAATTGGAAAGTAAACCATGGTGTCGTTAAAGTCAAAACTGATTCATCTTAAATTTAAGAAACGAAGCTCTTCGTATAACTACATTGTTCTATGAGTCGGGAAAACGATAGGAAAGAGCAATTATTTAAGAAAAGCTTCATGATTATCTAACAAACCCAGAAACACGCACTTATATCATTGATCCCATGGTTTTCACACCATCTCTGTTACGCAACCTAGTCGTTTGGCTGGGTGGAACTGTTCATATAATGACAAAAGGTGACAATAGATGAACAAAAAGTTCTAGAAGGAAACCCGAGAGAATGCTTTGGCACCAAGAAGCTTGGCGTGCGTGCTCGTCGATGACGTCAGTAAACTGTATCTACAGCTAAACGAGAATAACTAGTCATAAAATAACATTTGTCGATGTGATCACTCAAGAATAAAACAAATGCTATAGACAGCAATCATAAGAGAAAATAAAAGATATAGACACTGCTAACGTTGGTACATCGCGTAGAGACGGTTCATTTGAATATCTAGATTAGTAGAATTGTAAACGGCAACGGTAGTTCTTCATATAATGAGCACGGAGCATAGAGAATGATGAATTTTACCTTCAAGTAATGAAAAAACGTTTAAAATAAATAAATAATTTTCGCAATGAATAAAAGCCATTTGGAATCTTTTTGGTAGCCTTGTTTTTGATATTCAGAGAAAACGTGACATAGTTACGAATTTGGTTCACAAGTGTTAGTCAATAAAGTTTAGAAACAAAGGGTTCTTACTGTTATATGTCGTTTCAAAATTATGCTCAAACTTTCTTTCATCTTCCTTAGATGCATCGCGCAAGGGATTGGCACAAACTTTTAGCGGAACACTGAACATCTCCAGACGACTTCCATCTCTGAGGAAAAAAAGATCGTAAAATGCGTAGAATATAGCATAGCTCTATAGCAAACCGTATGTGTAAGTAAAACTAAAAATTTCTTTCAAATTAGAGCTCAGCGAGAAATGTAAAAGACAAATTTGAGACAACTAGCAATTCCAAAGCTTTATAGCGTTCTTGCCGAAAAACATATGCGATTTTCTCCTTGAAATATGTTTATTTAAAGCATATTGTCAAATGAATAGAAAGCTAAGAGACATTCTAAAATCTATTACATCATTTCAGTCATGCAGGAAATAAGAGCAAAACTCAAAGAAATCAAAACCTACACTCCTTCGAGTACAAATGTAAGCTGGACGGGACGACGATTAATTCCACCAGAACACGAGCTAAAGCATGTAAACATAAATCCAGTAGTATCGCATAAAGGAATACGTAAGGCATAATTCTCGTTCGAATCAAGATATTCAGTTTCGGCATGCTCACATCTCACAAAATGCATCTTAACATCACTACCTAAAAGAAAAAAATTGAATTGCAATATTTTCGGAAGAAAAAGTACGGTAAGAGAAATTCATAACACTCACCATCTTTCACCAAATGGTTTGGACAACGCTCAACTGGTTTATTCGTATATCGTTCTTCGGTATACTCAGCCCGAACGCGAATACGTGAGCGCGGATCACATTCGCTGGCATATGTGAATGTGAAAGGAACCATCATTTCTGCTTTACAATAAAGTGTATTACCATTTTTCGTCATTGCTCCCTAAACATTCAAAATTCTAAGCGAAGAAACTCCCACAAGATAACATGGTTAAATATAAATGCGCTGATGATTTGTTATATTAGTACCTTTACAATTTTTGATTAACCCGATTGAATAAATTTGATACAGAAAAATAAATATGCTTCCATAATGGTGCTTTGAACATAGTTATAACTAACCCCAACAACATAATCCAGATTTTTTGAAGACTTTGTCTGTGGAGTTATCCCTACTGCAAGTAGTTTGCGGCTTCTGAAAATACATAGAAATTGGAATAATTATCCACTAAACATCAAGAAAAAAGAAAATATAGGAACTTACTTGACATTATTAGTAGGAGGTTGATGAAAAACTCGATTCCGTGGAGGAGTTAACATGACAGAATTGCTTCTCTGCGTAGCATGAACCATTACAACTTCGTCGGAATTATTGTTACCCTGCAAGACTGTACTCATAAACCTTGAAACGACATCAACAATGAATTGTACAAATAGGAAGTACTAAAAAATAAAATGTTTGTCATTTATTTACGTCATTTTTGTCATTTACGACTTTGCAGAAGAAAATTACGTACGTACTTACAAGAAAATCTAAGATTGTTGGAATCATTCTGCCAGTATTGTTCAAGTATTTATCTGCAGATAAATGATTATTAATGCTTAAATTATTCTACTTGAATATGATAAGCAATTTTTAAACTACAACACATCAAAAATTTGACAGTACAACACATTAAGGTTATGGGCTGACAATAAAGTATAACTAATATGTTATGGAGGATGAAAGGTTTTACATAGAAGCCGTATTAGGCATGCAATAACGTGCTTAGTCAAGTGGATTTCAGTTTCCATTTTCTATTTTTCTATATAGTAAGTGAAAAAAGTGGAGTGGAACATGCAATTCTCTCTAGTTGACAGAGGGTTAAGAGGGTGTCAAAAAAATGATGACAATATAAACTAGACAGTGTCCCAGTTTATTAAAATCTTTGAAATTGAATGTAAAATTATTTACTTACAGTTACTGGTTGTCGATTTGAAGAAGAAGCTAACAAGAATGCGTTATAAATTTTTCGATCAGTTTTAGTGCTTAATAACTTAATAATACGTCAATTTTTTTGCCCGTACAATGATTTAAGGGAGCTCACACTGCTACAGTTCTTTTCTACAGTACAACTTTCAAATTAATTGGTAATTTTCTAGTGATCAAAGTCAAAAAAAAACGCTCTGAAGTACGATACGGACTCATAGTTTGAACGTGAAATGTATAAGAAGTTGACGTTTAAACAAGTTAAACCTTAAACCAGTCAAAAACTGCATGAACTAAGTGTTTAGTACGCACAGTTGGTCAAAATGTACCCATAGCCAACGGGTATGAATGACATGTTTTTTTCTCATTCACAAAAATCGACAGCAATAAATGAAATGTTGCATGACATTTAATGGGAATTGGAAGCATGTTGCATTTTGAAGAATATTAGCGCAATGTCTGAAACAATGTTATATTATCGTTAAAAGAATGTTCATAATAAGATATGAAAACTGCAACAGTTTATATTGATTAGCTCATTGAAAAGACTTCAAACATTTCTCTGTTTCAAGTAGAAAACATATTTCAAATGAAATATTACAAAACTCATCAATTACCTCTTGTAAAATACAATACTAGATAGAATTCCACTAATACATAAGTCTCTGAACTATTACTGCTACACAGTCGCTCAGAACTATTTTGCGTTCATTTTTGTCTCTTGTGGAACTAAATCTTCTTTATTATAACAAGCTGACTGTAATCAAACTACTGTGACACAAATAAGCCTTGATGGTTAAATATCTGCTAACACATTAATAATGTTTGCTTTCACTTATGCATAAACCCTGCGCAAAAGCGTAACAACTTAGATAATACAGAATCATTAGAAGGGTATTGGTCGAAAATTGATTAATAAATTTTTTAGTGGAAAAACTACCACTGCGCATAACCACTACTCTCAGATTACTTAGAAATCAACCTACAAACACAGAAAGGCATTGATCTCTTGATAAACGTCGACTTAATATTTTATTAATGAGCACACCTTGAATGCTTGCAGTGCAATTCTTTTTTCAGTGTTATTGGTCCATTGGTTCGGGTTTTGTTGTTGTACAGCAGGCCGCTGATATTCATCATATACAGATGTAGAGCTGGAAGCTGCCTTCAACAAGATAACCTTAAGATCATATACAACAAAAGCCGAAATAAAATCTGAAATCTAAAAAATGAATGAAAGGAAAAAGAAGAAGTAAAAATACAAAACTTTGTATAGAATGTAAACCTGTATAACAAATACAGTTCGAAGAGCTTTAGTTTATTGCAAATCGGTCCAATAAAATATAGATTTCTTTGAATCAGCAAGAATGTTCTCATTTTGTAGGTAGACTAACTACTTTGCTTATAGTTTTCCATGAACCTCGTATACTAAGAAATTCCTTCTTGAGGCAAATAAGATAGTGAAGAAGTGCTCTTTCTATTGAACACGTTACGAGCGATTCATTACGACCACACTATTACGTCTATTACGAAGATTTAACGTTATCCTATTTTCGCCCTCGTCAAATCAACTGCTTTCTACCTTTCTTTTAGACGTGGAGCATAACAATCCTAATATAATAGACAGAGATCAGAAATTAGAGTTTTATATGATCTACATATAGAGCCGATATACAACAATACAATACATTAAACGATAAAGCATTGAATAGAAAAATCTTCCTGAATTAGAAAAAAAATGAAGAAATATTCTAGAATATGCCATAAATCCCAAACTCGACAACAAAATCAAATTATAGCTTATTTTATCTATTGAAATTCAAGTACGTTGTAAATATTATCTAATAATGTAGCAAATTATGTACAATTTTGGTTCTTGTGAGATTATTGGAAGCAGATCAGATAATCTTTTACTGACTTCAAATCGGGTGCTAATCGAATTCCTTTTTCTCTTCCTTTTATATGTAGACGACAAAGACGCTCACCACTGAACTCTGTTGGTTATCCGTATTATGAAGTGTCCCTCTATTGAATGATGTTGATCTTGTCTTCATGCCTCCACTCACGGACCCTGACGCACCAGCAATTGATAGCTCTTCATCAATCGCAATCAATTATCATCTTGTTTAGCCACGTGTGAACACGCCACGTACGATGGACTTGTTAAGCAAAGTGTTAACGTGTTAAGTGGGAGTGTCTTTCGATCACTGATAGTCAACTATGCGTCAGAAGATGTTACATTAGTAGAAACTATCTATGGGTTTTTACCTTATTATTAGGATAATTAACCAATTCCTTGGTACATCACTATGAGGGCTCATCATTGCAGTATGCTTAGGATAGAAATATATATGTGGTCGTTGGAATTACTAGATGAATTTATTGATCAACTTTATTTTGTTACATGGAACTTTTATGACAGAGACAGAATTAGTCCTCAAAATTGAGTAGCTGATCGTTCATTCGAGCAGCACAATATCGGAGTGGAACGGTATTAATTATGAAGATATAAAAGTAATAATATATAATGATTAATTTAGTGAGATTAACTCAATAGTATATTACGAGTTTGCAATAAATCTAATAATCGAATAGGAAAGATAAAACAAGATTGGATTAGAAGTTAGTAGTGAAAAGGAGTTTACGGTAGTGTTCATGAGGAGAGCTGTTAAAGCTCTTTGATTGTATGTTCACTCGAGTATTTCCATCTTGGTACAATCATCTGTATTAATAAGATGAGATAAAAACTAACAATATCTTTTGAATCAGTGCTGCTTACCTTCCTAAATAATTCTGGCATCATATCAGCAACCCTATAATGAGGAAAGGCCTGGTTTGACTGAGCTGAACTTGAACTGATTTTGTAATACCGCAGCATATTCTACCACTGTGCTAGTGCTCTACGAATGTTTAGATAATATGTATAATAATTATAAAAAAGGCGTTCTACTGAGAAGCGAGCAAAAATTGTTCCAAATATGAAAGACATGGAAATTACTATAATTTCTAAGGCAAATGATTTAAGTGTGACTTTCAAAAAGCAATTTTAATAATTTGCAAAAAAGGTGTTCCTGAAAAGTACGCTTTTTTTTGGAGCATATTATTTTCCACACAACTTCCTTTTAGAAAGATCCTTAGCTGATTAGTCGTAAGACTACATGGCGCGTATACCAGGTGGCGGATATAGGATAAATTAAACCAAACACCACCCTGTGCTCCTCTTTAGACAAGGGTGGATTCAGGGACGGACTCCTGATTCTGTTGTGCTCGGTCGAATCATACCTCAGTATGCACATTGCTCATATCTATGCATAGATGAGTGCTTGTACTTGGGTGTACAAAGACTGTATCCTGCATGTCATTTCCGTCAAAAGCCTGCAATCAAACGAGTAAGAACTACATGGGAGTCGGTTAGGGGTCGCTTCCAATAAATAGATTCTACTCCATTAATTAGCGTAGATTGGCAAGCTGCCCATAAGTGAATAACATTTTTTAACTTTAGCGGAACGGTTCCGCAAGCTAGCCGTGGAAACAACTCTAAGAAATAGTAAAAAAAAATTGCGCTTCATTACCCTAATACTGGAAGAGTTCCAAAAACGGCACCGTATAGATAGGGAAGTGTTGAATAATGAATTTGTCGAAGGGTTTTTCGCTTCGCGTAACTTTTGACGACTCATTGTAACATAAAGCTAAATCGTTCTGATCTGCTCTACTGTTGGTAAATAGCAATAGATGACATTTTTTATGACGCCGTTTATAGAGGAATATTTCTAAATGAGAGGGCAGTACCTCATAAAAGCTTACAATATGGACAACGGATAGGTGTACGATAAGTCAACGCCACCAACGCTTTGCGTAGAAGCCATTTTTTCACGAATACCAAGCATTCTATCATTCAGTTGTCTTATGCCAAATTTTCTGTTCGTGGTCTCTTGCAAAGCTTTTACGTAGAATTCGATGTCTTTTGTAACTTCAGGAATAACATAAAGATTTCTGTACAAAGAGAATGTTCTGTTATGGCAAGTATAAAGTACGCTAGTAAATGAAGTGACGCTACAGGGTTTGTCATATAGTATCACAGATGCAAAGTTTCATTTTTAAGTTTAGAGGCCTGGAATGTTCGGAGAACATCATGAAGTTGTCCTGGTAGGCACCAAGTCAGGATCGAGGTAGTAAGTGATCGTCGGGAACAGTCTAGGCGATGCGCTCACCTTGAGCCATGGCCGTTAGCCATCGTGGCTATTTTGAATGTAGAATACGGTTTAAATTATAGACTATTGAAATTTTGATAAGGGATCTTATTATATATTATTGTTATTATTGTTTTTTGTATTATTCTAAGACATGAAAGAGTAGTGGTAAAAATAGTAACATTTCTAGGAAATATTCCTTGTAATTGTATAAAATGACATGATGTAACTGTGGTCATGATTAACCCATGTTGGGTGCTCCACGGGTTTATCACATAGTATCACAGATGTAAAGTTCCATTTTTAAGTTTATTTAAAGTGACCACTGCCAACTAAGTCGGTGTTGTTTTCCTTACCGTTTACCTAAGCTAGATTAACACCTATTCTTCGGCGCAGGAAGGATGTAAGCTTGGTTATGTATACTTCAACCGCCCATATCTCCTACCATTTACGCCTTCGTCCACGAAGAGTCATTAGCAATAAAATCTTGGTATTATTGACAATCTTTCAAAGGATCTTTTTTACACAAAAATAGATCAATTTGTATACCAGCAAAAGCAGTGCTCAGAGTGACTATTAAGTAGTGTGTCACACCTATCAATCAACAAATGTTATGTGACATTCAAAGAAGTGTAAGCAACAAATCTCTAATGAAAAGTACTGTGTAGGGGTTCACGAGCCTGCGCACTTAGTAAGCACAAATCAAGTAGCATTCAATAATAGTGGGTCAAAAAAGAAGGAGATCGTAGTAAAAAAAATTCATATCAATAGTTTAAGGACGAGTTAGTCATACACATGAATAGCGACTATCGTGCGCGAAGTTTTGGATGATTTCAGTTCGTTGTTAGGTAGGCTAACTTACATCCAGATATAGAGTGACGTTTTTATTCATTATGGTGCCTTGTGTTGTAAGCTACTTTTAATGTTATTAATATGAAACGTGACGTTTGCAGCTTTGTTGATTTTTTCGTCTTACAACAAAACATGGACGTAAACTTTAACTCACTCGTTGAAGAACAAAAAGAGCCATGTTGTGCTGGTTTCATTGGTAGCAAAGATGGACCAGTAAGTTAAATTCTAAGCATGCAATTAGATGCACCTATAATCTTTTATGTCTACTGGTTTGAAGCTTGAAGTAAAGACAACAACGATAAGAAGACTTGAGTGCGTCCCAAGTTTTTCGTCTATGTTGTCAATCATGCATATAACATGTGAAACCATAGAAAAGATACGTAGAAGATACTTCAGGAAATGATAGGTCGTTCGATAAATGGCGGTATATGTAAGGTTGAAAGCTCCTTTAGCGACAGCCCAACTACTGACCAATCTCTGGAGAAGTTAGCTGGTACAGTTTTCATCTTAGCAGTCACCTCATTTGTAACATCGTAGTAAGATTTGTTTTCAATTTTTTTGCGTTCTAGATATTCTGCATATATTTCGGATATCTATCTATGTATTTATTTATTCATATTCATATGTATGAACTCAGACGCTCATACAAATATATTGACTATCTCAGTTTTCAAACCTTAGTGAGTTATTCACCACCTAGATAATCGGGGAGAACCAGTTTCTCATTAGTTGCGTTTGTTAAATACGCTGTTTTTCTGACTATTTAATTAGCTTTAGAACTTACCGCCGCTATGAACCGTTTTGAGTTAGACATCGTTAACGCCGAGAGCACTCCAAGAATGCGTTCCAAGTCGGAACCGTCTGCATTTATCGGATCTCCAGCAACTGTTCTGGTTTCATCGTGTGAGCATTTAGATGAGGTGAGTATAAACAAAAACACTAGTTACTGTTGTTTATATCACAAAGATGATGGGTGGTTGCCTATGAGTTAAATGGACCCTCCAATCTTGAATGCTGAAACGTTTTTTTTATGTTTGACTATTTTAAGTTGGGATATCTTTATTTGTTGATATCTATCATATGAGTGAGTGATTCGCGGACTTTTGCATCACTAAGGCAAGTCACATGTTATTTCTGAATGAATCTTACTCCTATTTTCCTTTTTTGCAATATTTATGAATAAATAGTGGAGAACGTTGGGGAATAAAGCATCGGTGGAGCTTTTATATTTACTAGTTCAGAATCAGTGATAAAATGGTCTCGACATTGTAGATCTTGGACGTGTCCAAGCTCAAACTTGGGTTGTTGGACTTTCATGTTCACAAACATCAGAATGATTTATATGCAAGGAAACTTGTAAAGCCATAAGGAAACTGTTGTATGTTGTTGGGCAAAAGTTGTAGTGCATTGAAATTGGAAATGAAAATAAAACCCAAATTTCACAGTTACTAGTAGGTGTTTATAACAATTAATTGAGCAAATTCATAATTAAAGAAGAAGACCTGGATCGATCGTTCTGCCAGTATCCTTCGGACGTCTGTACTAGAAAGAGCATCGGTCTGAAAGTGTTTCTCTAATGTTTTTATTTTGAGCACAACTGCGGGGAGATGGTGAAGCTATCGACAGATAACTACCGATTACTATTAACAAATAACGTTTCTGTAGCCTTTCTCGTCTCGAGTTTTCATGAAGGTTTTTCCTGCTTTCAGCAAAGTTCGTTTACTGCTTCTTTCTTGCTCCCTTACAGTAAGTTAAAATCAACCAGTAACATCGAAATAATGTAATTTAACAGTAATGAGGTGTAGAAATTTTGACTATTCTTTGGAGTGTATTGCCTATGCCCAAATACTTATACGTACGCTATGTCGATAACATAAGTGTGCCTGTCTTCACTTATCCTTATCGGTTATCCTTCACTTAACTTCTCTTTTTGTACTATTTCGATTTGCGTTTTATTGCAAAAGCTTGATTGATTAGCTCATAGCGGAATTAGGGAAAAGTGATGCTTGAAGAAATAAGACTTCAACTGCTTTGCACAGAGATGTTTTTTGAAGGAGGATTTATAATAGTTATTATTCAAAAATATGAAGCTTCTGGAATGTACGGACGCTATAGGATTAAGGAAGTGAGAGAATAACGTACCATAATAGCCAATTTTCAAAATAATGACAAAAAATTTTGTTACAGAAGTAGTGAGGAACTCTTCTTTGAATCATCTATTATTTATTTTTATGATTCAATTATTTTGATACCATATATGAAATACAATTTGAAATTGCTTTTTCTCCATCCGCAATTTTTGCCAATTTTCTGTTTAAGAATGGTGTTGATTGCCCGACGCTTTCCGAGAACTGTATAGTAATTCCCACAACACTAACACCACCGACCGCAACATCGGAACGGAGAAGAAGACATCCTTTTCTGCCATCACGTGTCCTTATGAACTTTTCGAAAATGTCTTGTGACGATCGTCATGGACATTGCCGTCACTTTAGGGAACAGTGGTTTGGAAAGTTGATGGTTTGTTGAGTAGTGTTACTTTCTAAATAACCAAACATATAGATAAGATAGTTAAGGGTGACTCAAGCACATCCAATGACGAGACTTGCTCTGGATACATTTGGAACGGGGAGGTGCCTCCTCGTAATTACAACAATCCTACATTTTCAAGCAAAATTTTCGTAGGCGGAGGTTAACTTCGCTGTCGATAATGTTTACCAATTGTTTTTTGAAACAAATTTTGTAGTGCCTTGGGACATTACTGAGACAGCTCTAGTCGATGCATTTTCACCCTATGGAGCATGCAGGGTTGAGTGGCCTTGCAAAGAAGTGCATTCACGTTCCAATATACGTAGTCGTGGAAAGGTAAAAAAATAACATAAATACGTGAGCCGTTGTCAATCATGTTTGCTGAGTTAGGCAACAGGATACGTCTATATGGTATTTGAAAAGGAACGATCGGTTAAGTTGCTGCTACAGGATTGTTCCCAAGAATTTGGATCAGCCGGTGAATGGTATTTCAAATTGAAGGCACGTCGTCACCAGACCAGTGAAATACGGCAGGTAAGGAATAAGTGCAGGCCAATGTATAAGCTAACCAATTTGCCACAAGGTAGACTTTATGCTTATCGAAAATTCTCTTCCTTACATGCATTATCAAAAGTGGGATAAAAAAGTAATAGAAGTTAGATTTAGTTATTTGTCTGTCTATTTGTTTTAGTTTTTTCTTCTAATGATTTCCTGTGACACATCTTTTTAGGTGCAAATTATCCCTTGGGTAGTCTCCGATTCTTCATATATCGATGATCCTAATTGTCGTTTAGATCCATCAAAAACGGTAATAAATCTTTATCCATTTATTAGGAGCGTTTTAAGAATTAGAATGAAATTATTAGCTTGGTATATTTAATTTACATAAAAAATTATGAAGAATCTCATATATCATTCCTCAGGTCGTCATCTGTCATACTGTAAATTGTAGGTGTTCGTAGGAGCACTACATGGAATGATTACGGCGCATATATTATTTTCTATTATGAACGAGCTGTACGATAATGTAGTTTTCGCAGGAATAGACACGGATAAGCACAAATATCCAATTGGTAAGATCTGCAGTATCACTTGTTTCTTCGCTCTGTACGCTTTTTCTTCGTTATATATTTTATTATTGTATGCATGCTTCGGGATAATACTGTTTTCGATACTTTGGAGGTAGTGGTCGTGTCACGTTTCGTTCTCATTCTTCTTATTTCCGTGCAATTGAGTCCGCATTTCTTGAAATACGGACAAGTAAATTCTGTACGTATTTTATAATCTTATAAATGATCCATCATCAGTTATTATAATAGATTTTATAGGTAAAAAGGTGCAAATAGATCCATTCCTTGAAGACTCATGGTGCATGGTTTGCTGTAAAGCCCATGGGCCATATTTCTGCCGTGATCGTACATGTTTTCGGTACTACTGTGGACCTTGTTGGCAAGTGAGTGGTATGATTTCGGTTTATCATTTTCTACTGTATATTACTGTAATTTTTGATAGCATGATTTCGAAATTCACTTCACACTCCAAGACTTTTTGTTAGGCGCGTCACGCAGTCAGTGGCTACGTTAATCATCGCCCTCTTATGCGTCATGCTCCTCGCTCTCTATTGCTACGTAACGAAGATCATGATTTAAAAATCGGTCCGTGTAATCTACAAACCACTCAAAGATACTTGTCCATTCCAGCCGGGGTGCGCGTAACACCGCTTGGTGGTGTAGCAGCGGTTGCTGCCGTGGCTCACGGAACAGTGCCACGCAATCAGCATCATGCCTATCAGTATATGCAATTGGCTCCAGCGTATCCTACAACTGTCTATACTTCAGCAATGGTGCAGCCTCAGTGTCGAGTTAGTTCAACCATCACGTCTACCCCAATTTTTCCGCGGATTAACCAAACACATCCAGTCAGTACTTCTTCTTCGCCTTATATTCACCAACGTCTTTATTAGCATGCAATCAACTTATCAATTATTTTCGCAAAATATTATTGAAGGATGTTTGAGATGCCTGCCGAGCCTTTCATCAAAAAATTAGCGTTCGATTTCACAATTTAGGCGGTGTCCTAAAGCGTTCAGCTAACAAGATGTTTCTTACATTATTTCCAATGTTATATTTCAACTTACCACAGTGTTTCGTTTCTTCTTTATTGTTTTTTTTTGCTTAGTTTGCGCCGGTACTACGGTGCGTCGCGTCTTAATTCTATGAATACACTGATAAATCGTCCACTACTTATGTAATGAAAGCACTATTAAAACATACATGTTTTTGTAGATTCTGATGCCTTCATTTGATGAATTGTCTATATTTTAATGTTGATCCTTGAAGGTAGTGTGACTAAAACTTCTCTCTAAGCGTACCTTTCATCAGAATTTCCATGAGTATATTTCTCTCACGTATAGGTGCTTACCTTCCTGTGAATACTCTTTCTTCATTTTTTTCTGAATCAGAAGAGGTGTTTGTTTGGCAGATGATTTTTTTTTGTTACGGCGATGTGCTTCGACTGTAGAATCAGAGGTGATTGCGTAGTTTAAAAATAGGCGACTTTATGATGAGATTAGCCTTATTCACTGCAGTATTTGTAGAAGATTTGTTGCATTCTGTTTTCTTCTTTATTTTACAGTTCAGGTTTCATTACAGCCGATCTGTAAATAGTTCTTTCTTTTACAATAAAGAGTTGTTGAATGAATGTTTATTGAACAACAATAATGTAATGTGTACAATTGGTGGATAAAAGCTGCAAGCTTTAAATGTCACCGCCGTAACCCGTACGCCGGAAATCGGCACATTTGTACAAAGCGGATAAGAGGTTGAATGAGGTTTGTGCGAATAACGAGTGACTACGATGGACATCGAATAGTTGGTGTCTGGTCACATCAAAATTCAGAAGAAAAGAAATGTGCTGAGATCTGCACAATTAGCAGGGTTAATTGCCTTTTGGTACATTAGATTCGTGATTTTGTGTAGTACCTTCTTTCCATGGTAGTTCAATCCAATCTAAGTATTTTATTATTCATTTTATACTACTCGTATCACTACCGCTACTATTCACTGAAATGTGCGCAATCTGCAATCTCGTTATTTAATGCGCTGAAGTAGTAGTTGCTCAAGTTGCTTAGTGATTGTTCAACTATTATCTTTCTTAAACACGGTGAAATTCTACTTCTCAAAATTACCACCTAGATCTGGCATGCATACGTAAATATTACCAAACAACTACAGCGGAACATTTTGGGCGATGCATATTACTCAATGTAACGTATTGTGACAAGCAGGTCGATTTCTAGGACGTGTAACGTGAAACCATGAAATCTTATTACGCAGTACTTCCGAGTAGGAGTTAGGTATGTGTACATCAGTTCACTCTTGGGCGTTTTACTTAGGCAGAATGTGCAGCTGCAAAGCTCGATAACGATATTGATCGTGAAAGCACCACCGCATTATACTACTAACTACGAATTCTACTACAAATTACAGAAAAGTAAGATTTGTCATTCAAATGGACATGGTCTCCATACAGTCGGTGACTGGTGGTGGCGACAATTTGGTGACGATAGTGTTTGCTTCCGCGGTCGCTTCCGTGGCGTATCGTGTACTGTCGTTTGAATTGAAGTGCAGACATTTTCCGGTGAAGTATCGTTTGGGGCCGGTCGTGTAAGTAGCGCGGGAATAGTCCGGAAACTGGAATGCACAAAATCATAATCATAAATTTGTGATGTCATTAAATTATAGGTATTCAGATTAAGGACAATATCTTCTAAAGAATTCGTATTGAATAGCAGGTTTGCTCAACTGAGTAGTTGAACTTACATTAAAAAAGATCTAGAAAAAATAGCAACGACATTTTGCGCAATGGATCTTCATTTTCACAAATTTTCTAAAAAACGAAGCTAAGAAACGTATAAAATCACAATGATGTAGTTAATGAAATTCATAAAACGTCTTGTACTTTATACTATGCTAAGAGTATGCAATTCGTTTCAAGTTTTTGTTTAAGATCCAAGAAAAAATGAAAAAACAGAAAAAGTTACTAAAAAAGCAGGAGAGTAACGAACTTACTCAGGTGTGAACCACATTAATGGATGATAAATGGGGAAGAGTGGCGTTACTGGACTAGCAAAAGAGCATGATCTTCGTCGATGAGTTATAGTTGACGTAGGGGTACGAGCTTCACGAGGACCATCAACAGTCACCTAAATTTTCCTAGCGATTTCAAAGTGAGAAGCAACGTTTGATATTTGATAAGTGATTAAAAATTGTTCACTTTGTAGATAGTTAAAATGTTAGGAGGTTCCGTAACGCTGCGTTAGGTATACTGCAAATCTAATTTCTGCACTAGATAAACAACGTCCTGCACAATTTTAGTACCAGCAATTTGGTTCGTATCAGAATTTAATGGAATAGTTATTGGTATGATTGGATTTAAAATGAAGTCTTTAAATAAACGACATTTATTCCTTTTTGAATAAGAGCAAATATTTCTTCTAAGCCAGCTCTATTAAATTTTCATGATTACAGGAACAACTATTAACTGGAAGTAGAGACTATTTCAAACGAGAAGCATATTTAATTTAATGAGCTTCGTGGTACTCAACAGCACGGAGACACGTTCCATACATTTTCGAGCAGGTATTCCCAGCCTTCTATGATATACTGCAGTAGTAATATTTCTAGCGCCAAATCAAGTCATTATTCTCAACCGAAACACAGCTTTACTGAAATGTCGATACTGTTGTAAAATAACAACAAGCAAGTCAACTTAAATCCACATACTTGAATTGCAGGTCTGAGCCTTATTTTAAAAAGGTTGTTATAATGGTAAGGGTTGTATTCAAAATATGATGTTATACTAACATTATTCACTCTTTGACAACGGTTAACTAGAAGGTCATATGTGCCACTCAAGACTTTTACATAGAGGAGGATAAACTACAGAAATAATTGAAAGTTTGGCAGACAAATATTACGACATCGGAGGTATAAATCCAATTGCAGCATTGCACGCATAACAACAGAAAAAACGAGCTATATTACAGGATTGACAACAAAAAAAAACGAAATATATTACAGTACTGATTCTTACCTTAATTGCTCTAGACACCATTGCAATCATCATTGGCTTCGTATTTACAGATATAGTAAGGTGAAAGTTCTTTCCTGAATTTAACGTTAGAACCATTTATTGCTAAAACAAGAGGTTTTATACGTTCATATCTATAAATATAACAAAATATACCATATTATGTAGGCATTATTGCTTATTAATGACGTTGAAGTAAAATAAAGTTGATAAACGATTATTAATTCATGGAACATATAAACGATATTACTATTAACATCTTCAATTCTTTTCCTAAAATAAAAGTCATCATCGATCTTTCCATAGGTGGATGCGGTTTTCGTCGGTGTTATCTATTAAATCTGGCGGATAGCCTGTGGATAGATTGGCATCGATTCCCAGTCGATACGGCCAGATCGAGTAGATATCATCGTCTTTGAACTCCTCATGGTACCTAACGATTATGCCCTCTTCCGACTTTTTCACAGTGAACAGGCGAATAAAAAGCAGTATTTTGCAGGAACGGAGATTTTATTTGAAACAGATGAAGATTATTTAGACTTCAAAGTAATGAAGAGAATGTATCATAAGTGTGTCTACTAAAAATCTAATGTGTGTTTCCAAAAATTCATCATTCATCATAGAATATCACTCGGGTCGATGTTTTGAGTAAAAAGCAATCGAATACAAACCAATCTTCTTGTTTAACTTCCTTTCCTTGTACCGCAATATCGAGTTTAATCACGATTTTGACTACCAAAACCTACCAACGAGAGAGTGATTATTTAACACGAGATGACTCCGTCATACTGTTTGTTTTATTTTCCATGCATAGATATTTTTACAGCATTACAGGAATGAAGGAAAACTAGTCCACACACCTTAAATCAAATATTATGATTAACTTTGTGTGAAGAACTAGCGATTTTTGATAGTTTACGGGTGATATTGCTTTAAATTTGATTATATGTCCATAATCGTCGAATATGAAAACGGATTTTGGACCTCTTCGCCACTCTTCCCTCAATCGACGTTTTGTGTTAGTGGTAAGTAGTGGTGACGGTGTGCACACGTTGGCCCGCGGTGATCATTATCTATTACCAGCGAACATTATTTCCACGCGCAAAAACCGTGTTTACGTGCAGATTACGGTAGACGAGAGAGTACGAAGAAAGAAAAGAGGAGTCCATAGCAATATAAAGAATGCTGTGATGCGGAAATCTGAGTGAAGTGGAAAATCACTAAACAAGAACCCAATGAATCTCATTTAATGTTGCAAGTGAATGGAAAAGACATCAACCAATTTAGATTCAACGACCGAAAAGTAATCTGGATTACATTTTGAAAACGAGCAACTTGAAAGTATTACTTGAATTGTATGAACGGCAAACTCTAGTAATAATAAGCATAAGATTGAGGACAAATCAGTAACCGACCTCGACCACTTTTACCGACGAAACGTAAGTCACTGAATCGAGCCACCTGGCGTACAACCTTTGTTGTTTCATGACGCACTTCACCAGACGGGGTTTCATCGTTTCCAGCAGCTACAGTCACTAAAATATCTCATATAACTTTTGTGGCGTACATTCTGTTTGCTTCTGAATGTTTATTAACAGCAGGAGTTTAGAATGAAGATATTGAGGTAATACTCAGTGAATGTTTTTTGAAACAAAGATTAGTTCTCGAGTCTTTGAACTACTCTGAATGGATATTGCACCTACATCACTTTATATTGTCTTACAAAATCTCGTCATTTATTGCATGAGAGTATGTAGAAGTCAGTATGATTCTTATGAAATCGTTTACATGGAACACCTAAGGCTTCGAATGTCAAATCGATCTGTAGCTTTCTGCCGGTCTTCACATATGTAGTACTGAAATCTCGTCCATCTACTTTATATTCTATCAGAAAGAAATCAAACGAAACAAAGGAAGATAAGCGCTTATTCTGTGTGATACGAACCAGCTGTTACTAGTGATTCTGCAGAATACGTTGCCTAACAACGCAATTTAAGCGTTGTAATAGCAATCGCAATGATTCGGTGGTGTGCCAGTAAGTTGATTTGAAACGGCAAAGTACTTATAATGGTTATTGCAAAGCGACAAAATTCTCACATCACAGAGTTGAACTGCAATTAATAATTGTTGGCATGGAGATCGATAATCCAACATAAAATATCACTTGAGATTCATACAGTGAAAACGATTTGACAACGAATATCTACTAAATGGAAGAAGTTAATCATTAACACGACGCCTTCTCCTGTTTCAGCTTATTAGAGATTATAACAACTTGATACAACTAGAGTTCAGACTGATCTTCGAGTTATTCGACAAATCCTACCAAAAAAAAACGATTTGAAATTAAGTCATTATAGTTATCACTGTAAGGTTAAGGCATTTCGAGGTAGTTCTATAAATGATGGTGTAGAGCGATCAAAAAATTCCTTATACAATTCAAAACAAATATGCTGGCGCATGCAATTTGAATTAGAGCTAAAGATTTTAATTCATGTCATCTACAATAACTGTTTAAATGGATCTCAATTTCTAAAGTTTTGAAGCAAGCTGTGTTGTTATTTTCCGTAATTTTCTATAACCTCAAATGTTTCGTGATCTCTTGCTACAAATTGGCTAGTCACATTCTATATTAATTGGATTTGATCAATATAAGTATTTATATCGTTCTAAAATATAAATTATATTTCATATTTCCGTCTTTGAAATTTTTGATAATCCCTTCGTAATTTTATACTTTAAATCTGATAAGCTTACAAATTATAGGTAATTTATTTACATATTGATATTTCGCTAATAATCAATACTTGTATTAAAAATTTCATTAATGTATTTTAGCTACAATTTCGACTAGATAACTGCCTAAGAAGAAAAACGTTACCATTCACAAATTTTGGGCAAGATTATGCCAGAGGTTATCTGTAACAGCTAGAGTCGTTGATATGCAGATGAATTTTATCACTTGAAATTTTATGAGTCGAATTTCCAAACTACCCAGAAGCCCACACTACAAAATGCACTTGAAGGCCGTCGCTGAGAAACAATATGTGAAATCGATTGGATCGCCCTCCTAATGGGAATGGAAGTTCGTAGTGCTGATGGTCAAAAGTACCGTGTTGCTTCTAAGCAGTTTTCTTCCTTGAATATTTGATGTAGATTCATCAGCCAGCACATACAAATACAATCGCATAACGTTGTGTGTTAATGTAGGTTGAAGTTAGAATCATACTGAAGCTCAAATAACTGGAATTGCTAGCTGGCGATGCTGTAAAGTGAAATGCATTCTACAGATCAAATCTACCTCAAATCTCAGTATATACTCACATCTTTTTTTCATTTTGAATCGTTCTATTTCATAGGCTTGAGAAATGATCGCGGTATAAGTTCACTAGCGGTGTACGATATGGCGCTCTGATGGTCTTCTGGTGTCGTCGTCTTCGGTTTGATGTATAAAAATGTACTTACAAAGTAAGATGGCACGCATTTTTTTCACTATCAACTTCTAATTCAATATAATCTCTTTTTCTAAATCGTACTGTCTTGTGTATGATCTCATGACGTTTATCATACGTACATCACAAACTACGAAACCTCTGTGAAGAGCTCGAATCGTAGGAATAAAATGTGATACAAAAAAATCAATATATATCCATAGTTTATCTTAGGCACACTAGATAATTATCATAATAGAAAGTTAACAAATAGTCAAACATCGGAACGATTAGTTTGATGTGTTTTATATATGACAGTTATTTTAAAAAAACGTGACCCAATATAAGTTCATAATGCTCAGCGATGTTTGATTACTGTTATGATCTAGAAGAAGTAGATCATAGATTAGATTGGTCAAAAAGTAAATGCGTTCCATGTCATGTTGAAATTGAAATTTTCCGTTTGATACTGAAATATATTCTTGAGTAGATGTCCTTATGTTAACTTGGCTTAAAATTTTGGTTTAAGAAATTTTTTTTCAAAGGAGACAAAATCTTTGGAGCTAATGAGGTCTTACTTTTAACTCGTTTTCTATTCATTATAGATTTCGAAAAAAATATTGGACAAAGATCAAAGTCAAACACTTTTCTTGTTCGAGTTCAAATAGGTCGGTTAAGCAGCAGAGACAGATCACAACACCAATAATTCATTTGACACAGGAACTACTAGCAAACGTACCGTACAATGGTGAATTAAATCTTCTAAAGTAAACGAAAACCTTGAAGGTACGCGATGAGGAACATGATGGCGGTTAACGAAAAGTCGACAACGATGAATTGAGAGCAGTTATCGAATCTGATTGGACCATTCTATACAACCATTCTATACTAACCATTCTATAACCATGAACCATTAACCATTCAAAGCACATTGGAAAGCGTAGAAACTTTTTGAGCAGTTGCTTGATGAACTCAACGAGGAACACAATAATGTTTTTTGAAATGTCGTTTTCTCTTATCCATCCCATAGCTACCAGCCAATTCTCCATCACGAGAAAAGTGGATATTATACAAGAACCAGCATAGATCAGAATAGTAATTAGGCTGAAACTGTAAAGCATTTCTTGAAGCAGAATTTTCTATCAAAAAGGTTTTGGTTCCTGTTTGGTGGTATTTGCTGACTATTCGGTGCCTACGTCTTTCTGAGCTCTAGTGAATAAGAAAAGATCTCCTTGTTAGTTGAAACCATTGCATATAAGAATTATTCTTAGCAAGTAAATGAGAACTGGTGCGTCTACAGCTGGCAGTAGTCACCAGAAAGTGCTGGATTCCATTCCATGACAGCTTGCTGCCCAACACGTCGCACAGCAAATGCTTCAAAAGTTGAACGAATTGGATTAAGAAATTTCGTGTCATCATTCATATTCGCTGGTACCCCGGGACAAACAGCAATCACTTGTTTTAGGACCTCAACATATCCTTGTTGATTAAATTTCTCTACAACCAAAAAGACAAGAAATGCTTTCCAAGAATCCAGCAAGTCGCAAATCACCGTCACAGAACAAATCAAATCTATTTCTTGTTGGCGAAGATATGATGGTTTCAATAGTTTCACGTTCTAATCAAAAATGATGTCATTGAACCGGCTTTTAATAATTCAGAACTTAAGGTGGGGAGCCGCAATTACTCTTAGACTAACCTCACAAAATCTGTTTTCATATCACAATAACAATCTACTCACAATTTTTTGCTATGCTGTGCTTTTGTGTTCGTTATTCGAACGCTTCAGTGCATTTGTAATTTAGAAAGCGACAAAAAGTTCATAGAAACCGCAAATTTGAGGTTCAAGAGTAGACATTTCTACGGCAAGAACACTCAATACACAGCACTTTTTCGAGTTGAAATAACTCGATCTAAAGTTTTTGATGAACACGATAAGGATGGATCCAGTTACATATTAGTGCAGAACTCGCGCGTAATGTCAATCATTGCCGGAAAAGATGATAAGCAATAAATCGATACAATCGATTAATACCGATAGTTCCGTCCGGTACGGGCGATGTTATGAGTACGGTAAACGGAGACGGCAGTGATTTGTTGGAACGATGATGTTCAGGTAGTTTTGTGAGGAATATGTTTGGACTGCTCGATTTCTGAATATTTCGAACAAACTCATTTTTATTGCTACTAATTGTTCTAATAAAGATGTTAGATTACTGAATGAAAGTATGCAGCTTTATAAAAAAACATAGATTATTTAATCAGTCAAAAAAATCCTCATATCCACATGTTTAGCTAAATTACTTAACGAACCATCGAAAGTTCTCAAGTTTTTTTATTAAGAAGAAATTTGTGATCTACTCAATATAATATTGTATGAACAGCATACCAATAGTGGTGTTCTGTTGTTACGTAGAAATTCGTGTACGTTATGGTACACGCTCATGCTGAATTTCAGCTTGAAATCTGAAGCAAACTAATAACAAATCAAAAAACATAAATAATAACAAAATAATATCAATACTCGGATGAAATTAGTGATGATGATGATGATGATGATGACGATGATGATGGTGATAGTTCATCTACGAAAAGCTGAGTGAGTAAACACTCGTCATCTCTGACTAATACTTGTCATCTACAGAATTGAGCATCTACAAAAATAAGCCACCAATTGTTTATCAATTAAATTTATCACTATCAGAAAAGTCTATTACGTGTTTCAGTTGTTTAGAACATCCAAATCTCATCAAAGGAAGAAATTTACTCAGTAACGTGTGGTGAGTGACGGATAATGGCTTGTCGCTGTATATTGTAACTATTTTTATCGTAATTTGACTGCGAATAGCTAGAAACCAATTAGTGCAAGAAACCTCTTAAAAGAGGAAGATCATCTGATCAGAGGATCAAGTAAAACCTTGATTAGATGTATCGTATTAGGTTTATCACTATTGTCGGTAATGATGCAATTGAAATGCTGAATACTGAGTAGTGAAAAAAAAAACAAAAGGATACAATAATGAGAGAATAAGAGTAGAGTGAGGTATCTGAGAGTTCATTAATTTTTCGATCAATTAATAACTCTCACAGTAATAAAAATTCATGGTTCAATAGGAAGTTAGCTATTGTGAAAGCGACATGCCCAGAATTGGAAAACAAACATTTGACAAAGGTTCAATGCTTGAATTACCGTATTAGTTCTCTTCTCGTTGATCTATTTGTTTTCTTTTTCAATGCACATAGGAAAAAGTATGGACCATACCAAGTTTGCGATTTGACGAACGATTTCAGTAATTAGAATATGCGAAATAAAAAACAACAGAAACATTCAAGCACGTCGACTTCTGATCGTTGATGCACGCAACAATCATATTATCAGAATCACTTGAAGCTAATTATTAACAATTATTGATTTGATTTGAAAAGTTATGGAATTGATTGCCGATTGAACTGTGAGTAAAATTAGTACATTAGCTTCTGCCCATTCGACAAATTCTTTCAGAATTCCTCAAAGACCTTAGAGAGCGTTTCGAATTTGCGCTCTTTCCGCGCGGAATATAATATTTGAAATTTTGATCAGTGGTGAGGATAAGTGAAAATAAAGAATGAGGAAGTACCATTAAGGTTTCTAACCACATATCATACATTTCCAAAAAATTATCATTCTGATGAAAATATAAAGTGAAGCAAAAAAAGAATAAATATAGAACATTAAAAAATAAAACTTTATGCCTGAGGAATAAAGTTGAATTCCACCTGTTTGCCACATATTCGAAGGGGAAGCAAATTCAATGAAACGCAATTGAACACTTGATCGATAACTATTTAATGTAGTTATAATCATATGAAAGAGGAAATTTAGAGAAGTGACATGGATTCAACTTCAAGTAGCAGATCTGAATTTCGAGAAGATCAAAAAGCTGAATGACCACAATACTGACAAGTTTGAGTTCAAATATAATCAGTAATCAGATTGGCTATATAAAATTGAATAAGGTACACGAATTTCAAGACAAGTTTTCATACAGTCGATACTCGAGGCCATCACAAAAGTTGAAAGGTGCCGTTCGCATTATGCGGGAGATCACGACACAGTAGAATACGACAGTGGTGGACGGAGTGCACCGCCCAAAGAGGCGTTGCAATTGCAATCTAACCTCACTTCACCGCATGCACTTTATTCAAAAGATTTGAAAATGTACAGCTTTAGAAAATGTTATGTAGCATTTTTTTTTTGTTATATGATGTCATATTATTAAGCACTAGCGTAATCAAAATCATTTATTAATGCCAGAAGAATTTGATGAAAACAATAGATAGATTTTGATGGATATATTTGAACGTCAAAACAACAATTAATCGAAGTTTCATGGAATGATAAAGAAAAAATGTTTTCGATAGAATCGAAAGCAGGCAGCAAAATAACACCACTGGTTTGACAGAATTAAAGAATGCGGTTTGATAACCATCGGCGATGAGCGGGTGGTCAACGTATACGATTCATCTCATCAACGCTCCATAATCACCATCAATAATCTACAAATGTCAAGATATGAGGAAAGACTCGCTTTGCTGATTGTATCCTTTTGATGCAACTTGCCGTTACAGATGAGCATCATTGTCATTGCACTTCATATAATTATCAGTCCTGAATTCGTAGAGTTATATTATTGCTCAAATATTAGGCTAATGTATAATCCGTTTGGTTCCTTTTGCACTGATAAGATAAAGTGAACAAAGTTAGATATAAGAGAAATTTAAAGAAACATAATTCTAACACCAAACTGATACTGTTAACTTCGTTACTTGGATGGCCCATTTTCATGAGTAGTATGAGCCCTAGCGATCTTCCATTTGCTTTTTTTGCGCGTTGACTGTCGTCTATGCTGGTGGTCTTGAACATACATGGTGATGATACTGGCACAGCTCATTTCGTGAAGCTCTGAGTACAGCTTCTTGACGTTTGCTTCGAGCACGTCCGCCCATCTTGCACATGATTGCCTAAAGGGACGTTTGCATTCACTTGTACACCATTCTACAGTTTTTTTGTCCATTTGTCATTCTCTCTTCTTATTATATGACCTGCCATGTGTGTAACGTTTTGGATCTTGCAAACGAGATAGTTTTTGAAGGTCAGTATTGCACGATCCAGCTTCGTGTTGTTTTCTGGTTATAGGAGGAGTTTGGTTGTGGTCGAAGCACCAACCGAAATCTTGAGTACCTAACAAAGGGCTTGGAGAACTGTGGAATCGAACAGATGAGCACAAACTTTAGGGTCATTCCAATAATCAATGAACTCTTCAAGGAGTCCTCGTAGTGCTCTAACGTTTCTATTTTTATACAATTCGTCTCTCATATCGTTCTCTATTTTCATAGATCGCACATGGTCTAGATAAGATTTGGCTTCTTTGATTTTAAACTAAATAAAAATGGACTTAGTAAATATCAGTCCCTTTGTTTTGTGTCAGTTAAATCTGTTTTCACTTCCATCACATCATGGGTTTTCCATGGATTAGGTTTTTTTTTGTTGATTTGCAGTCATATCCTTTTCACAACTTCGCTCAATTCGTTCAGCACCAACTTTGTTTTTTGTGTACTCGTCAAGAAAAAAAGGATGATGTAATCCACAAAATGAGGCTTTAATGGAATTTTTTCATCTCAATACGAACGTTTCTTTTATCCCAATCTGAATATTTGATTATACACATCAAGTAGGCAGTGAAGAGCTTTAGCGTAATCATCTCGCCTTGTCGAGCTCCTAGTTCAGTGAGGATACTAAAGGTCCTTTCAAACATTTACATTTTCGTTGTGCAATTTTGATAACAATCATCAAGAATTTTTACATAGAACGGTTCCACTCTTCAATCGACAACCGCTCACAGCATAGCTTTGCTGTCGCATGCTTTTTCCTAGTCGACGAAGGTGATTTTGACTGGCCTCTATAACCCTTGCTACCGTTTGGATGTGTTCCATGCGACAGAATCCACTGCGAAACCTTGTTTATTCTATAGATTGAGCCTCATCCAATGTTGCTGTTATAGTTGTTATACACAGTTTCGTGAAAAGCTCATAAAGCACACTCAACAAGCAAATTAGACAATGATTCTGAATACATTTTTGATACTCCTTCGTGCTCGACCGTGTGCAAGGTTATCCTCTTGTTTGGTGATGCATACCATTAAAACCGCTGCAAAATAGGCACACTTAATAAGCAAACCGGAGGGTAGTGCTGAACATCCTTTGGGTCACTCTTCTAGCATAAAAGGATCATGTGTGAGGTTTGTGCCACTTTTAATGTGTTCTGTCGTAATTCGAACTCCATAAGGAGAAGCGGTAAGTCGTTTACTGTCATCATTTTAATAACAATATTAACAATTATAGTCACATTTAGTGACAATACTACCGATGATGACAATCATAATAACAATACTGATATCAGTAGTGATAACAATAATAACCTCATTGGTAAGAATGATGTCAGTAATATTAATAACAATAGGATTAATAATAACATGGATAATAATATGAATAATAATAATATCATCATTGAAATCATTATTAAATGTTATTACTAAATATCGTACTCACGAAATTACAAAGATCAATGAGTGTATAAGGCGACGAATTGCTCTTATCAAACGTCTTATCGTCAGCTTAGAGACGGTCAAAATGCGTTCTTTGCAGCTTTATTGATAGCTTAAACTTGTCGGACTTGAACAAAACAACAACGGCCATATAGCGACCAAGGGTTACAGCCTCATTATTTAACGAGTCAAATATCATATCACATTTCTTTATCAAAATTCAAATAGTGTATCTCAATAACTCAAAGAAAGGAAGAAATCGTCTAACACCATCCAATGACCTTGATACAGTTCAGAATATTTTACTAATGGTATGTTCATTGATTTAAATTTATTTACTTTGTTTACTTTAGAGGCAATCAATCAATAGTGCAAACCTATTTCACTAAGTAGTATCTGTTTTGGCATAAGCAATTTCCTAGGTTAACAGTTGATATCTGCGGTAAGGCAAAGAAGAAGAAGGTGAAAGAAGAAGACAAGGCTCCGAGCCCACCTTTTCGATACGACGGTTCTTCCTGCCTTAACGTATGCT
>KN716176.1:169707-198431 GCA_000816705.1 Dictyocaulus viviparus
CACGAGTCCCGCCTGAGGTTCCGAGTTTTGCGGCCATCTCAGCACAATTGTGGACCTTGATACAGTGCGGAATATTTTACTAATGGTATGTTCATTGATTTAAATTTATTTACTTTGTTTACTTTAGAGGCAATCAATCAATAGTACAAACCTATTTCACTGACTACTATCTGTTTTTGCATAAGCAATTTCCTAGGTTAACAGTTGATATCTGCGGTAAGTGATGTTGTCGGTAGGATACGTTACTGATTTGACTCTTCGCATAACTCAAATATGTCTTCTTTTGTTATTGAGCTAGCAAACTACCCTCCGGGGTTAGTTGGGAGAATGAAGAATACTGATTTCATATTATACGGGCGGCTAACCGTAAGAATGGCGATCGTATTCCACAAGAAAAATATCCTCTGATCTTTTTTGCGGATTTCCAACCTTTTTTTTTGAGGTAGATTTTGTATAAATATTCAAGGTGAGTGAATATTACGAATCATCACCGAAAAAATCATCAATTTTATGAAATAAAGGGAGGCAGACGTATTTTAGTACCACATATGAGTATAAATTTTTCACGATGGTTATGCTTTTTGATTGTTTTAATTTTGTCGGCACTTCCTTATGGGTGAAATTATGAAAACTCTGCTGAGTGTTATGGTTACAGCAAGAACATAAGAAATCTTAGATCGAATCGAAATTTCGTGGTCCCACGATTTCCTACACAAATGGGCCCCATCGACCTTTTTCTTTATAATTGATAAGAAATTTCCGTAAAGAACACTATTGAGAAGAAAACCAAAATGCGTCACATCAAATCTGTAGTATCCTCCAAGTTTTGAACACATTATCCTTACGAGAAATCTCACAGAGAACTTAAATATCGATGAGGCCCCTCACATAGAAATAATTGAGGAATAATTTGACTAACATTTCATATAGACACGTACAGCACCAGTTCTTCTAGAATTGTGGTACTTCATATGTTCCTACACGGATATTCTTGTATGATCTGTTCACGTTACAGAATCTAAATAACCGATCAAGATCACCGTGGAGATTTCGCTGTAGAAGAAAAACAGTAATAATATATTGACAGCTTTTATCCAATCCACCTTTGGCTTATCCCTTGCGAACGCCTTATTTCATTCATATTCGGAACTGACTATTTTTGTATTAATAGAAAAGCAGAAGATGCGCTACTGTACAGATATAATTATTTGATACATTACACCTTATAAGCTTTATAAAGAGGCAAAACAAATAAAACATTAAAAAATGAAATATCATACAGCGACAGACTACGGTAAGAAGACATTAGAGGGATAATTGTACACCTTACCGTATTGTCTCTTCGAAGAAATGCCCCACTCAATCATTGTCTTAATACTATCGTGATACAAAAAGGTGAGTTCTATACAATGATTTGAGAGGAGAAGTCTGTTGCCAAATCACTGGTTCTTAACTTTCCAGATGATTCTGGTATCGAATCAACGATTCCTGACTAATGAAAGGCTTTGTTGCCTTGATCCGGACTTCGCGAGATGCTTCTATGCGTTCGTGTTCAACATGATACTGTGAAGGTGGTTGAATGCCAGCCTTGTCTATACAGTGACTTGAGTTGACCATTCTTCACCCAGTCAGTGCCAGTTATTCTACTTAGATTTCTCTGACACCAATTTACTGACCCCGAAGAGATGGTGAGTTTACTTGGCCTGTGGGCAGCCGTGAACTGCCTCAGGCTGGCGTGTCGCCGTGGCACCTTCACCACTGCGCCATCGAATATTAATATATGTCATGTAATATTAATAATATGACAATATAATATTATTTAACACATAATATTATTAATTATTGGGTTGGTTGGTTGAGCTACTGTGCTGATAGAAATCTTATTACTAAAAATTGTTTATGTTTGTGGTGAAGCCCAGAGAATGCTAGACGCTTATCACTTAAAATTACTAGCTTAGTTGGTGTCTTATTAGTAAAGCACAACGCTTCAAAACCATACATACAGGTTTATTTGGTTTACTTCAAAAATTCATATAGATTGAGGTAAAAAAATAAAGAATGACACGTCCATCAAGTACTAAAATATTGGAAAAAATTGTTTACATACTAAGACAATTACGTAAATGTCACTATGGCTTATCAACAACATGATTACAATAATCTCTCTTGACTCGATATGACAATATCTTGAGGAAAATACTGAGTTTGCAACAACATGTAAACATCCTCTAATCAAATTTGACACACCATTACAATCAGTATTATATTCTCTAAAAGAATTATAGAGTTATAGGAAAAAAAAAGAATAAATTGTAGAATTATCATAAGATATGCTCGAAACCAATCATTAAAAACCGTTGTGACACTGAAATACGACAAAGTGCACAAATCGAATGCGATTTCGAATCGTCTATTGAGTAGATCAAGGATTTTAGAGCATAACCTAAGACTCTAAATGAACTCATATGAATGATTCCTCTCAGAAACAGCTAGTAGTTAGTGCATCTCGTTGTGCTTATAGGGTCTCATGTTCTGATGCCGGATATAGAAAACTCATTTTCTTCTAGTCAGTTATTTTAGCAGTTTACCTCTTACCATCATATTTCACTTTTTCGAAAAAAATCAGTGTTGTTGAAGCTCTTTGTAATTCTAATAACATAGACATTCCGTAATCCTTACGTATTTTCACCTCAAGTTACCTCATATTCGAGAAATTATCGAGAAAGCAGGAAGATATCGAGTTGATTCACATTTTTGAGGTGCAGATGATAATGTTGAACATTAATGTCTTGTAGATTCACAGTAAGTATTATCACCAAATGCGAGTTAAACCGATAGCGAGTCAAAGTCAAAGAAATCGCGTCGTAAGACTGAAACAATATAACTCAATAGGAACTGAATTGATTTAATAATGAGTGATTGGATGAATACAAAGCAAAATGTACTCAACGTATTGAAATCGGAAATAAGAATCAGATCAACATTAATGAATGGTGTATATCACTCACATTACACTCACAACAAATGTCGTGACGTCAACGATTTGCGGTTGGCAGTCGTCACTAGGAGAACTAAAGAATTTGATGACATTATGATTGTATGTTTATTGCTCAACAAAAAAAAAAACACTAGCGTCATAAAGTCTTTGCCAGCTAACACTCATGATTACAGCTTATAGCAAATGAACTGCTCTGAATTGTGCTTCTCTCTGAGCACGTAACACATCCAAATATTTAAAAACAAAATTCCAGTATGGAATACATGAAAGACGTTGTGCAAGAAGTGTAAATGTCTGTTCAAGAAAGAAGGAGGCTTTTTTTATTTCGAGGGAAACCCACATTCTACAGGAAATTATTTGTAACGTCTGGTCAACGAACAATCGGTATAAAATATACGGGTACAACCTTCTATTCTGCAATTAGATGCATTCTCACTAGTGATTCTGTGCAGAAAACAGCAAATCCTGTGGATAGAAAGAGCAAATTGGATAAATTCAGTCATTATTATTTAGCAGGCACGATGTTTTTTGTAAACGTTGTAAAAATAGAAATTGATCGGTTTTAACTCTAGCGGTTTCGCTCTTTTCAGAACCTGAGACGGTTGAGGTATTAACGATACCACCAGTCAAACAACTTCATTACCTAAACGGAAAATGTTATGAGCCTTACAACTGAGCTTTTCATATGCTAAGCGCTTATTATTAGTTTCCTGTTGTGTTGTTCTATTAAAAACTAGCCTTGTAAACATCACATAGACAAAAAGTGCACCTCACTCTTCGAAATCTCTTATGTAGTCGTCATTCAGTGTGATCTCGAAGCATTCTTTGCCTCGATAGTGATCTCTAGATTATTTATTTTTTCGAAAACAACGTATGTTTTTTTGAAGAACTCGACGAGTTCTACTTTTCAAAAGGCACACGTTATTAATTTAGTAATAATTTTTCGCTCATGAAGCGTTTTGACAACTTTTCCGTTGTCTGTTTGTTGGTTGTCTTGTACTGATCGGCAGTAGTTACTACCTTAGTTGACTTTCTAGAAAAATCGATATTCTTGATAAATGCTTGATTTAATACAGTTGTAAATAAAAGCGTATCCACTTCACCTGGATTATTTTTCGACTACATTGTGGTGCAAACAATTTCAGATTCTCACTACAACCTGCCGACTTCTGCCAAATATTTCTACTATTACCTTACTTATCCTGATTAATACCTGATTCGTAAATTTCGTTAAAATCTCCACTAACCTCAAAGAATAGCATTGGTTTATATTGATTCTATTCCAAGTTAACGTCCTTCACACACCTCAATATCAATCGTTATAAGAACGAGGAAGAATGTACAGAGATGTAACGAGATGCTAGCAGAGGGAAAAACTGCCTGGAGAAGCATTCTCAAACAAAAACTACATGTCGTTTCCGAATACCGAAATTCCTTACAAAAGCTCCGTCCTTGTCATAAACACTGTGAGTTTATCGGCCGTCTACATCGCCCTTTTTGTGCGCCAGCCGAAAAAAGCACAATGATCCTCGGAAAACTCTTTCAATTGAAGGCCCTGGTACACTACAGAAACTTGACAGGCTGTTGATCGTCCGAAAGGTCGTTAAGTACTATTTTCTTACCTCCACCCTCAATTACAGTTATTCAATTAACCCATATTCGTATAGATCATTACGAAGTTAATACCTCAGGCATCCCATTCTCTACGTATAATATTTACCCTCTTACAACTTCACCTAACAATCCATATTGAGGTAATATTGTTTATGTTAGTCTGTTTGGCCGAATGTATTAAGTAACGGCCACACCCTCGATATTTACATAAAACCGTTCTTCTAATATTTGAATGTTTAGGTCCACCTCGTAATGTATTTCATTAATTAATCGTTGTTATTGCTGTTATCATATTTTTCGTTACGTTTTCTGTATAGAGGTCTAATAACTAATGTTTGAGGTACAATAACTCAAGCTAAGAGCGAACCTTACAGCTGCCGAAAACGAACCTATGCATAAACATTGGCTTAATATTCTGAATTGGTCTTAATATTCTTAGTCTTGATATCGGTCTAATATTGATAATCGCTTAACATTTTATTCAACAAAGTTGGTAAACAATACTCATTGAAAATAAGCTAATGCTCGTGCAATATCGTCTACCTCAGATTTTAAATGAGTCCAAATCATTTTCCACTTTCTTGAGCATTTCCATAATTCTAATAAAAAAAATCTGACGCTTAATGTTTGTACATCAAGTCAGTCAGCTCACTTTCAGTTTAAATGCGATTTTCTAATAGGAATGGTACTAACCGCCCGAGATGGTGAGGTTATAATAGAGGTTCATTTTTTTTCTACGTTATAATATTAATTTTAATCGTCAACTCTTATATATATTACACAATGATCCTTTTTGTTTATGTTGGGTGTTTTGGTATTGATCCAAAACGCATATAATTTCCTTCTTATTTTGCACTCTTGTGTAAGGCTTCTGATTTGAACCTCAGAATCAGCTGTGTTGTGTTCTCCTTAGACATTGTTAATGTTAATTGATCGTTTTGTTAATAGTAACAAGTCAATAGAATACAACACGTCGATGGATCGACTATTGATTAATCAGTTTAGATCACGTGTTTGATTTGAACGTAGGTTGTTGCTTCTACATTGCATGATGACGTTTACCGTTACCAAATTTCAAAATAAAAGAAAGAATGTATTAAAATTTATTGCTTTGAGAATAAGGTGTGCCATGTATTTTCCACATCAGAAGGTAGTTTATTACCCTCCTCAACCTAACTTTCTTAAGAACCATTTATTACGTCATATTGTTCAACTAATCCGTTACTCAAACGACTAATTAAGCAACATCGAGCTATGTTTAGACGTTAGCGTTCGTTCGTTGTAGATACAGATTATTACCTTACCTCTTTCATATTTAGGCGGCCTAGTTGGTGCTAAGACCTTAGGAACCTCTATACTTATCCTATCTAACGCTATCGTGTCGTTGACTCTTTCGGGGTAAAAGGAATGATGCTCCCTTACGTTTTTTGTGTCATGGTGTCATGATTGTTCCCTCAACTGGCTTACATTTTTCGATCGACATACCATAAATTATGGTACTTGTGGGCATCTTGCCATTCAATTCTAAGGTGGATTGGCACTGATCTATTGGAGGACGACTCCTGAGCGTCTCGTATTCACTTTCTAGTCGTTCCATTACGGTCTTTTAGCCTAATCATTAACTTAGACTTTTTCCTTCTGCTTTTTTGTTTTTATCTACAGAATCTGAAAATCTATCGACTAGTAACTTGCCTCTTTTTTCCTATAATGAAAATATGTGTTGGTCTTAAATTGATTAGGAAGTCTCTCTTATCTATCGGCAAATTACTTTGAAAAATTCTATAAGGGAGCCGGTTTTGTGTTGTGTTTCTTGTTGCGGACGAGTTTTTTCTGATTGGCATCTAATGAACGCAACTGTAAACGAGTTATGTAGGTGTAGCAGAAAAGCTCAATATTCCAATAATGTATTTCTACCTACCAACCCATTATGTGCTTTACTACTTGAATAATTTCTCTTTTTTTAAACTATAAAAGATTGAATTCAAGTGTTTGTAAACAAACGCTATTCTCCTATCTTAGCGTTTCTATAAACGCCCATGATTTGCAAGGAAACTTATTACCAGTACTTTGTTGTCATCGTATCCTCCTCAAGAAAGTAGAACTAGTACTCTTAATGGAGTATCGAAATCTAAAAAATCACAATCTACAGATCCCACAAAGAAATAGATGAATCTCATCACATGATAGAGAAATCTCATGTGGTATAAATTTTGATGAAAGAAAATCGTTTACTGGTGAAGACGTCACAGTAGTGCACAGATTCCAATCGATGTTCGTAGGCTCGCTGCTTGCTCCCGTACTTCCAAAAGCTTATTGGTGTCAAAACAATTTGGGAATGTAAATTGGCGTGAAAATAATTTGGGAGGATAACTTGCACTGATTCAGCATAAATAGTATGTCTTGTGTCATTGCGTGGAGCTTAATCGCTTCCAGTCATCCATACTTTTATTTTTGTGATCTTGATAAAAGCTTTTGTTGAACAACAATTCCTGGAGCATAATAAGAAAAGAAGCTATCGATTGAAAACAAAATAAAGTTTTAAACCTATGACTTTACTACTTAATTCCACGAATTTTCGGGTACGGCAGCACCTGCTTGGCCGATTGCATTTCTTATGTTTCAGTCAAAGTAGACCAAACGAGGAAAAAATCTCAAGAAAATAAAAAATTCGTCAGTTCAAATTTTTCGTCAGGTCCTATGTGTTCCGTTACATTGAATACCTTAAAATTAATTGAATTCCGACTTGAGGATAGGATAAGCCTTGCCGTTAATCAATCCCTGTTGCTGAATGGGCCCACGCACTAGTGTTCAAAGGCGATATCAAGGTTGAGTTCAATCCTGATCAATCCAGTGACTCAAGTTGACCACTATTCACCAAGTCAGTGCTGCTTATCTTATTCAGATTCCTCTGATACCAACCTCGAAGGATGGCGGTTTCGGTATTTGCACAATATACGCAAAATTCTTTTGCAAAAATGAATTGTTAGGTGTGTGGAAGAATGAAAAAGTTAGCTGTTCCAGAGCAATAATTCAGCAGTATCATTTTTTAATGTTGTAATTATAATGCTAGTACAAATTCATATTGTATAACTGAAAAGAAATACATTACTCATTTTGCATAAACAGAAAAGCTAAATTGAGATTTAATGTAAGGTCATTTAAAATAACGACCTCAAGTAGATATTAAGGACATCGCTCTTCCTTTAATATTTTATAAGATACCTTATTTATACAGATCTAAATAACGTGAACACATCGTGTCCATACAAAAAACTAACTGAGAAATGAACTGTTATACCTCATTAAAAACAAACATGTAACTCACACTTTAACCGAAGAAGAAAATTCTGGAATACATTTCTATGTATCTTCATATGAATACTGATGTTACCATAAAAATCTGTAGAACCAGAGCGTTGTGTTATGTCATACACAGACCGTTTATTGATTTTTTTTGATTCATAACGGCTGTCCGTTTATGATTGTTGTCATCTCTCTGATGTATCACTACTTTAGCATCTGAATAGGCAATTACCACTGGTCTCGTCGTCATTTTGGAAACGGAGCTAAGACTTTCTGAGACGTTCTTTAAGCCTGATCTATGGAATTTATAGGAAAAGCATATGTGCTAGTAGAAGTTTAATTTATGGGACTAAATATTTTCCAGTTCACCTGTTTTGTTTTCGAAGTGACGTAAATTTTTTCGATTGACCTGTTTGTACATGTTTCGTTTGACCTCATGATCGCTTTACGGTTTAACATTCCTCTTAGTCTCTCTTATCGTTCCCGATTCTTTCCCATATTCCCTGTTCAATTTCTTTATTTAATTCGGTTTGAATAATACAACTGAACGAGGCAAAAAAATGGTGTAACTCTTCATGACGACGTATTTGAGCTGTTTTTCCTTATCCCTCGTGTTTTCAAATGAATCCTTAGAAAATAAAGCGTTTTTAGCTATATCCTTTACTGTTATAAAATATCGCGATTTGACCTTGATTTTTTCAAACTTCTTTTACCTTGTAAATTTTTCTTTCTTCTTCGTGAACGTATTTTTCTTTACACTTACTCTTATAAACTGTTACTTCTCTGTTAGTATTAATCAGCGTTTCTTATTTCGTTACATTTCATGTTTTGTCAAATTATTTATGCATTTTTTGAAATAACCCATCAACTAGAAGTCTGTGTATTTGGCTTATGAGGAATGCTGAACGTAGTGATAATTTTACAGGATTTCTGGATTGGCTGATATTGGAATTGGGTACAGTATTTTCGTTGAAGTTTTCAAATGGGAAAGTTGCATTTTGATGATTTCTGGAAGAACGAAGATTCGAATCCTAGAGCGACAACATTTGAGAAGGTAGAACTTTGTTATTTCTCATATAAGCGACAATTGAAATAAATAATGTGATTTTGTAGTTGAAAGATGTTGATTGCTTCCTTGTTCTGTGCTTTCTAGAAATCGATCAATAATCGATGAGCTTGCTTCCATCGTACTTCCCAGTATTCTGCTAAAGTATTTCTTCTCTAATATCTTGTAGTTCATATAGGACTAGTTCTCATAGTTAGCTTCTATATAAAGTTTTTATCATCGGTTTGCTATGCGCAGTACCTATTATGGGAAATCCTTAGCCATTTAGAATATCAAACAAAATTTATTAGAAATATCCGAGTTGAAGGCTATGGTTTGAATTTATCCCTGCTTAGTCGGCTGATATGTATAAGTGTTTGATCAGCAGTTATTTTGGAATGTTCAGATTGACGTCATATCACTATTTTAACATACAATAGTGTAATTCACAGAAAATGATAAAAAGGTATGTATTCCACTACAAGGGTCTTTCATATTTTACCCTTTTGTTTCAGTTTCGTACGATTGATGATAAGCGGTGAGTGTTCTCCGTAAAATTTATCCTCAATAACATAAACCAATTGTCATGTACAGTTGGAGGATTAATCTCCAGAACTCTCTCAATGTGAGAAGTTGTTCGAAATTCGACATTTATATACCGGAAGCCTAGCTAAGTATATATAAGTGGTCTTTATCAGGATTCACGAGTGTGTCTTAATAAAAACAAAACAATAACTTATACATGAATTCCAGTCAGTGAGAGCCTTTTGTGACGACCTGAGAATGCTGCAAAAACGCGTTTTGACGTCTTCTAAAACCATCAAGCTAAACCAGCAAAATTGTGGTGAGGACTACTGAAGTCCGTATAATACGCGACGACGGACCATTAAAGCAATAATATGGTGAAAATAAACGAGTTTATATCTATCTATATATCATCCTTAAATTTGCGAATCAAGTATGTGGCTTGTGTGAAGATGTTTGGGACGGAATTCTAGCCAGCCGTTTCGATTTAATGTTATGTATTATAGAGAAATTTTCTGACTGTGCGATATCTAGTTGCTAATTCGATAACGATTCACCTATCAAAACGATTTTAAATTTGTTCGGTACGCGAGGAAGTTTTCAATTATCAGAGTAGTTAAAGACCTTTAGTGCTTAATCTCAATACGTCGATTTGTTTTATTGGAGAAAGTTTCTGTACATGAAAACGAGAACTGTGATATGTTGTTTCTTAACGATTTTTTCAACTTTTCATGGGGCAGCACAGTATGAAAAGAGAACTTGAAAAACTGCACTCTTTGTTTGTCAATAGTTCGCGATTTTTCCCGACACTACTGATCACGTTGGCGTTGATTTAACTCGATCAGTCTTTTGCGCAGCACTGTTTCGTTACCCCTTAATCACTGTGTATTTTCATACAATAACGTCTTTGCGGATTGCTTTAGAATTGACGTTTTTACTAATGAATTATCAAAGCTTAAGCATTGGAAGTGTTTAGATGATATGTTTATTTTTCATTTTGAGAGTTATTTATTTTAGCTTCGGTTTTTCTTTGTGCTTTTGTCTTTGCTATTTGCTATCTTTGATATTTGTTTGTTTTACCATTAAATATGGTTCCAGGTTATTATGGTAAGAACATTCTTTTGAAGAAGCAAGCATAATAAGAATTTCAATATTGATTGATGGCTGTTTTCCAAATGTTATCTTTTTCTTCGAAAAACATCTAATTAACGCTATGATTGAAAAATATCAGGCAATTAATTGTAGTCTTTTAAATATTACTGTATTAGAAAGGGGTCGTTATCATCAGTTTCATCGAAAATAAAAATATAAGTTGAATATAATTCAAAGCTCCTCTTATTTGTGATGTAACAGTTCTATTACAAGTGGAATCTCTTAACTGCCTGATAAGCCTACGTTACTGTTAAATATAACTGTTATTCCGGAAGCATGTGAACCTGATGAATAATTGACGCTTTTGATGTTGACTAATCTAAGCTACTATTGGTTTTTCGAATTGTAAGGATAAACTTTCGACTCGACTGGCAATTATGTTCACATAGCTGTAGCTGCACATGATGCATGTCTGAAGACAACTGCTCAAAATATTACTTTCGGTTTTGACTTGGTTACGCTACTATTACAGAAGACATGCAATGACCAGTTTTGGCGTATTCACAGAAGTATGAAACCATATGATACATGGAAGCAGGAGTTTATTGCGGATCGATGCTGTCAAGAGAACGACTTTTTAAAAGAAGTATGTATTGTCAGAGTATGACAAATGTTAAACTACTGATTTTCAACTGAATGGAATCCCTGAGGCGCTTGTAGTTTCAAAATTGAAGTAATTAGATGACAATAGGAATAAAATATCAAATGAAATATACTATTTACATTTGATTTTTTTGCTACTTGGAAGTTAGCACACTTGTTTCCGTTGTTGCGTTAGTGCTTATTATGTTAGAAGACTATCAGTGTAGTCTATGGTTGAGTCCTATCACTTTTTTTTACAGTTATTAGTGGCCTCATCTCCTCATGTGCTGCTGAACTTGGTGTTGATTACCTACCTTCTACTTGGTACCGTAGTATTACGATATACTGACGAAGCAATTGGCAAGGAGAAGTTTCCACCAGCGCTGCTTTTTTCCTTCACCACTATAACTACAATAGGTTAACTAAATTTTATATTCAAATTCCAAATTATGATTATAATTTATATTATAATCATACTTTATAACTTTCTGCTTTCAGATGAATTCTGTGTTGGTTCACAAAAAGCTTACTTATAATTAAAAGTTTTATATTATTTATAGTATTATCAATAGGTCTCATTCCAAACTGAAAAGTTATTGCTTGGCCTCGTCAACAAGACGTGCTACGGTAGTACTTTGACGTGATTCCTACAATTCCAGGATACGGCAGCATTTATCCGAAAACGGATATTGGGAAATTATGCTGTATGCTATATTGTGTTGTTGGGATACCATTGGTATTCCTAGTGCTCTCGAATAATGGACAATTTATTGTTGATGCCTATATGATTATAAGAAAGAGCTTTGGTAGTAAGGTAATGATTTCTCATATTTCAATAAAGTTTTAATCACTGAATTGCATGTTTAGAAGACCATGTCGAAAGGTCTACCACTTTGGCTATCGTTCACACTGCTTTTTCTACACTCTTTAGTGGGTGGATTAATATTTAGCACATGGATGGGGCAAATGAGGTTCTTTGAGGGTGTGTACTGCAGGTTTGGATTCATATTTCGCTCACTACTATTCTTATTGGAAATTTTAGAATGAGGATCACAGTTGAAATAATTTGCCGCTTATTTTAGTTGGGCTTTTTTATTGTATATTTAGCGTTGTTTTATGAAAAACTGCTCAGCGTTATTCATTAACGCATAGTATGACATTTCCTTTCTAGTTTCATCTCAGTATCTACAATTGGTTATGGTGATCTTGTACCCGTTCCCGATAATTGGACCCATACTGTGGCTATCATAGCTTTCCTGTCTACTGGTGGGTTTATAATCACTTCATAATATTGGGCCTCCCAAAAAGTTCTGTTAGAAGTCGGACCACAGGGTTGGTATAGTATCACATGAATTTGCTCTATTCTAAAAGCGGACGGAACTTAACGATAAGCCTAATATAATCTTGATGCGAAAAATCTTTGCAGGCGTAGTCATCTTATCCACACTTTTCGAGACATTTGGATGTTATCTCCAATATCTGCATTACATTGGACGGTTTGTTATAAAATTTGAACAACTAGATTCAAGAAGTCACAAATTTATATTCCATTAAAATTCTTAGTTTTGTTTTGTGTTCTGTAGCACTTTAGGCGATTCACAGGCACAAAGGATATAGAGATATGGTTTGGTGGACGAGTACTAACTGTACAGGAATTAATTGCCCTTGTTGCAGACCAATTTGAAGTAATCAAAGTCAACCATTGTTCTATTAAGTATTTTTATCTAATCATTTTAAGGTGAGTCCTCGACGGCTTCGAGCAATATTACGTGACTTGGACAACATTTTGGAAGCAGCTTATGAAGATATGGTAGCTGAAATAAAATTCATGTAATTAAAAAATGTATGACAATGCGACGACTTCTAGGTAAAAAATCGTTCAGAGTCATTGTATAAAACTGGCCAGATGACATGTATGGAGGTCAGTCTATTCAAAGATTTTCATGTTAATGATCTTTTTTCTTCATTCGTAACAGTGTTTAAAGTGTGTATCACAATGTTTGTCGGAGATACGGTTGTGACCTAGTAAAATAATATGCGGCTCAATTCAATCCCATTACGTTAAATTTATTTTATAATGCATATATTTAATGGCTTACAGCTTGGATCGACAATCAGCCATTGTAATACTTGTAATTTCACGAATATGCACATATCTAAAATCGCGCGCCTTTGTTAAGAATGAATTTCTGTGCGAATTTCTTTAGTTTTAGTCTGGTATAACCGTGTTGGGAGATAAAAGTCAAACAGTACTACCTAGCGGAGAAGTGTCGCCAGATACTGATGTCGAATCGACGCAGTTATATCGGACCTCGTCAAATTCGAGTATGCAGAGGATAAATGTCCGTGATACAGAGAACGTAAGTCAGCAAAGTGTAGTTTTTTTTGTGATTATTTATGGATTACTGATGCCACAGACGGAAGGAACACTGTCTGTTTGATAGTGCTGGAAAATATAGACTGAGAGTTTCATTACTTTTGAGATTTAGAACTGTAAATGATGTGCAGGTAACACTGAAATCCGGTCCCAGTCACACTAAAAATGATTGTTTTCAAGGCACTACACGCACTTCGAGTAATTCATCACAAATTGAACAAGTCGCCGTTTTGTCGCCCTCAGCGAGAGCGACAAGATTTGGAAGTATCAAATATCGATTAGATATTTCAAGTAAGAACAGCTTTATTGACCAATGACATATTAAAAGGGAAGTTCTTAGTGCAAAATCGAATTAAAAGTTGTAGATATAGTCGCAACACACAAGAATACATTTAAAAGTATCGAGTAGTATCAGCTTTATACACAACCAATACTTATACGTGGAAATCTGACCAAAAGCATATTTATGTTGTAGTAATAGAATTTCGTTTTTATTTATAAGTTATAAGCATAAAATTTGAACATGGACTCCTTCCGCTAACTATTACCATAAGCAGAACTAGTCTTTTATAATTCATCAAATTGTTTGTAGAATTCTTCATATTCGCTATTTATGTTACTATATCACAATAAATAGTAGTCTGTTTGAGAACTATACATTTCTAATCAATGTACAGAGGGAATCTCTGAGTATATAAAAAGGCAATTATTTCAATATTTTTATAATTTGATGGTAATAAATATATGGTTATATTCAAAGAACAAAGACTATCGAACTTAAAGAAATAATGTGTACTGTTACCGTGTCATGTAGAAATTCAGCAACGAAAATATGATAATTTTAAAAACGAATCAGAATATTTAAGAGGAAGCAAAATATACAACCAAATCAAGATAAAAATGTGACCAGAACTAACATTCGCATCATTACCACAAACACTTTGAAAATCACTTGAGTTAGCGTCTCGTCTAGTAGTTAACAGTTTTTTTAATAGCATCGAATAACCTCCACTTTGTCGGAAGGTAGAAAGGTTCAAAAACATGAGGGAAAGGTGTATCAAACCCGCATATTCTCTCAATTGGTGATTCGAGATGCAGGAAACAGTGACGCTAAATTTATATAGTAACTCACTAGGCAAACTGTTAACATGTTCTTATTATAACTATACATATGAAATCGATATCCAAGTCATTCAATTCACAAGTCGCTACTTTTATAATACGATAATAGATAATGGTAATAAAATGATATTTACTGGTACAGAGCATAGGGTGGTGTAGTGTAGTTTAATACTTCTAAACGTAATCATAATAGAATCATAAACAAAGTGCAAACAAATCGCAATATATGTTGGTGTCTCGTCTAATATAACACAATATATAATTTTATACAAACCAAACATAGTTACACTGCACACATTTTGTAAATTATGAAGGTTCCAGTTTAACACAAATTTTCAGTATTAGCTGTAGAGACTTCTTAGGATAAGCTACCTTATTAAATCACGATCCGACTCAAGAAATGTAATTAGTGTATTTGGATGCGAAATATTTGACATATGCACAAACAAAATAATGCAACATTTTCAAACGCTCGCGCGTTGTAAAACAAAACGTCTAGTACACGTAGATCTACGTACAATGCCACAAATGAGTGAATTTCAATACGGGCGCCAATTTCCCTCAACTTTTTTTGAATTATAATATTAGCAATAGTCTTTCTGTCATGAATTTAAAAAAAAATCACAATAAAAGACAATTGTTGCTCAAGAATGGGTATATGTTAAATTGTAGACGACTAGTAAAGGCGGCTATCCAATAATAGAGTAATTAAAACTTACTAATACAACACCAAATACTGGACCATTCCTACAAATTTTTCTACAACAATTGTTTTTTAGAAATTGCTTGAGCAAGACTTGTTCCCTAATCAAAAGGATGAAACGCTTGTAGCATAATCTTTAAGTCTCGAAAGTACTGTTGGAGAAGTACGTTATAATGGGATTCCATGACATCCAACGTTTAAAAAATTGCTGTGAATAAATGAGAAATCTCTTTTACATTTCAATACTTATCATAAAATTTAGTTTGCAAACAGAGAAAAGTAACATGGAACACTATGAAGTACTAAATTAAAAACTAGCATACCTGTACACTAGCAGCAATCTCAGCTCCAAACCCTGATGTAATAGGTGCTTCATGAGTAACTATTAGTCGTCCTGTCTTTTTTACACTCTAAAAATGAGACATTTACTTTGGTCATAGGACTAATATGTGCTGATTGTATAACATGGGCATTGAACTGGTTATGTGCAGATATTGTACGTATAATACAACGAAATAACGAAGGTATAATATATCCCTGCGATGCCAAGTTGATTCGGAGTCTGAAGAAAGAGTTGGATCTGCACTTCACAAATGTTTGACGGGTTCAAATTCCTCCTAAAGTTCCAAGATTTATGTTTTACTCAGCATCGTGGGATATGAATTGTAAAGATATAAAACCATCACAATTTGTCATAGTCGGTAAACAATGGATAAAAATCTCCATAAGGCAAATAGCATAAAATAACGAAGCAGAAAAATGGAATGATTAAGAGATAAGCTCTTCTCCGTTATATTTCACTATTATTTACATTTACTTATAAAGTCCTCAATAAAATAATGAGATTTTCACGCATAAGAAATTATAATTACATAAAGTACATGTCACTGACCATTTATACGGTCAAACATAACCCAGTTGGCCCTTGACATGCGACATGCTGCGAACCTGGTTCGCACTTGCGTGTCATTGTAACACATCCACCACTGAGCCACGCGTGCCTTTCTACTGTTTGCAAAAGATATCAAATGCATACTTAACTTAAAAACAGTTTCTTCATCCCATGGATTAATGGTAGAAAGATCTATTACTTCAACCGATGCCCCCAGTTCTTCTTTAGCCATCTCAGCAGCTTCAACTGCCACATGGACTTGAGTGCCCCATGACACTACGGTCACATCAGAACCTATAAATTGCAAATGTATTTGTAGAACATTTATAACATCGAAATACTATCATACTTCATACCTTCTATAACTATATCAGCTTGGCTTAAAGGTATAGTGTAGTCACCAGTTGGAACATCCTCAACAGCCAATCGGTATAAAATCTAGGAATTGTTCATAACACACTTGGGTTGATAAAACATAACTGCTAGAATCACCTTGGGTTCGAAAAAGATACATGGGTTTGGATCACGTATACAAGATAACAGAAGGCCTTTAGCTTGTAGAGGACCCCGTGGCACTACGACCTAAGCACTTGCACATTTTATAAATGAAAAAACACGGAAAATGTTTATGTGATTAATTCGTGATATAATAATTCAGAATAACTTCAACAATATTGTGCTTGTAGAAAGTTTCATAGTGTATAAGAGACACCAGCAATCAGTAGCATTGCAGATGAAAGGACAAATTATTGAGAATTGTAGCAAAAACGTACCTTTATTCCTGGTGTATGTGTAAAGTGCGCTTCAGGACTTTGTGAATGATACAGACCACCATGTCCCACCGCGCCATACGTCGCCCTAACCGTCAATGCACCGCAGTTGAACATACCGCCACTGCGATATCGATATTTTGCTGCCTCATTGACTATCTACACACAAATCAAAGTAAGAAATACATAAAATAGTGAATACCCATCAAAATATAACAGAATGAAAGCAAAATCAAACAAACTTGATCATAAGCCGGAAATATATAGTCACCGAATTGGATCTCAGCAATAGCTGTTCCTCCAGCAACAGCAATACCAATTCCAAATCCAACAATACCTTGCTCGCAAAGAGGAGTATTGAATACCCTGTCAGCTCCTAAACATTGGGAACTTCCCATACTACTAATATGGTTCTGTTTAACTAACCAAATTGATCTTTCAATCCAACAGAACATCTAAACACGCCACCAAATGCAACATCTTCACCAAAAACTACTGCCGAGTTGTCAGATCTCATAGCAAGATGTAGTGCACTGTTTACAGCTTGACATAGATTCATTTTCTCCACAGGTCCACCAACTTGCAATAATCCAAATTTTATATATAGAATAAAACTGGGGATAATTTAGAGATGTTTTCGATAAGAAAACCAGAAAAGCCACCGAGTTGTCGCAGAGATGGCAAGATCCCTCTTATTCATTACATATTAAAATATTGGTGTATCAATAAAACTTTCATTATTAACTGGGACATCGCGATACCACTAAAAATTCTGTAGAACTATTTTACCAGCAGCAATCTCAGACTTGAGTTTTGAAGGAAAATATGAGAAATGTGCAGCAGCACGCTCCGTCCTTTGTAGCAGTCGGAAAGAAATTCGCAACATTTTTGTGTGATTATGCATCATACTGAAAAATGGTGTGTAACTAACTAACAATAACAAAAGACGCATCTCCACTAAATAAATTAGATATCCCTGACTTTAGCTGGCACTTTACATAAAATTCTTTTGAACTCAAATAAGTACCACAATGATTTATTACAACGGAAAAACTGTAGTACTATATATTAAAAAATATATCTAAAAAACACGGATCACAGGACAACTAGTGGAAGACGTTTCGAAATCTAAACAATTTTTTCACTTCAAGAAGAGATACTGCCATTCCACAAAGCTCAAGCATAAGTCGAATAAAACTCCAAAAACAAGACTAACAAACATAACGACTGAACAACAAATTGTAATAATCAGAAATGTCGCTGTGAAATTGCAGCGACTCACATATATTGAACATTAACCATTTTCATTTCGTAATAAAAAAAATTCAATATTAATTTCCCTCTGTTGCATGATACATGGATCAAAGTATATGCACAAATCAAAGACCCGAAAAATCAAAGATCCACTAACTAAACTTCTCAAAGAATTCCTAAGCGTCTTCGCCAGAACTTTCCAGTTCATCATCTACGTCAAACAACTCTTCATTGATAGCTATTAAACCCATTTCTGAAAAAAAATCTCTGAAATACTCCTCATAGCAACCAAATTCTCTCAACTTATTGTAATATGTAGAACAAAAGCTTGATATAAACAGTCGAGAAACCCGACCAGAAGCTAATCCGCGCACTTCAGAAGCACTCTCATTCATACCGCGTGCTTTATCGTAATTACAAATGTCGCCATCCATTCCTTCAAATTGGAAAAAATCGTTGTCGATTTCAAACACTTTCTCGTTTGGCTGAAAAAAAAAATGAAAAACAACGTTACGGACTACAACAAAGCTCACTGCTAACAATGGACACGAAAATAATATCTTACATCGGCTGTCTCTTTACTGTATTCAATGTCATCAGCATCTTCGTCGTCAACGCATCCATCTGCATTAAAAGTGAATAAATCACGTCCACTCATACCCAACTAAAAGACACAAAATGGTTCGAACATAATTTGTATAAAACCAGTTATGAATTACTAATATACCAACGTACAGCTTTACCCGCTTTGATTTTGTCTTTTTTTGCCTTCTCTTCTTCCGCTTCCTTTTGCTTCTTCTCATACAATTTACGCTTTTTCCAGGCAATAAAGGATTGAAGTGTGATTTTTGTCAAGTTGTTAGCAGACAGCGCAGTTCTCTAGAATAGGAAATAAACATTGTAAGAAACTTGAATCTGTAACATAGAAGTACCTAAAAGACCAGTTGAATATAATATTACAGATAATTTGCCATAAAATCGTAAAGTATTCAGAAACAGTGATAGAACTGTATCTGGGAAGTTCACTCAGTACGACGCGACACTCAGAGCACTTCAAGTGAATTGAGTTACAATGTAGAAGAGTAATAATGACTAACATTGAATTTTCTTGCTGTAGATCTAGTAGAAAGAAGTCATGGTTGAAACATTAAGGCATTTAAATGTCGAAAACTAAATACACAAAACTATGTGAGATGCTATCACAATTTGAGGAGCTGCACCAACTGATCGACAATCGACTAGTTTCTTCTGGAAGCACTAATAGTATGTAATAATTGATTTCACCTACAAGAAAGAAAATATCAAGTTTAATGACCACTTGCATTGATCAGTAGCTGCTATCAAGCTGATGTTATCAATTTTTCCAAACATCCAGTCTTGTACCAGTTCATCGAACAAAACTCAATTCTCAGCTCTTCTACATTAGTACTTCAAATCAACCATGCAACCGTATACACCACAATGGTACCTCTTCTTGCAACTTTCAAGAAGGTTGAGAGAAGCAGCTACTGCAAAACGCGTTTCTAACCTCCCTTTTATATAATGGAGAAACACCAAAAAAAAAACTGAACTTCCTATCTAGTCCTTATTGCATAAATACACTAAAAGTAGTTTCTGCAGTTTTTTCTTCCTATAGTCGAGGTACACACCATTCACTTTACGTGATTTCTTTGGATATGTAGTAATAACTACCTATACTCAATATAATCAAAAGTCTACACAGTAGTAGAAAGCCTCTCCACCATGAATTCCCGTTGTAATGGCAAAACTAATTCCTCGGTGACTTTGACATATATCATAAATAAACTAATGATACGATACCATAAACCTCGGGATATACTTTTACTACTTAATTCGGACCCATTTGTTTCTTGTGCGCACAACAAAATATGATGTGATATTAGTTTGGTGAATTCTCGTAAATCAGATTACGCGAGAGTACCTCTTTCTCAATGAGTTCCTCAAGGCTTATTTCATTCTCTTTATCTTGCTCCTCCATCTTCTTTCTATCTTTTTTTAGAACGTATCTGCAATAATACTCGTCAAAGAATAAACTAGTATTTGAATACTGGGATTTACATCAAAACTGATGATACATAAACAACATTGTAACGAAATACAAGAACACTGTGACAAAAAGAATTGAAATACCCTTCGGGTAGACAATGTCTATATTGACACTTCTCACCCCCGTTAGGGCACTGCCAAAACCATCCATATTTGCTTTGTTCAACAGCTTGAATAAAGTATTTGCAGACCTAGAAAAGTCCTATAAGATTACAATATATATATATAATGTACGATGAAGCTTTTTTATTGAAAAACTACACGATCCACTTACTATAGTTGTTTGATTTGCTTTCTTATTTGCTTCACCATGCTTTTTGTTAACAACATCATTCAACTTCTCGTCATCCCAATTCTCCATATTGTCTCGAAATAAAAAGCTTTTTTTTTCAAAAAGTAGCACACATACGATATCATCAAGTGTTTCAAGGCGAAAATTCATAGTGTAACGTATTCATACCGTCTTCCTCCTTTAAATCTCTGCTATCGACGTACATATTCTTTTTTTGTGTTTTCTGTTCCACGGCTAAATCATGGCTGAACTTGCATTTAGCTCCTTTGTGACACATATTTTGTTTGAAAAAGCTACAAACCACTGATTTTGGATCAACATCTGCAATGAAATCAAAATTTGGTCATCACTGCATGCATAACATAAAACAAAGATAAAAAGATACATTTCACCAAAATGTAACCACTTAAGTTCATTTTCCAACTCATCTAGCTTTATCTTTAGGCTTCTAATCCAAAAATCTTGTCAAGACATAACAACTATTCCACACCTACATTTACGATTTACTGATTTATTGAAACTGACACTTAAAAACAAACCTCTCTGCACTTTCTGCTCCACTGGTTTCAAAAGTTTATTCAAGTCGCGCAAGTCATCAAGTTCTTTCTTTTTCTTCGCCTCGGCGGCTTTCGCTTGTTCCATACGTGCATTGCTACTACGAATCTTCAGCAAGAAATAATTGAGTACTAGACATAAAATTTATCTACAAAATATAGGCATAAAATTTATCTACTTACTTGATTCTGAATCTGTTGGACATATTTCTGAGTTTGAGCTCCTTTCTTGTTTTTGATACCAAATGTTTTATCTTCGATGATTTTTTCTTTTCGCTTCTGGTCAGCCTTTTTCGATGGTTGTTGTTTTGGCGGCATAGCTGAACAGTGGAACTCATTTTCAGTTAACAGATATTAAACACTACGAAAATAGAAAAAAAAGATACTGCAGGGAACTAACAGCAAACACCACGATTAACGAAAAATGAAATCAAGTGCAGACAACTTGTGCAATCTTCCGGATTACACTAAACTGCTTTACTTTGCTTATGAACAATTACAATCTTTTTATAACAAAAGAAAATTCGTCTACTCCTTATGTGCTCACAAAGACTACTGCTGTCACCATAGGGGCGACCGTTCAGGAAAATGAACCTTTGCCGTATGAACGTTACACTGGCCCTATAAGGCATGACAAAACAACAACAGCAAAACAAGTTGAACAGCACAAGACATTCGCCAGTAGTAATATGTTGGCGCATATCTTATCTTTTACATAACGTTATCTGAAATATTGTTGAAGGTTTATTCTATTTCCCTTTTGTTCATTCACGTTTTTTTTTTTCCGATGATGACAACACTGAGAGTGGATGTAATTACGCTGCCATTAAAATGATATTGGTTTTCAGTCGTTGTGATTTAGATGGTTGGTAATGTGGGTAATACACTTGTTGACGACTCGTCTCCTGATATCTCCAATGGGAATTATAGTGGTACTCGGGATTTAGATGCAGTAAGTGGTTGCAATTATTATATAAGAAGGAAACTGTGCGGAACTTACCGCAACCAAATGTGAAAGATTATTGATCGCAGTGCAGATCGCTTTCAAGTAGAACATGTTAAAACAGTTGCATATTATATGATTGTTAATAATAGCTATAGGAATTTTTCATGTTGCAAATGTACCTCTGTTGTGGTTTGTGACGGATGGTTGGTTTCATTTGAATAAAAACGTTATTATGGTAGTTAGTGTTTGTTAACGAGAAAATACGTAAAATTATTACTGGTTTTTCATTAAAATTTCCAGCATTAGACAGACAATAGGGCCAATTTGTACCAACACGGATGTTCACCATTTCAACAATATCTGTGTTCCATCAGATTATTTTCCTACACATTGCATTGTGTTTAGCTGTGCATGTAAATCAGTGTGTTTTTGTCCTAATAACTTACGAAGATCAACCACTTTCACGTACCTCTTCGTTATCATTTTAGATGACTTAGCAAATTATCGAAGCGAAGATTAATCCCACTGGTGTAAGAAATGGTCTGGTGACCAATTTGTGACGATGCACTTCTTCTAATCACTGCACTATATAATGCAACACACCAATGTATCATAAAACGCATAATGAAGTACAGTTCCTTGAATCGAAATGGCTTGTTCACTCTATGAGTGCATAGGTCATTGCTATGCCATGCATTTTTGCTACTGCTGACCGTCAGCTGATTGCTACTTGTCTGCTCTCGTCCTGATTAATCAATACCTACGGTATGTTGCGGACTATCTGTTTCGTCTGCAAGTTATCAAATATTTCAGCTTTCTGTAGAGTTACCAACTTTGTGCTTGCGGGGATTGTGAGGCTATGAGTGTACATAATTTTTCACAGCATTGTAGATTGGGGATGTATTGCGATTATGTTAGAAAAAAGTGTCTTATTTTGAGTGTGGTACTAGTATTTCTTCCAATAATAAATTGTGGCCAGTCTCTTCGCGTTTACCTCGGATTTTCTGAGGACGAAGAATTGGTACTGACTGAATAGATTACGAAACAGCACTGGTTGAAATTGGCCGCATTAAATCTAATTACAGAGCAGAGTTATATTCGACAATCACCATGCTGAATGAATATGGAGTGTAACACATTCCTCGTGCTTTGATTAAATCCAATGCTACTCCTATCTTTATTCGTGGATAATGATTGATAGAATAGAATTGATAGAATGCTTCTTTATTTCTAAGTTATGCTAGAACAAACATTTATAGGCTGCAACTACACAGTCATCCCTAGCCTGGGAAACGCGGATACAATGCTTCATTGGCTGTTTTTTGCTTTCCATAATAAGCTCTTTTTGTGTAAGTTCAAAACTTATATGTCGTGAGACTGGTTTTCAGTGCAGTATATCACCTATAAATTATTTTTTAGTAAATCTCCAGATTTCAATGAAGTGCATTCTTTTAGAGATGTAACGCAGATATTTGTTGTTATAACATACTAATGACTTCCATCATTTATAAATAAGACATCTCTATTCCTATTTTGTTTACTTATAAGACTAGTTACAAATTAAACAAAAACAACAATAGAGGCCTTTTGCTTGAATAGAGGCAAACCAGTAATCACGAAGAAAGAGTTATGGATGGATATATGTTGTTGTTATAAAGAATCTATATCATTGCAAAAAATTAGCTTGAAACGAAAGCAGTGTTCAAAAAGAAAGAAAACTTTGCGTTTGTTTCTACCTATGCCCAATATTTCTTTCTATGTAACCACTCAGTACTAGAGAGAATTCTTCTCAATGTATGTTGCTGACAAACGTCGAAGTTGATGTGATTCTACATGGATTCGATACATCTTCATGACGAATATCGTCTAGAAAATTTTATAAGCCGATTGATTGTCTCCTTAATCAAATTGTTCTGGGTTTTGTATTTGCTCGAAAAATAATTACAAACAGGTCACCATATTTTACATTATCTGTTTTGGTTTGGCTTTCATTTAATATCATTACCTTTGTGGTAACTATAATTTTTCATTTTCTAGCGTATTATTTGAAATCACTCATCTTACATAGTTGTCAGCAGCAGTTCTAGTGTACAGCAGTAAATATTTGTAAAAACACCCAAATTATTTTTAGGCTGGTTATCTATTGTTGTTAACAAAGGTGAACGGTTTTTGCATAATGTCCTCAATCGGTGCCATATTATCGATGGCCAGCACTTGTTTCCTTATGGGACCTGTCGAGCAATGCAAAAAAATGTTTGATAGCACTCGATGGTTAACATCACTGTTCTATGTGGGATGTATAAGTCTATCCCTTATCTCAGGTTAGTAAACTATTTCATTACTTGCGGTGTAAATAATTCACTATATTTGATTGAGTGAATCACTGCTGTCCATCATTTTCATTCTTTTCGGCTTTTGGACCTTTGAAGTTTTGAGGCAATACTGTAAATGTCCATTGTTCTATAGGTTACTGTTGATTTTCGTTTTAAGGATTCTTTAAGCACTATGGTACCTTTCTAGAACTCACGTGGAGAGAACTTATAGTCCAATAACTTAGAGCTCGTGTCCACCTATCATTATTTGTGCCCATTATACGTCCGGCCCACTTAATCTTTCATAGCTTGGGGGTTACGGCTCCGTCTCTAGTCTTTGGCTCGGCTAGAATTTCAAATTTCTTTTAAATGCAAGTACACACATATACATAGACAAGGTATCAACCTACGTCGCTGAAAATGCCCACGCATTAGTGTCCATTGTAGTACCGTGGTGATTGAATACGCTCTTGGTCTGTGCAATATTTCGAGCTTACAGTTTCTAGCCCAGTCAGTCCTGCTAGTATTATCAAAATTTCTCTGGCACCAATTTGTCGATCCTGAAGAAATGATGGACATGGTGGACCTTTGGACAACCGCAAAATGCGGTTCGGGCCGCCCTTTCACAACGGCCGCCCCAACGATACGCTTTTCACTAGCATTTGAATAAGTATAATAACCCACCTATTCCACTAGCATTTAAATAAGTTTGGTTTCTAAATAAATTGTGGACGAGAAGTAAAGCATTAGCCCTATAAGTAGTAATTCCAGGACTAATTCTGAAAAACGCTCCTCTGGCGCTGATTTTTCTTGTTGGACAATATATAGCTGTAGCGTGGTACTCACTTTCGTACATACCATATGCCAGGTCAGCATTCACTGAAATTTGGCTTATAGCGATTGTCTTTATTCTTTATGTCAAAAATGGCGTTGGAGTTGGTTTGTTTTTTATATATTGTGAAATAAGTCGCTTGTATGTTTTGTCGATGATTACAGAAACTAATGTATCTAGTTGTATCATATTATGTATGTTGGAAAAAAGCCGGGAAAGTCATAATTTGTATTCAAATAACGTTCAACTTTGCGCAACTAAACCTTAGTACTTTCAGCTTACCTTGTGTTACAATTCAACTAACTAGCTAATGCTAACGTTTAACTCTGATTTTTTTACTTACCTCATGTTTACTTACCATCTTGCACAGATTTTGGTGCAATTTCCAATCTGTCTACATTGTTGATTCATGAAGCTCGCCAGTCATTTATTTAGTTTTTTGGATGTTCAGAATTTAAAATATCATCACTGTCGCTTCTGAAAATAATCTAATAATACGTTGACATTAACACAGTGAAAAACCATGATTGTTTGAAAGCATTGTGAATCATATTTAACATGAGAGGCAGATGACTCATCAGTTTCAAAGTTTCCAAAGTTCCGCCCGTTTCCGGAACAAAACAAAGTGCAAAATTTCATTACAACCAATAAGCTCTATTAAATAATTCATCTGCAATTATTATCGACCAGCTCTTGTGAGCGTAAAAATTGAACCTGTGCTTGTTTGATATCCTCATTCCTGAACTTTTTGCCGTTCAAAAAAATTTTATAAGGACAAAAAGAAGTGATAGTTGGAGGAGGCTAAGCCCGGGTAATATGACGGACGTGACAGAATGTTCCAGCCTAGCTCTGCAATTTTTCGAAAAGCCTACAAAGCAGGATCAAGCCCTGACATTACCATGGTGCATTATGACGCCTTTCCGATTGAACATCGTCAGTTTCGTTCTTTTGACTGCTGTGTTTCAATTGTCCAGTTGCTCACAATACTTGTGTCAGTTCTCGATTGTAGCACGGCTTTTCTTCAACAATAATTATTTTTTAGTATTTATTTATTTATTTTATGGGTAAATTTGGTTGCCAAACTTCTTGTCACATTTTCTTACATATTGAATCACTGCATAAATTGAGTAGTAGATTTTCCTCATTTTGTTTTCAGGGAGACAGTGATCCGATTCTTTGGATCGTGTTGTTGACTCCAAGAACTTTTTACTGTCCTTCTTACTCGATATAATGTTTGGTATTCAAGTTTGATTTAGCTCATTCACCGAGCTTTAATTTGATTTAAATTTGAATAATTCTTGTTAACTTGAGATTTCTGACAGTTTTGCATTCGTTTTCTTTGTCAGGATTTTATTAGAGAAACTAAGGAGATTCACGGATTCCTAACATTTCTTCTTGTTGATTACCGTCTGTATTTGTATTACTTTATTGTTCGTAAAATATATTGTTATTGTCACCCACCACATGTATTATTACAATTATTGATGATGTATTATTATTACTATTGCTTCTACCATATTATTTTATATACAGCTAAGAAATATGCGGGCGCAAGTCATGAATAGTATAGTAAGGCTTTTAGAAATGATTTTCAGTTGTAAGTTTCAGGTTATTATTATTTCATTCTCTCTCATTAGGTTATTTTTTTCTACCAAAGCCATTGAGTTATAAAAAGTCTTCTTTTCCTGAAAAAAGAGCATCATGTTCAGAATTGTAAAGACGTTAACAATCCTCAGTCAGAAACGATGGGATTTGTATGATATGGAGAATTGATTATATATGGTGTGATGAATGGCGTATACTATTCATAGTGTTATGTTTTGATGTAGCAATGTTATTGACAAACATTCCATAGTCTTACGTTTAATCGTTATTGTGACCACTATGTGATTAACTTAATTTCAAGAGAAGTATTGAACATAAACCGATTCCTGTTCTTTGTCTCTGCTTGTCTTTTTTTCTTATTCTTATTGAACGATTTTGTTATGAAGACTTAATAACATGGTGTGGGATACTAGAATAAATAGAAATCAATACGGGCCAAATATTTGCAGGACTGATTGGTTTTTTATCACGGCTTATCTCATAACGATATCGCAGTAGAGTGGGAAATTTAACGAAATGCTTCTAAATAACTTCAGAGGCGATTAAGTACATTACAAAGTATGTACGTGGTGTTACTCAAAAAATACCATCCTTTCTTGTAAACTGGATAAACTTTGTCTGATTATAACAGTAAGCTTGCAGTTGGCCTTTCTGCCACCCTCGGCTGTTCCGTTGATTGTGTATTAGCTCTTGAGTAGATTGCTCGCTTCTTCAATTGTCACGCGGGACTTGCTATGGCCATAGTATCGAACCTCAAACTTGGGTAATTGAACCTTTATTAAAATACAATAATATTACAATAATACGATAATACGGAATGATAATATAACAATATAACAATAATACAAAGCAATGTCAGAACAAAGAAAGATCTGGAAGGCGATAGTTAGACGAGTGATAATATGGAGTGATCGATCCATTTATATCTTTCCATGTCTGCGCATTTTCCCGCGCTTTCTCGTAGGGCATGTTGAATGATACTTAATAAGTTATTACTACTGTGATTTGTTACGATAAAGTGTTTGTCAAATTGATTTGAATGTTGGATAAGTGTTCATATGCAAGGAATAAGCATAAGGAGAAAGAAATAGCAAGTATTCTGATGAATAGTTAGTACACATTACTTCTGCCGTTTTCTATTTGAAGTATTCGATCGTTTCTCTAGAGCGCCTCGTATTAGAAGCATAGACTATGAAGGTTTTCAAATTTGATATTGAACCACGTCTTTTCAAACATAAACATCTTGTTCGGTTTGTTAGTCCTTTTAAAAGTACGAATCATCGAGTACGTTTTTGCTATCATTACCTCTTATGGCGTGTATTCGTTCCATGAAACAGTTCTTCTCGATTTCCGTCAGCAACGCGTAGAGATTGGCGTGTTCTTTTTCCGGCTAGTCGGATGACGTAACAGATTTTGTTAACATCCATCGAGAAGTCTTATATGGATGATTTTGTTGGAAGCGTTTGTATCGTATGTAGAAATTGTTGCCTTTTCTCACGTTTTTCTCTCTCACGTTTAGGCAGGCTAGTTTGAAACTGTGATTTTACTGGAATTTCAGCGGCCTTTCCGTACTCATACTACCGACGCTACCTTATCGGGGCCTCAATGGTTAGGGTTATGAGTCCACTATTTCTACTGTTTCTTGCCACTGTTCCTACGGCTAGACTGCAGAGCCTATGAACGATCAGATTTTTTCACATCAATTCCCTTTCATATTCGTAATTTTTATTTATTTAACTGCATTCTTTGCAGTGGCATTATTGCAATGGTATTATAATG
>KN716176.1:198531-210635 GCA_000816705.1 Dictyocaulus viviparus
CATATTGTACGCCAATTTCTAAGCCTAGTATTCCTGGGTATCCACTAGAATAACGGAAAAACGTTGGTTTCGAACATTTAAAAATGAACGAAAAAGATTAGAGCACTCTTTCAAATAGCTTCTATTTTTTGTGGAACAAAATGGTTCATGTTGATTTCAACAATTCAATTGAAAAGGAAGACAGCAAATGAAAGGGAATTATAATGTCCATAGTTGTGCTGAGATGGCCGCAAAACTCGGAACCTCAGGCGGGACTCGAACCCGCACTTACAGATATCCGGTCTGCAGACCAGAGAGAGTTAAATAAATAAAAATTACGAATATGTCTAAAAAGTTTCGGGTTATCCCGCAGTTATCAGCTTAACTGGATGTAATGTCGATATTGGCTCGCCAGATCGTACCCGTTAGCGGGCGAGTGCTGATAATGGCCACTTACTATAAGTGAAGCATTGAGTGGTCGCATAGCAAGGGCCTCGGTGGCGTAATAGAAAGCAGACCGGATATCTGTAAGTGCGGGTACGAGTCCCGCCTGAGGTTCCGAGTTTTGCGGCCATCTCAGCACAACTATGGACATTATAATTCCCTTTCATTTGCTGTCTTCCTTTTCAATTGAATTGTTGAAATCAACATGAACCATTTTGTTCCACAAAAAATAGAAGCTATTTGAAAGAGTGCTCTAATCTTTTTCGTTCATTTTTAAATGTTCGAAACCAACGTGTTTCCGTTATTCTAGTGGATACCCAGGAATACTAGGCTTAGAAATTGGCGTACAATATGAAAATCCTTAGGCATTTTTCTTCAGCTTACAAAGTTCGCTAAGCTTTAATCCGTTCGAAAATAACATTATTACAACAATAGAGTTTTTCGTCTAGAGTTGAAAATGTGCATCGTTACATGTAAATAAGTTTAGATTGAGTATAATAAGATTTTTGCTGTTTCCAACATTTTATTAAAAGTTTCTGGACAGTTGGAACAAGTGGAAGCATTGAGGACTTCAAATGTCAACTATCAAAGCAAATTCTCAACGATTTTGTTCTGATCTTACGATACCAATTTGGATTTTTATGATGCTAAAGCAGTACACCCTTTATCTCAAAAGCACTGAATCAGTTAAGTAAATGTACACATTGTCATACTGCGATACACCCGTTCAGTACTGTGTGCTTTCAAAAGTACAAAGAATAGAAGCTTCCATATAGACACGCTACGACGTTATAGCATAGATTATTCAGTGTATTTTACAATTCGATAAGCTTTTTGTAAACACTTTTCTATAACCGTCCTAAAACGATTAAATCACTTTGCAGTCGTGGCTTTGTGGTTGTGCTGCCATCATTACTTCATACTATTGATATACTGGCCGCATTCCAAACATACAATTTGATCAATAATTGTTTGTTCTCATATGATATTTTAGCATTTCTCAATTCCACAATCTAAAGAGTAACGTATATAATGCCGAGTGACGTGTTTTATTTTTCAAACACATCATTCATGAAAACAACTTAAAGTAGTCTGTTTTTACGCGTATGGTTATAACGAATCAGTCGTTAATTTCTTTTAAAAAATTACTTACGTTGTTGCAAGAAATTGCTTGTTCCTCTTCTCTTCAGTGTAATTAATATCTATATGAAGATTTTGTATTGTTTTAGGATTTATCATGAGTTTCAATTTATATCCGATTGAGTTCACTGTGATTGCCTACCTGATATTTGACGTATACTTTTGATCTCCTAGTTTTCCTTCATCCATACGGAAATAGTTGCGAAAATTTCATCATACGCAACTTCCAATAGACATGTTCGTGATCAAAATATCACTCGTTTAGTCGCTCGCTAATGCCGTTTTGACGGAAGAAAAAATGATGCCTCTCAAATGCGAACCCAAGAAATGATAGACATCTCAACACGTGTAATCTCCTATCTATGAATAGCCCCAAACAGGTGACTTCATAATGACTTTTAGAAGTGATAGAGTTCGTATCCGGTCTTCATGACGATTTGCAATCATGAAGTCATGCTTTCTAAAAATATATTTTCTCGAGTTGGTAACCGCCGATCTGAAAAAGTCGAATCCCTCAGTCTGTTTGGGAGCCAGAGTCGATCTAGCAATACAAGTGACTGTTACGTTACGTGTTTCTTTAATAAGAGCTGCAGTATTATTAATTCATTTTGAAATAGATGAATCACTAAAATATTCATGAAAGCGTTTAAGATGACATTCACGCTTTCCAAGCTTCCCAGATATCGTAGATCGATTGATGCTACAACCATTTACGAGGATAACAGACGCTACGGCAGATGCACTTGGGTCGTTTCTTTATGAATACATCATATCAGTGATATGATGACACTACCGTACTTCTTCCTGTCTGCTCAATAATCAATGCAGTGAAGAGGAGTAACTAATTTGGAAAACGACGTTCGAAACATGATAGACTTTTAGAATCATTATGCAAACGTCATGCTAATTGCTCGTTGAATATTTTTGAATGCGTGCAATTGCACTGGCACATTACGGTGTTTTGAATTTTTAGCGCGCTGATCTCAAGTCTACTGCGCTTGTGCACGAGTAGGTCTGGGCTACAGGAATTAATGGTGTGCGTCGTTTGTTCTATATCAGTGATTGTCTTGTGTTTTGTAGTATTAGTTTGACGTTTTGGTATCCAACGGAACGGTGACCACAGAAATAATAAGATAATTGCTTGCATAGGTGCTACATTAACGTTCGGTATTCTTTTTCTTGACACCACTTTTTATTCTTGAAGTTCGTAATCGTAGGTAGCCTTATTGATACCACTTCAAATGATAAAGTCGTTATTGGTGTCATAGCAGTTTTTCTAAGAGTTTCTTGTGTTATTCATTGCATTTCTTTTTTGTTATATTTTGGCCATTCTTCGCAATTATCACTGGTTGCTTGTGTTTCCTTGGTAATTTTTTTTTCTTACATCTTGAGCGCTCTGATGTCCTTTTCTTGTGGAGAACATTTGGAAGCAGTTCGAAAAGAAATGACTGTGCTAGCAAATCAGTTGCAAATGAGTAAGCAAGAAGTAGAAAAAGTAAAAATGGTTAGTTTTCTTTTAAACTTACTTCATTGTTTTACTTTTTATAATTCAGAATACCTAATATATATTCTATTCACCTGAAGTTTAAACATAAGTATGTTGTGTTAATGTGCATCGTATTTGGTCAGGATTGTTCACATTTTCGCAGGAAAAGCTCAAGAATTAGGTGTTTTGAAGCACGATTGCTTTGTGATCCTTCCTGGTTTTCCTTCCTAGTGAAGCGAAGCAATGAAATAATGAATAGTAACATAATGTAAATAATTCAGCTGTTGTGAATTGATTTGATAGGGTTTTCATTTTGAAAGTCTTTAGATCAGTTTTCTATCTAGGGAGATCAGTTCTTGTTCCCTTGTGTTTTGGAATATCCTAAATTTTTTGGAATCTTATAGTGCTATTTTGTTGTTGTATTTCTAGGAAACGACGAATTTTCAGCAACAACTAAGCGCCTTGAGTGAGCAGGCTCTTCAAAGTCAGGTATAGCTATGTAACTGTTCGGTTAATCATCTACCCACTGTTGGATTGAAAACATTCATTTGTCACTTTGTTTATGCGAAAGAATATTATGTTTACTACGTTGTACTAAATTTTTTCAGAAATATTATTGTGTTCAGTGCTTCTTGTGAGGTTGATGGACGTATGTATACTTTTTCCAGATGGAAATCGTGAAAAATCAAGAAGCTACAAAACGTTTGCACCACATCATATCAAGTTACTTACCTATGTTACCTCCCGAATATCAGGTCGGTGATATTAGAAGTCGTACTTCGTTTTGTTTTGGTTTCTGTGTAATGAGTCTGGAGTACTCAGAAGTATGGAATAATAACATTATGACACCTTGCATAGCTGAGTCAATCACGAAATTCGGGAACTCAGACGGATCTTGAACTCAAGTCTCACGGTGATTCGATGTAGTGCTACTGACTGGATTATAGACGTGCTTGTTATATGGTCACACAATGGCTATTTTAATATTTTGTTATCAGTTCTCGCCTGTTAACGGGATCGGATGGTTGAAAGGCAGTTATCAAATTAAGTGTCGACGTCGGTCCGCCCCTTATGTCACGTCATTAAACACATGATCACATAGCGATGATGTAGTGCAACTGGTTGTACATTATAAAGTACTTGTGCGAAATGCGAGTTTCAGTCTTGCAGGGTTTTAATATAAAGTCATTATGACCTATCATAATTGATAAGAGACACATATAGTTGTTGCAATATTGTGGTTTTTTCTTTTGGTTTTTAAGCAATAACACGAGTTTGGTTTCAATACCTATTAATAGTCAATGTCTCAGCGACATCGTCATCTTCAGAGCTCGATTAGATTAATTAGAAATGTAGATCGTTCTGGGAAACATCTCCATATTTCCAACAAAGGGTAACGCTTGAATACTTAAACCTTAATGCAAGGCTGGAACTTTTAGCTGTTCAAATTTTGAAAAGCACATTTTAAATGAGGTTTCCACTCAATGAAAGTAAAATTTTAATGAGATGATGTTTATATAAAAACTTGTTTTTGTAGTTACAGATAGGAGTTTTATGTAAGCTATTATGCCAAGCAAATTGACGGAAGCTCTATACAAAATTTAGTTGAATTTTCGCATAGTTCTCGATAAGTATGGCTGTTCAGCTTTCTCTAAAAAGGGTTAAAATATGTTGAGTTCGTAATATTTTCTTCTGCCTTATTTTAATTCATTTTAGGCATTTGCTCTAGGAGAACTTGAAAAAATCCGTCGTGATGAAGCACAGTCTCAGCAAGCACAAGCGGCTATGCTAATGGGTGGGATGCCTAATATGATGATGGCTAGGTTAGCGTTTTTTATTCTAAGCTTATTTATATCAAGACCTTAGGACAAAAACGGGAGTGTATTGCTACCGAGAGAGCGGGTTTCAATATTATGTATATACATAATATGTTCGACATTTTTTTTATGTGATCATATTTTTATTTGTTTTTGTGATCAATTTCGTATTCTTAACATAGTGCACAGTAAACATTTTGTTAATTAGTGGTGAAAATGTGCTGTATATGTCTTTCTTTCTTAACTTTATTAGCTGACAATTCTATAAGATTATATATTGACGTTACATATTTATTTATTTATCATATGAAGTTGAGTTGGATGCAAGGTAAGGTGATCGACGTGTTATAGTAGTGACTGCTTTTAAATGATTATAAAATGTTCTTTTAAGAGCTACGAGTTATACCATTCTAGGCAAGTTGTATATTTATTAGTGTTTTTCTCAATTTAATGTTTTTTCATATTTTCTATACTAATTAGCATTTTTTTCATACGTGAACCAGTTAAATACAATTCACGATGTCTTGTTGTGCAGTTTGGAAATTAATGAGTTATACAGAACTTTGCATAAAAGGTTTTAAAATTTTATAACTTCAACAATGGACGACTCTGGGTTAACAAGAATTCCATGTCATTTATTACGGGCTCATACTTCGAGTACGACAGCAGTATAAAAGGTTTTATCTGGCAGAAAAATGCAGTATTTTGAATTTATTTGCTCGAATTTGGTGTTTGAATTGCATTAAACTGTTTTGATAAATCTACACCCCAGAATTTCTGCGTTTTAAAGAAATGTTTCTTGTTAGAGCACTGAAATCTTATCTGGAGTACATTCTCAAATTTACGTTTTTTCACATTCCTATAGCTGTGATTTACAGTTACTGATGATCATAGGTTTATATTATCTTGTATCTAAATAGGTCTTTTGAAGGAATCCTATGATTATGGCTGGCATGGGTATGGCAGGACTTTCCGGGGGAGCTACGGCTTCCCCACGAATGACAAAACCTAGCGGTATACCAAATGGAGCGCAAAGTGGAATGTCCGCAAGTGTGGCAAATGGTATGGCGGCAGCAGCTGCTGCTGCTGCTGGAATGACTGGAATGCCTCCGGCGATGGCGGCTGCCATGCATATCCCTCATCAGCAGGCTGCAATGCTGCAAGGTATTGAGCTTCGTTCTGTACACATCAAGATTTGGTCCTTATATCATGTTTTCAAGCTCAAATGATGATGGCTGCCGGAATGGGTATGGCAATGCCTGGATTACCCATGCCAACTGGTATGGGAATGCCGCATACTATGAACGGCGTTATGCCGCAAATGATGCCTCCAATGAGTGTCGCATCTGGCATGTTTCCGAACCTCACGTCTCAGGTCAGATATCCTTTAAAACATCTAATTCTGTATTACCTAACTTCATCATTTAAGCAGCATCCTTATCTTTCGTCATTATCAGCAGTGTAATTTTCTGTATTAAACAAAGAACAAACATTTACGTATCCATTTGCTTGCTCTAATGAGCAAGCTGGTTTGCGTACTGTTTAATAATTAGTGGATAATTTTAGATGAATGTATCCGTATCTATCCCATCTCGTAATCCTTCAAATGGCGCCTTAAGTGCAGCACATGCTTCGGCAACAAACTCACCACGACCGGCAGAGCCGCTCACTCCGCAATCTAGCATTGCAGCTCCTATAGCCGTTGCTGGTAGTTTAAAAGAAGAACGTGCGCAGTCGCCTCCACCCAAACCTTGTGCTGAGGAAAATGTGTCGGTTACTTCATAGGTGCATGGTTAGATTACCTGCATCAAATTTCATAGCTATATACACTACTAACTTGTGGTGCACTAATTTAACGTCTGGTATGCAAGGTGCAGATTACGTTTGTACTATAATGAGCTGAATATCTAGGTAATGTATGTCTCGATATGATTTATATCTTCCTATGTTCAAAGTTATATTGTCGCTGTGTTATGATTCTTTGTACCTTTGTACAAGCTTTGACATTATATTTAGCAGTAACCTTGCCAACTAAAATCGAATCATCGTTGGAAGGCGTACCGAAGTAGTGTTATTGTTAGTAACATAATCATGTCACGAACACTTAATCTCAATTATTGTAAATGTTCATATTGGATTTCGCTGCGAGGGCAGATTCTAGTCAAAGGGAAGTATTGCCTATGTTTTTCACTTTGTACCGCCTTTTTGGACGAGTATAATTGACGTCAATACCTGTGCCGTTTTAAACGAGTGTAGCTGACGTCAGTTGCTATGTTATATATTATGAAGCAATTTAGTGATTTCCTGTCTCAAATAAAGTACCAGTTTTGACGTCACAAATTTGCTCCGGAATTTTGATTTTTGTCGTGAAGATTTCAGACGTATTTATAGGGTGTCTGTTTTAGTGACATAAAATACATGGAACTACTTGCCAAATCTATGAAATTACCGTCGCTTCATTCCGTCACACTTGCATGAACGGTTATCATCTCATCAATCAATTTAGTCACCTCTGGCACTAATTAGCTTTAAATTCTTCCGTGCTCTACATCAACTTGAGGATAATATGGTGTGCTTTGTCTCCTGCCTGATATGCAGGTCGTTTGTTTGCTATGACTTATACCTCAGACTTGGGTATCTTATCTCTATTATTAGTAGTATTTAACACAAACAGCAATGGCACACAAAGAAAATAAATATGGTTCACCACCAATATTATGGAAGTATAACATTTACACCTTATCTAATGGAAAAGTGGTATCAAGAATTATCAACTGTGAGACGAGCAACTGCACAATTCAAGAGGAGCTACAGATGCTTCGAATTATGTTTAGAAAGTTAGGCTCGCGATACTGAAGTGTTACCGGAGGGAATGGCATAGAAAATACTTGCGCCTTTGAACCAGTGCCCGTTTAAACTTGTTGTGATGTTGCACTATATTTGAATCCATTCTATTCTTTCCTAATCGAAATGTGTCTCAAAGACATTAAGTGATACGAAAGCAATGTTCAGTGAAAGAACTAGATAGCAGAAATGGCTATAATCTTCCAAGATAGAGGATATTTGCTATATATTAACCTATTACTAGTAAGAAAATTGTAAGTCAACATGAAGCCGAACCAAATTCCAAATATATGAGCCTGATAATCTTGTGCTGAAATAGAACTTTTCAATTCACGGCAACGCAAACCTTTGTTGCAGTGGTCCGTGCAGTACGATTCATTTTCTACACCATTTGTGCAACTGATTGACCTCGATTCGGTAATTTGTATAGCATGTCACGATCACCTATCGCTATCGAAGTTTCTAATGTTGCTGCGGAACAATAAACAGCAACACGTAGACCAGTTACCGCCACCGTTTTGTATTGTAATTTAATGATGCAAGAAATATAGATTTCATCCATAAAAATACATTAAGTATTAGCATTGCATAAACTATAGTGAGCTTATTATTTCTGGTACGGCTTTGAAAAGATCGGCTTTCAAACCGAAATCGGCCACCTGAATATTCATAAAGAATAGATTCTAGGAAGGAAAATAGAAAAGAAAATAATGTGAGATATAAAAAGTACTTGAAATATTGGTGCATCAGGGTCCTTATTGATTGCGACGATAACCTGCAAGACTATCCCATTTTTGTCGAAACAAAAGTTATAAAAACTTTTTTTTGTAAGTTATATATATGAACACCACTCTTAAATTAAATTACCTTGCTATCCTTCATCCCTGCCAAATGCTGAATAGCACCAGAAATACCGACGGCGATGTACAGTTCCTGACGTCATAAGATATAACAAACGAGACCGCAATCCTTATTAATATGAAAACACTATAGTGTATTGATATTAACACGAAATATCACGGTCCCATTAAATTTTCACTTTCAACCAGTACTTACTACGTTCTTTGGAGAGGAGAAATTTTAACATTATGAACTACAACAGCTCGCTTAGAATTTAGAACTCACAGGAGCAACTATCTTTCCTGTTTGTCCGACTTGCATATCGTTATGAACAAAACCAGCATCAACGGCAGCACGAGATGCACCAACTCCAGCACCAAGTTTGTCGGCAAGATCGTAAATGAGCTTGGAAAGAATGCAGTACAAATATTGGAAAAGAAAATTGTAAAGCAAAAATCACTTTGAAATTTTCTCCACTTTTCAATCCTCTGCCACCAGAGACGACAATCTTTGCTGTAGTAAGATTAGGCCTTTCAGACTTACTCAATTCTTGCGCAATGAATTCTGATGAGTCGACTTTTATGTCAACAGAAGGAGCTGAACACCAACACTTTAAGTATATTCATGTGAAAAAATTTCACGACGATTTAAGTCGCAACACTGCAACTTTCCTCTTATGACGCAGATAATGCTGTTATTAAAAGAACTGATAAATATGTAGAAAAAAAACCTTTTTCAATAGAGCCGTTTCCATCAAGTGGAGCTGGTGGGAAGGAGGTAGCACGAAACGTCATTATTTTCAAAGGAGCCAAACTTTGTACCTAGAGCCCTCACTCTCAAATAGGTCTACATTTCAAGAACACATTTTTTTCATGTGACATAAATTCTAAAGCAATAACATGGTTAAAATGTTTCAAAAAGTGACAAACCAAAAACTTATTTAATTTACTTTAACGATTGCATTTCCTGCGTACTGGGTCCGGGTAAACGTGTCACTAGAGTGAATCTTAAATTAGAAATAGATAGAGCAACAGAACAAGAATATTACTAAATCAAAATTTCAAATACCTCAGTTACATCACTTATAGGTGAACAACCGAGTTTAGCTGCTACTCTAGGAATTACACTACGCCCAAATGCTGACGCACCGGCAACTATGGATGAGAAGTTCAAAACTTTCTGCGAAGCGATCACCACTGGCGTAACACGTTCTTAAATGATAACAGTTTTCAATATTAAGTTACAGCAATGATAAGGAAGAAATTAAATACCAGGTAAATTATTTTTTAATTGTTCACTTTGAGCTACGAGTACCTTCTTCACTCCAGATACTTTAGCCACCTGCTCTGCTAGTTTCGAAGCGTGTGCCCCTGTTACGAGGACATAGACGTCATCTCCAAGCTGAGTATACACAATTTTAAATTGTACGGAGACTAAGAAGGATTTGCAGTATTATATTCACAATATTTGTATTTATAATCAGACTGGGAATGTTCGTATCACTAATTGGTGAATCAAATGATGACAACTGATAATCGGTACATGAAGTTGTCACAAAATAGTAGTCTTTGCATGTAAACAGATTGTTGGTTCGTTATACATACCTCGCATTATCGAGTTATTTAGAACTTAGAACACAATACTTATTTTAACATACAAAAATCGCTGCAAGTGTACAAACTGTTGCGTATAAAACATTCTTGTCTTGCTTTCTATTACATGTACCAGTAAAACATATTCATGAGACAAATATCCATTAGTACTCCAATAATGATTGATCTGTTTTGTGAACTGGACCAAATAGAAATTAGAGAAATGACATTAGGGAAATGGTTCCACTAACTTTTTTAGCAGCCGTGATAGTATTTAATGTGACTGGTGCAAGATTTTGGTCGTCATGTTCAGAAATAACTAGAGTACTACCAAATCGACAATTCTGAAATAAAAACAATTTTTTTCACAGTTATAAATAAAGATAGTCACAAACAACTCTACCACACTAATATTACCATAATAAAAAATCTCTATACAAATCCCGTTAAAATTTTCTTTATCTCATCTTAATACAAATTATTGTATAGCAAATCGTTCAATTCACTTTATGCTAATCTCTCCATCAAACGATACATGTAAATGTATCACCTGATAAAAACAAGTACTACCAAATCGACAATATAGTCTCGTTATACATAAATTGACAATTTTACGAGATTTGCGCTCTTTAGAACGCAAGGATAGTTAGCGTACAATCAATCTCTCCTAAACAAATATATTCTAAGTATTGGAAACATATTCAGAAATGAATATTTGGAGCATAAAGATCTGTTACTAACAACGAAATGAGCTCTATAGAAAAAACTACTGTTTATGCAATTGTTCAATTGCATTGTTTAATCTCAACTCTTCTTTCCAATAGGAAAACAATACTTTCAGGAAAAATCACATAGCTACACACGTTCCTACAATGAACTCCTTCGACATCACGGCCATTCATACTAATTCAAGAAAAGATTTTGACATGCGGGTCATTGTCAGACACCTTAGGTAATCTAAAGGAATTTTTAAAAGAAATTATGCAGAATAAACTGTCTATATCTGTCTAACTACTTAACTGTTCTATTTTAAGAAGTGGGGGCGCAATGGCTCAGTGGTGGAGGTGCTGCAGTGACACGCCGGCCGATTCAGTTCGTGGCCGCCCCCCCCAGGCCTACCAAGCCCGCCATCCCTCCGAGGTCGGTAAATTGGTACCAGAGGAGTCTGGGGTAAGATAACTGACACTGACTTGGTGAAAAGTGGTCAACTCAAGTCACTATATAGACCAGGCACGCATTCAACCACCTCTACGATATCACGTTGAACATGAATGCAGGGGCGCATCCCACCACAAGGGATTGATCAACGCCAATAATTATCTTATCTTATCTTATTTTAAGAAGTAACGCACAATATTTCCCACAAACAACGAATTCGTGTATTTTCCTGCTCATCAAACATCACGTGTACAAAAACCTTTTGCAGAAAAAACATAAAAATGAACCCAATGTGTGTTTAAGAAGAGGAAAAATGAATGATTTTGTTATTTTGACAATACAGTAATTTCCACTACTTACGAAATAGTAGCTCCCTCAGTATATTCAAAAACAACAAAATTGGAAGATGAACGACAATGAGTATGCGATTTACTAAGACTGGGAACGTTATGTTAATTATCTTCATTCCATAATTTTACTAGTTTCTGTTCAGTATCAATTATGATGGTTTATCATGGTATTCCATCATAATTGAGAATGAAAAGAAATTAGAAGTAACTATGAAGATTATATGAAGTGGATATCAGCTTAACTAAACGAAAAGACGATCATCCTTAAACCTCGGCATTTGTAAATTGAATATTTTGATTATATCTTTGTTTAGCAATACTCGAGGTTGGTAAACAGTGTTTTATTGTAAAAACAATACAACACACAGATAGGCTAACGTTTCGGCAAAATGGCCTTCATCAGAACCTAAAAAGTCTATGCCAATTGTGTGGTCCGTTCAATAGACTTTTTAGG
>KN716176.1:213170-230612 GCA_000816705.1 Dictyocaulus viviparus
CAATTCGGTATCATTGCGAAAGCGTTTTGCTGTGCCATTCTCTTTCGTTAAGGTAGATCTCGGATTACGATAATGGTGTAGATCCTGATGGCACTTCTCTGAACTTGATCACCTTTTTGCTCTTTCCAACAATTTGTTCCACCAATACTGACGCAAATGCTTTTAGAGAAATGTTCTGCTGTTGGTATATGTTGTCAGTCTTCCTAAAAATGTTTTAGCAAAATTGAACTTCAATTTGTTTTAGCAAGTACTTAGCAGTTATGAATATGCTTTATAAAGCTCTTGTTCGAGGAACTAAAATGGCTTTGGTGTAGATTTTTAGTTCTTTGGAAATTTGTCGTTTTCGAACGGATCTTTGCTTAATATGCCTTTTCCTCTATAACGCATTTTGTTGAGATTATCTCGGTCATACACGACTTGATTGTTTCGCTAGGATCGCGACAGAACTTCTCATACAGCTTATGTATGAATCGATTTAATCCACGAAAAAAGTGCTGATCTGGTGCAGAATTTAGGTACTACTGACGTGTCAAAGAGAGTCGCCCCTGCGTGCTCATCTCTCTGATCTATCGACTATTATTAGTTCCCTATTGGTGTAAGAAACATGGTGGTTTAATGCGATGACTTTACTGGCTTGAGGATAAAATAATTTTTTTTATTTCGCAGAGCTTTTTTCATAAAATCATAGAAATAAAATGTAAATTAAAACAATTATAATGCAAAGTGTCTAAGAATTTTCCACTCCTAAACTAGTCAAATGAACCTCAGCTTTTAGAACCTTTTTGAACCATTACGGTGATTTAGGATGCGATCTCTGTGATCACAATCATTGTGTCGATAGGACTATCTGTTGATTATACAGCACACATAACACAACGTATGGTTATGTAGTATCTGCAGCACCGACACCAAGGAGTAAGGTCCAAGACGCCCTATCAGCACTCGGATGGCCATTATGTCAGGTACAAATAAAAATATGACCTCGTAAGGCAAAATGGATAAACTTCTCTTAGAATCAGACATTTTTGTGTAGAGGTGTCATTTTCATCCTATCTTTTTTTTCTCCAAATAGATTTCAAGACTTTCAACGAATTTGCCGAAAAATCTTTATCTTTAAAAATTTAGTATACATTACGACACAGTATTCTTTTTCGCTTTTAAAGAACAGAAACAAGCCCCGTGACCTACTTCCTCGATAATTTCATAAACCACACAGTCAAAACGCCAGGTTGCTCTTCTAATTGGACTGCCTCACGGACTAGCTTTTTTATCACTTCTCCCATCGACTTTTGTTAGAGGACGATGCTTGATAGATAGTGGTCTTTCAAATGAAGTTAACAAACAGACGGTGATCACCTACCGTAATAGGACCTATGTAGATCAGAAAATAGTAGACTTTCAGGTACCACCTGCATTCAAAAGCAGCGCATCTCTTGAATGTGGTGGGTCGACGGACATCCAACGGAGATCATTGGTTGGTCACACCGCTGTTACAAATTTTTCAATGCCCACCGGAAAATCTTATCTCACCATTTCAATCTTCACCGTGTAGATTAGTAGAGTTTGTGTTAGAAATCGTACACAGTCACCCAAGGAGCTCAAATAAATCACCATAGCACCTCGAGTGAACATTCATTGCCATCTGATTGCTATGTATGCTTGATCGCTGTCACTTTTTCACTAACTACCAAGTTTCAGCAGTTTCAGCAAATGCGTTTTACAATGAATCAACTATGAAACAACACAAACATGTAGATGATATTTTTATTCTTATTAGATGATATTATAAAACAAGTCAATGGTGAAATTAATGTGTCAAATTCTAAGTATACTTCACAATGATTTTCCCTACTAATAATTAACATTGCTACTATAATTATTCTACTATTTTTTGCTGTTATATCATTTCTTCGCATCTGTTCTAAACGTTTCTCTTATGTTTATGGTTTGTCATTAGGTGCATGAATTTGTTTAACAAACAAAGTTACGGACATGCAAAGCAATAGTTGCTTGAAGTTTAATTCATCATAAGGACCTAATAGTAAAAAATTAGAACAATAAACGGAAACACTGCCGCATTCAAGAGCGAACTTTCTTTAAATTTCTCGAAATTATTGCCAGTAGTTAACAGCTAGATGAATTAGATAATCTTCAAACAAACAATGATATGAAGATATTATTAGTTCCATCTTGTTAGCTTAGCTTAATACTTGTAAGCACACAGAAAAAGACTGCATCAGAATTGGAATTAAAATGTATAAAGTAATTCGTGGTGAGATGCGGCTGATTCTTCGACTGAATGTGCAGCTTGCCATCGACGGATAAGTTTCATACGCTGTGCAGTTTTTTGGCGTTTGAGAATCGGTTTATATGACTCGTCACATGAGTCCTCAGAATTTGTTTGATTCAACTCAATGGATGTAATATGGCCGTGTCGCTCATCCCACTTCCAAACCGACGTTACACCATCCCACTAAACAATGCAATTATACGTAAAAATGTCACATTCAAGGAAGGGGTCCTCTAAGGACTGACTAAATGTTATGATTTTCTCTCCTTGATAGAAAACGTCTGAAAATGAGGTCAGTGGAGCAAGGTCTCAAAGAATCTCAAGAGATTTGAGATCTCAAAGAAAGTATGGACAATAAACAGACCAGAATATGAAATTAGGGAAATTGTACTAAAATGTAGAAGTGTATCAATATTGTCAATAACGAATATGAAAGCTAGGATTGCAACAACATTACTCCATATGAAAAATACATCATTTTTTGAAAATCGATGAAATTATTTCATAGCAACTTGGAAACAATCTTAGTGAATAGTCACATCTAGACAGTCACATCAATCTTAATATATCTTAGCAAAACAATTCATTACCTCTATGTATGACCAATTAAGCGATTTAACGTACTATAGGAAATAATAATCAAAAGGAATCATCAACATCATATTATCTTAGTAGTATATTATCTCTATAGTATGAGTTCTTATCAAAATTTTTCCTCGTACCTCAACTCTCTAGAATAGCAAACACATATTACTTACAGCGCTAGTTACAATTTCGTTATTTGTAGGATGCCAATCAGCGTCACGGACTACTCCCATATGACCAGGCAGACGACAAATAACTGGATTTGGAGTTGAATCGGACGTCGACACTGCAGACGGCGAGCTTGCCAGAAGGTCATATACTAAATATGATTAATAAAAGGATTCGTATAGCTACAATAACGTCAGTACTCAAAAACACGGACTCACTAACAACTTCTCCACGAGCACAGCCTGTATAAACATATCTTCTGCCAGTTCGATTGGGAGAAAATTTGGCTCGTACCAGGGTATGTAGTACACTGTGTCCGCGCAAAGTAACCACAGATGTATCACCTAACCAAAATAAATACGATATAACGAAAAATGGTTTTTAACTTGAGGTGTTAGACCTTTAAGAAGCGAATTTCCCGTAGGCGGAGGCGGCTGCCAACGATAGTCCCATGATTGTTGCCGCACACAATTTATCGTTTTCCGCTAAAACACAGTGTATGAAATTTAACATGGTAGCATTTATAACTGAAGCATTACTCACAACAGTTTTATAACTGGAAAACCGGCGTAAATCCCAGAGCTTTATTGATTGATCCTTCGAATTACTGATGAGATGCCTAGAGATTAAATGTTATAGATCAGAAAAGTATCCTTACTTTCATTATCAATATTTTCATATGTCATCACTATTACGTAACCACCTACTTTATCGTTCTTGTTACGATTTCTGTGAGCAGATCATAAGAAACAAATAAGACAATTGAAAGACAAATTATATATTAACTATTCCTTTGGAATGTCCCTGCTCTCATTCATTTATTCTCTACTATCGTCCTTTAATACTACTTAATATTATTTCTTATCAATGTGAAAATAATACTATTTCACTGTCGAGTCGATCGATATCTGAACAGCTTGGCAATAGTTAGAATCGTGTCGATACTGCCCGACGATAGCCTGAGGTCACGTCGACCCCTATGTTTTCCACACTATCCCGTTTGAAAAACACGAAACGCTGACGTAAGAATTTACAAACATTCTTGTACTGAACCTTATTATAATACACGGTGCATAAGCCAATCTAGACAAGATCGAGGCATTTGCTCTTCAACAAGTTTACTGCTGTTTATACCGCTGCTACGCATGCAGCAAATATCTTCCATTAAGATTATAGTTATTGTTACCTCATCCATCCAATTATAAAATTCTCTAACTACGTATGCTTTCATTGCTCAAATTAATAGTACTGTCAATAAAACATTTAATTCCTTGATCAATTTTCTGATCTTTAATCACGTCTGGGTTCTATGTGGTTCGCGCTGGATTTGTTATCGGAGATCACAGAAAGAAAAACAGAAAGACATTATAGCGTACAAAAACCATTCATCCAATATTTAAATTACCTGTCGTCCATACAACTCGTTATCCCTCTATCTTTATTCATTCTGCTGTATTTCAATATTTTTCCTAAGAGCTCGTATATCCCGTTATTGTTATGTTCTAAAGTTACTGCTATGTTATTACAAAGGTTTTCCCAAGTTTCAGGTCTGATTGCCAACTCTCAACTAGGTGACATCTAAAGTGGTTGCTTCTGTTTCCAACAAAGGAACCCGCTTAGCTCCATGATCTTCATTCAATCTTTAACATCGTCAGATCACGAACATATGATTTGATTGCCCAAGTTTGGATGTCGTCGTCATGAGAGGACCAAGGTTTAATTACCAAGGTTGAGGTACGATCGCCCAATTTTTAAATCTAAGTTTTACAAATACCGGAACTTTAACACGAGCCCTTGTATGCGATCCACACTTGGAGTGACGCCTCAGCCACCTAATTTCTACAGAAGTCACCACACCACAAACAAACACTGATTTATTAGGCGAAAAAGGAAAAAACAGCTGTATAGGTAATATTCCCCAAAAGGCAATCCTTAGTTTTAAGGATTTTTTTTTTCTTTTGAGTATTCCATTTCTATTTCCCGTGATAAATTATATCAAACAGACATAGCTAAACAGTACACTGTGTCATCTACTCAAAAACCTTGATATAACATGACTTTAGACTTCGAATAAAACAGCACACGAGTCTTTATCAAACCTATCATCGCCTCGAGAATCAATGTACGTGATACCATCACGATGACCTGCGAACACTCCTACTGGCTGGTAATCCAATTCGCCCAGAGCACGGCGGTCAAATACCTGTAAATGGTATGTTTAAGCAAACAAAAAGATGTTATAAAACTTGGCAGACATTGGATTTTTATTTTCCATTTCCATGAAATCAATGCATTTGAATGAATTTGAAGAAGAATATAACAAATTTGCTTAACAATTATGAAATACACCTTGACTAGTCCGTCATCACCACCGCTGTATAAAAGATACGAGTTCGTATCACCATAGCAAACAGCGTTCACGTCGTCACCGTGTGCATCATTAACCGTAACAACCTAGAATTTTTCAATACACATTTGTGTATTGAAAAATTAGCACAATATTGACCATATCTGATGATGGATGATAGGAAAACTGACTCTATTCATAGATTCCAGATCGAAAATATGTAATCCTCTGTCAGAACCACCACATAAAATCTCATGTCCTTGTTGCGAAAATCGTAACGAAAATACTGCCATAGTTCTGAACATAATACAGAAAACCATGATTGCACAAAAATTCCATAGTGATTGATAGTAACTGAGAGATTGAATCAATACATCTCATTACCCTAAAGAAAGAAAAAATAACAAGTAATGCAGTACATAAGCATAATAAAGATTAATACCCAAATTATACCATTTGCAATTCTTGCCACTTCTTTACTTGCCAGGCTTGCCATTTTTTAATGTATAATTCAGTACTTTTGCAATAAAGGTAAAGAAAAAACGACCAGAAGTTACTCGAAACAAGATGTACTTGTCTCTAGAACTAACGGGTTTCATCGTCCCAAATAATCTGCTAAAGTTCCAGATCTGTACACCTCAGCCCAAAAAGTAATTAATTAGAAGATAAAATATCGCTTAAAATTTGCAAATTTCGACCTCAGCAAGTTAACTTGTTCCAAAATATAAATATTTTTATATCAATATATCCACTTTTTGATAGTATTTTAACTTAAATGCTTGTTTTCTTAGGGGTAAGATGACGGAACAACAGAATTCTATCCAACGAGAACAATACATACAACTCAAGAATCATTAAAGCATGATGAAATTATTTACATTTCGCATTCACAAACAAACTCTTGTTCAAACACCATTCCATTAGCTATTTATGCATAGGTCAAAAAATCAGAGTAGAATTTAAGAATGAACGTACACATTTGAAATCAAACGGATGATATGTAAATCTTACGAATACACCGTGTTTCAAAAATGACAAGGGACATCCAAACCATACCGCCCTTTTCAATATTAATTTTTCTGTTCTAATGTGTTCGGAAACTTCTGTTCAAATACATGTAAGAATACTGGTAAGGAGGATCATGAATGGCAGATAGGTTATAGTTTAGTTTACTTTAATAATTCTAGCACTTAGTACATTCAGTTAATCAATTTTAGACAGCTATTTGTTAACGCAATTCTTGGAGAATAATACTAGAGGAATGAATGCGTTGTTACATCAGTGCTATTGTGATGTCAAAATGATAATGTTAATATTACGAATGAAAGCCAGAAGCACAAGTCCTAGTGTACAAGAGCAATCAGCATATTACATCTTACCACCTTAACAATAAAATGTCGATGAGATGCAAACACATGAATATAACGATAAATAATTCGTCGCATTTATAAACAATAGGCAAGTCAGAAAGCACAATTTAAGTCATTAGCTGATTAATATATTTTTGTTCGCTGTATAGTTTTATCATTAATTTTAAATAAGAGGAATTTATTTCAAAATTGAGCTTCTAAAACATCAATAGCGCCTACCCGTATTGCCACGTAAATAAAAGTATAGTGATGTAAAGAACAAATGTGATTAACTATTCGGAAAAGCAAAAAGGTGACTCACGTGTGTTGGTTAGGAATTTCGAGTTCTGTCCATGAAACACCAGTGAGATTATCCGATGTAGGATCGAGTAATCTGCAAAAAGAAACTTAAAACTACGTAGAACTACCAAGTATATGATACCTCGCGTAAAATACAGAGTCCTTCCATGTCCCGTAGCACAATGCATTTCCCGTAGAATTCATAACAACATCAAGAATAGACCAACTCGTTACTGGAACCTACAACACACTAAAATTACTAGAATCATAGAAATTTTACAATTAATGTGAAGTTACATGTATTGTGCTTTTCAGAGAATATCGATCACGTGGTCCACATTGCTGGAAAAATCGTATTCGCTCATCTAAAAATATATCAAAAACTGGTTAGTGTGAGTATTTCCTCAAGACTTTGACGATTGATATGCAGATTCTCAAGCTATCTTAATAATGATTTGCATTTCACAAAACTTCTATTCAGTTGGAACAAGTACGTTAGATATATAAAAATTTTCTGGACTATACCTTGACTAGCTACCATGAGTTCTTTGCCACCTTTCACAAATTGACAGCAAAACGACTTTGATTTCAATTTATCAACTATTCGACGACAGTTGGGAAGAAACCTGAGTGATAGCTCTAATGTACTGTTGTAAACACATTACACGTGAGAACAATGCAAGGGCTGAAAACCTAATCACCCCTGCAAACGCATACAAAAATTTGATTTTCTCAAATTTTAGTAGCCATGACAAATGAAGAGAAAATTCATTAGAGCAAAAGTAATTACTGGTTGACAAGAACAGTTTTAATTCCAGGGCACAAAGAACTACCACCACGTGGCTTGAGAACTTCACGGCGAGAGCATAACTTAGCGACGCTCAAACACTTCGAGTAAAATCCATGATATTCAGTCTCTTCGCATAATTCGCGATAAACCTTAAAAAACGGATGATAACTTGTACGTATCCAACAAAATAACAACTTCTGTATTGAACTACAATTCTGCATATAATTTAAGAATGCCACTGCTCATTGATTTTGGTAATTTCATGAAATATTTTTACAGTTATATTTTTAATAGCTGCTTGGTCACGTGAGATATTCTACACGATTTGTATGGTAGAGATCTTATGCTTTTGAAATTATTTTAGTTCCTCTTATACTTCAAATTAGCCGAGCACTGTATTTGTTACAAAATCTCAAGAACTTAACATACCCAGTGGTACAACTACGCATTATTTATCGTAGTAAGCAATGAAATTAAGTTCTTACTTGCTGGTCGCTAATAGTCATTCGACCTTGGAATGTTATTTTGCGCTGTTTTTCGAACATATCTCCCTGCCGATGAATACTCATACGCGGACACGACTCATCCGAGTCTGAAGAATCTGATTCATCATCATCCAAAAAGTCAGCGAATGTTCCCTGCAAAGCCCTTTTAAATTACGATATCACGAAAAAATATAAAACGGTAAAGTACCTATACTCCAAAAAGAAAACTGAAAAAATATAGCAAAAACCAAAGCTTCAGTAGTGGATAAATTTTCAGTAAAATAAAGTGAAACTAGATCCATACCGTGTCAATATTGTCAAGACTACGTAGTGTTTCGTCGTCGTTCATTTGAGTAGCTCCAATGCCAGATATCTATGAAAATTCGAATTGACTGAAGCAACTTGTTTTTACCATAGAAATTGAAAAGCAATGTATTTAGAGAAACATTAAGCACTCACCGCGTTTTCCATTCTATGCAATGCAGCGATTTCTGCAGCAGTCGATAACAATTCAGACGGATCACGATCTACATTGTTAAGAATTCCATTTCATAACAAAATAAGATAAGCTATTAGCGTTAATCAATTCCTTGTGGTAGCCACACGTTCCCCACATTTGATAATATAAGAAAATAATGCAAAACGTTCCTCACCAGTAGATTCAATTGACAGTGATCTCGGTTTGAAGAGTAGTGCTGAAATCCACCCTCCCATCCAATGTCGTGATGGACTTAATGTATTACAGGTACAATCAATCTTACGAATAAATCATCTAAAATATGACGAGTATGAAAACTGCTTACAGATAGTAATCGAACAACAGCCTGAGAAGACCAAATGTTCAACACTTAGCTAGATACAATCAAGTTTATATACATAAATTAACAAATGTTTCATTTGTTATTTGCACGATATCGACAGGAAAACAAAAAGTGGCGGGAACGTGTCCGGAAATTCGTAGAACATTTTTCATATTATGGTTACCCCTGAGGGATTCTAAACCTGATAAATACCATTATTAAATCGATGAACTACCACCTATGAACTTGAGAACGCTAGTGTCAATTCGATATCATGGTATCAGATAATCACAATGTCTTTGCAAATTCTAATCAAAATCACATCTACCTTCCCCAGCAGTGAGGAAAAATGCCTTTGCTTTGAATTCCTATCAAAATGGGCTTTGGCTGGGAATGTTTAACTCTCATCAGCATAGACAATGTCATTTGCGCAAAACACCGCCATACATTGTTCAATAGCTATATTAGAAGACGTTGCTAAAGACTAAAAAACAAACTACACATATCCACTGTGAATTTATCTTTTATCTTGCCTTCTAAATAATACAAAAATAGTATGGCTCAAGTATACCGCATCAGTATGTAACTTAAATAGATTTCAAACAATACTGAATATGCACAAGATATGAGTAGTTACAAATTGACCTTCCCGTTAATCACCTGACAATAATAATTGCGTTGAAAAACATTGATCAGTGATATGGCTAGTTTATTCGTTTTTGAACGTAAATAGGTCGATATCCCACTGATCCTTACTACAACAATTTACTGTGATAATACCTCAGGCAAATATCCTATAGAATAATCATGTACATGCTTAATGAAACCAATCTTTATTTCCAAAAAAACGAAAACATATTACTCATGACGTACGTAGTCTCGGAATTCGCATTTCAACGCGACATCTAAACGTAGTGTAATGGTGGAGGTACTGCCGGCCAGAATTAGTGCACCTAGGTTTAAGGGAACCACAATCCGTACCAAGGTCGCCATACCTACGGAGATCAGCAAGTTCATACATGGAGGACTTGGCAAGCTTGCGGAGAGGTCACGAATCGTAGAATAACTCCGCAAGCGAACCATTGGCACAATTACAAAACGCACTAAAAGAAATGAACCTCACTTTCTTGACGCCGGAGAACTCTTTAGTTGAATATAACGAATACAGAGAAGCTACTAAAAGTTCAGCGTCAAACCAGAAAGCTTGCACATAAGTAAACGAGCTAAAGTAGCGATGCACAAACGCTGGAATCACAATGTGAAATAGCACGTCTGAAACCTGCTAAGAGAACATGAATCATTGGAACATGAGCTAACAGTAGTGTCGGTGGCCTTGGTGCACTATGAACAGGAACGTAGTTGTGAATATCGATTATTTTCACGCTACTAACAACTTGAATTAAGCGTTTGAAATTGAAAAGACGCACTCCAATAATAGTTTTGACAATCACAAAGATGCTTCCGATTCTATCAATCACAAGAAATCATAAAAGCGATAAATAACAAAACACATCGCTGCATACTTCAAGATTCTTCGTAATCTGTATACAAATACTGAGGCCAAGATTTCCCCCTTTTATTAGTACTCCTAACTTAAAAAATATCCTGCTATGCTCACGCCATGAGTATTTAGGTCACTGTGTTGAAAGGAATAGGAAAAAGGCTTAGCAAAAGAAATGAGAGTCATACATAAGTAAAATAGAAAAGCATCAAGTATATATGAGGATGTATCAACGCAAAGAATGCGAAACTCCAAGCCCATCTTTTCGACCCCTCGGTTCTTCCTGCCTCAAAAAATTAAGAAGATCACAAGGCAGAAACGAAAGCAACATCAAATAGATGATGCTAAGAGTTTTGCATACTATGCAAATAATAGATGGAACTCGAAGTTAGAATTAAAGACAGCAATGAAATATTTGAGGAATTACACCTTAAGTTACCAAAGATTCTCTCCTCTCCTCTCTGTGCAGGAGCACCCTTTCATTGCCTCAATGTTCTTGTTGTGTTTGAATGCAAGTGTTTGAAGACAATTGGTACTCTAATGGTCTATACAATGACTTGAGAGGATCAATCTGTTGCCAATCATTACTACGTACCCTCCCATATACTCTGGTATCAGTTCACCAATCTCTAACGAATGGAAATTATAGTTGGCTTATGACTCGACCTCAATCCGTCTGTAAGGTATTAAGCCTGTTTATCGCTGTAAACGTTCTTAACACTTTGCTATGCTAGAATCCGTTATATCAGATATGGTAAATACGAGATGCATACAATCGGAGATCGGTGAACTTCACATATACATGATTGGATTTAATGGAAGTGGTCCTGGTTGCACATATCTTTTTGCCATAAATCTGTAAATAAGATACATGTAGTGGAAAACTTTGTAGAGTTTAAGATCAGCTTTGGACTACTTTGATCAACTACTGTTACGCTAAGCAGATATGCATTTGTGTTCAATGTGATATCAAGGCCTTGGTTAAATGCGAGTCCAGTCCATACAGTGACTTGAGTTCACCACTCTTTATTAAATCAGTGCTTTCTATCCTGCCCAAATTTCACGGGTACCAATTCATCAACCACGTAAGAATGCTGGAGTTGGAATGTCTGTGGAGGCCACGAACCTGATTTGGGCATCAACACACATACATACTTTTCCAAATTTCCTATAATTACTGCACTCTATTACCTCCTAGTCGCTTTGAAAACAGATTCATATTATACGACCTATGACCAGATTTAGCTAATTATTTCTTTCTTTGCAAATTTTTCCTAGAGTTATGGGTGGGTTATGGTTTGTGCAACATTAATCGAACTCCATTCTTCTGTTGATATGTTAACAAAGAGAAAGATTGCAAACTAATTCAGAGAACTTGAATAATTGGATGGTTTAACTTGCACAGATGGAAATCAAATCCATCATCTTTAAACTACAACGTCCTTACCTTATTATATATGGGTAAGCTGATAAACTCGAAAAAGCTTTACTGCCTTTGTTTTTTAGATATATAGTAGTATGAACATGGCACATAGTTAATTACTGATCGCCAATGTGGAAAATAATGGAAAGGAAAGAAAAAATCTTCAACAAATATGAACTTCTCTTTGTCATTTTGTGGCGTGTCTAATTAGTCTAATAACTGATCTAAATTGAAGAATAAACTAAATTTTAAATAAACACCGCAAGCAATTTTAGCTGCATCTTCTTACAATCAAAAGACTCTCCAATAAATAAATAAATAAATAAAATTCTTAGAATGATTAAGAAAATCATGAAATCAGCGTATGATGAAATCCCTTCAATAGAACTGCAGCTAACAAACTTTGTAGAAAATAGTGTAGCAATGATATTTTTTGAAAATTAAAGCAAAACATTGACACCAAACAAGACACCAATAGTAGGCGAAAATAGCTAAAGTTAAATCGATTTAGTGTAATTTAATACAACTAAGATGCATTTGGAAAACAAAAAAGTAGATCGGATTAAAAATGATTCCTGATCGATATCAATGTTACTTGATGTCTCGAATACGTAATAGTAAGCGAAATGAATATGATCTATCGAAGTGTGGATTACTATATGATGTTAAAAAAATGAAAATACGAAAAAAACGTAGGTACAAACCACTTTGCTTCAATAAAGGAATAATAAAGATGTATAGTTGAATAAAGAATAATAACGAAATATGATTAAGGATAAGTAGATATGACTAGAACTAGATATGACTAATAAACGAGGCAGTACAGATATTTTTCATTGAGTTGATGCTTTAATGTCAAATGAAATTCTACAAATCGCTAGACCAATGTTATGCGGTACGACAGGTATTGCAGTTCTAGTATTAGAAGTACAGAAATTATTGCTCGACGCAACTCGATGAGCCTAAACTAAGATAAAGCGTAAGAGATATAAAAGTTTATAGTGGTATGAAATATGAAGAAATTAGAATATTAAGTTATACCTCAGAGTAGAAACTATATATAAGCTTCATGTCATCAGCAAAACCAAAATTAGCAGCTGACACAGCAAGTAGCTCTTTTTTCATTATCATTAACTGTTCAAACCATTGTGAGTCGACGATATGGCGATATTTCTCTTCATTGTTAGAAATTTTCATCCACATTTTGGATAACAATCTTCAAAATGTATTGTTACAGTCATTTAATTCTTATTCAAATTTCGTACAATATTTTTTGGAGTTCAAATTTGTTCAAAGTATCTCATTCAACATTCCACATAAATCCGATTAGTAATCCTGACATTGCTTTCTGATTATTTTAAACATCACGATATGTCTACAAAACGAAACGAAAGTACCCTACAAAGAGTACGATAGAACAAACAATAAACTTTTTCTTTGTAGATATAGTTTTTCAATAATCATTCCAGAATAATAAAGCAATGTGTTACACCACATTTTAAAAAATCATGGAAGAATTGAATTAGATAAACCAATTTCATCAGTAAACCAATTGTTACATGCCTCGCTTTCCATTCCTCAATCTGACTGAGGTTAGTTGAGCTCGGAAGTTTTACTAATATCCCAATAAGTTCCAGTAATTCTCTTATATCCTCATTGATATTTCTTGCACACAAATGCAAATTTTTAAGGGATGAAATAGTCAACAGCAGTGGTGATGATGACGACGGAGGTAAGGTAACACTCATCTGAAAAAAGTGAAGTGTAGTCATTAATACTTTGGTCAAAACTACACATTATGTTAGAACGACAAGAATTAAGATTTTAGACAAGAATTACAACATCGTCCAGTAAAAATACAATACCACCTTTTCCAGTTTTCGACTAACTTGTCAAACTTAACAAACCAATTATTTGTTAAGAATATCTTATGCTAAAGCGCTCTAGACTCCACTTTGCAAAACCTAGTTCTCGCAGACACCTACCCCCAGGAATACCACGCCCGTCATCTCACCGGAGTCGGTAGATTGGTAACAGAGGAATCTAGGTAAGATTACAACACTAACTTGGTGAAAAGTGGTTACGTAAGTCTTAGAAAACTTAGGTCACTGTATTGATCAATCAATTAGGCTGGCCCTCAACAACGATATCACGTTGAACACGCTTTCTAACATAGACTCACTCTAGAATTCATTAACACCAAATCTGATAGCAATTCGTTTGAACTAAACCGACATGTTTGATTTGAAAAATACAGGTTTCGGTAATGTATAGACTTGAATTGTCTACGAAAGAATCTCATCCCACAAGTAAGACTGAATCACATCTCATTTCAATTTCAAACGATTTGCATGATGGCTTCTAGATACCTATACTGTCGCTTCATTAAATCAATAATCGTAGCTTTTAAATTACTTAGTGACTAAGGCTGCCTACTCGAATTGCGATCCACTAAATCTTGACTAAGTTCCATAGATGTCTTTATAACGAGTAAAGCCATCAGACGTCGATTCTATAAACATTTGTATACATAAGCAACTGAAATGAATTAAAATGGAATATAATAAGACGAAAAGGAGAGGTCAGCATTTGGAGTGTTTAGTGAAATTCTATGTAGCCAAATAAAATTGCTTTCGCCTGAGGCTCCCACTTTGTGAGTAGCTCAGTCAATCAGTTAGGATACCGAAATCGAATATGAATCAAAGGAAATTTTTTGCGCACATCCATGAATTAAAATTGCTAAGAATATCTTCTAGGCGTACAAGGTGCACAGTTCAAAAATCATTTCAGAAAACGGATTTAGAATGAACTTCTCCCATCAGCTGTGAAAGTACTTATTCGAAGTGGTGCGTACATATGCAATACTTAGCTTTTAACCAAAACTTTAAACATGCGCGGAATACAGAAAGTGAAGTCCTGAAATCGGACGACACTAGAGCTTTATGTGCAGCCTTATTGACTGTAAACCGTACCACTAAAAAATCGATTCATATTATTGTAATAATGAGCTACTAGAGTACCAGTCGACGAAGTACCTTAGGTAATCAATTTAACTCATTCAATTTCATTTCGTTTCGGTAATAATTATTCTACAATAAGCATGCCTTTTACAACTGATTATTTATAGTGAAACAAAAAGTCATACACAACTGGGCACAAAATTTAGTACCAAATTTTTGAACGAAGTAACGCTTCATTACGGTGATACCGTTAATTCGCAAAAATGCGTAGGATGGCGAATGTAGAATAACCTCTTGTCACGGACATTCAGTCTCTATCGATCGTTTTATTCTATTCCATGAGACATTGGGGAACTCCTGTGCGCTCTACTACACTTATATGGTGCTTCGTCTATTGTTAGGAAACAGTGTTTCGTATGAAGTGTCTAGGAAGGTCTGTAATTAATTTACTTATGTTAGGAACTTCAAATGAGTTGCTAACAGATTTCTTGGTTTTTTGGTTTATGGTATAATATGTATCAACGTTTCCCAGAAGTATTACCTATATTATTTATTACTAATCGTATTTACGTAGACTTTCCTAGGTGCCTCACCGAAAATCTGGGTAATGTGAGGTGTATCGAATTTGTACAACACTACATTAAATTGGTTGTAACATCTTCAGTATTCTGCATTTGAATTTTCCTAACTTCACAGGTACTACTCAGTTATTACTTACTACTTGTTACTTGAATGGCGCGTCATAACGCGTAATGCGGACGGACGCCAGCAATCTGCCACTCGTTTCTGTCTTGCGAAATTTTCGACCGTGGTAGTGTTTTTCGTACATGGCGATAGTGACACGGCCCACTCAGTGATAATGAATTCGTTAACAGCTGCGAATACATCCTTTTATCATTTGCCTCGAACATGTCGTCTTACAGATGGTCGCCCAGGTGAACGTTTGCATTCTCTTGGGTACCATTCTGGTTCTTTTTGTTCATTTGTCGTCCTCTCTTCTTATTATATGACCTGCCCATCATCGCTTTTGATGCCATCCGCTATTCCTTTGAGTTTTACGGAGAATGTGGAGTCGAAAAAGTAAGCACATGTTTTGGGGTCTTTTAATTGATCAGTGACTACTAGAGATTGCAATACAAAGCTTGCGACTCTTATTGTTTTGCTCAATTCTTCTCATATCGTTTTCCACATTATATTCATAGATCGCCTATGATATACATAAGGTTTGCTATTATCGATTTAAAAGCTATCAATCTTGATTTGACTTCCATTAAACTATGGGTTCTTGGGGAATTAGATCTTATTTGTTCGTAGTACTATATTCTCAACTTCGTTTGGTTTTTTCAATATCATCTCCGGTTGTTTTGAAATTGTCGAAAACAACATGATGTTGCCCGCAGAACGAAGGTTTGATAGGAATTTTTCATTGATACGATAGAATCTTTTGTCTAAATCCATCGAATTCATTATCCATTATAGCTTAGACGGATCGTATTACCTTGTCGAACTCTTTTTCGAATGGTGATGGCAAGGGTGCTATTGAAAAGCTGCATTTTCGTTTTACAGTTCTGATTATAGTTGTCAAGAATTTGTACATAATACAGCTTCACTCTTTCATCGACAAGCGCTAACAGAACAACTTTCGTTTCGACTCTGTTGAGTGATTTCACGTAGTCGACGATGGTTAGAACAATGGGCACGTAGTATTCTCGACAGGAATCTAAAACCCTTGCTACGTTGCTAAAACCCTGGGTGTAGTACATGCAGCAGAATTCTTCATGAAATGTTCTCGTTTTAGAGGTTGAGCCTCATCCCATGTTGTTGTATTGCGTAACAAGATAATTTTCGTCAAGAACTTGTGAAGTACACTCAACAGGAGAATGGAATATTACTTTTGAATACTCTTTCGACCTCTCTTTTTATGCAGATGGACCACGCGACGTTTTAGATATTACTTGTAGTTGTATTAGTTATATTTTTTATGTACTTTGTAATTTTTTTCTGAATGTATGTACTTTTGGCATGTCGTTATGTGTTAACAATTTGAGTAGACTCCAATATTCTATGCATTGCTCTACTCATCTATTTTTTTCCGTATGAGATTTTGTGTGAGTCAACATACACATATATATATTATACTGTAACCCTGTGGAATGCGAATCGCATCGTCTTTACTATTATATCGTGGAGATGAGTGGATGCAGTCATGTTTATACAACCGCCCCAGCTGACCAGTTTTTTTTACCAACGTGCTAATTCTCTTTATTGTGGTACTGACCCACTTGTCCCGTTGGGAAGAAAGGGTTAGCCTGCATGGGGATGTTGCAATCCTGCGTATCACTGCTCTGCGTTGCCTTCTTTCATACATGTTATTTAAAATCTGAATATGTATCTATTACAAGGGTGTATATATATATATATATATATATATATATATATATATA
>KN716176.1:230926-273779 GCA_000816705.1 Dictyocaulus viviparus
TATATATATATATATATATATATATATATATATATATAAAACTGGGTGTTTAGAAGTCACTAGCCCACTAAGACTTTAGAAGTCGTAAAAGTGAAAGCTGTCTGGTCACTGTAGCAACATAACGTGACCACCCTGTACCACTGCCTATGCTTCCGTACGATTTTGTATCTATTTCGACTGGATAAAATACTTGGTTTACGTTGCCTTCAAACCAATCCTCCCAATTTACGTTGCTTCCTTATCTCGATGGCGCATCCATACACCTTCCTGGTATTAGCGCGCCCTATATATATATATATATACATATATATATATATGTATATGTGTATATAATTCAGTCGATTAGCAAATTTTCGATGAGGTTCGAGAAGTATGATTTTCAGGCTGTAGTTTTTGCGGTGTATGGGTGGACGGCAATCGTCCGTGGCCGAGGACAGGCCCCGTTCCAACTCCGTCGACACTGCCAACGCTTCAGGAGGTCAGCATGATCATAACAGAAATCCGAGCAGATCTGTTATGACTGCGAACGATTTTTTACAGGTGTTTTTTCTTGCACCTAATAAAAGTAGTTTTAACCAGTGAAATGTTACAACAATGTGTCTAGCCTTTTTCTTGTCATCAAGTTTTAATAAAAGAAGACAAAGTTGATATGACTCTATGCATTCAGTTGCGTGAGTGTCGTTGATTTTTGTGGCATTTTTTTTTCGTTTGTCAAGCTTAGTTTGGTTCGTAATGCTCAATTATAAGATTGTGAGAATTTCAATGTGCGAAAAGAAGGATTAAGAGCTTTTATATTAGTTTTCAAAAGCTGCACGACTATTATTTATGACATTGAGATTCATCACAAGTGATGTCCGAGCAGGTTAGATTGTGGTGAATGCATTCCTCAAAGAAAAAAAAAAACAAAGCGTATTAAAAATTGCAAACGGCAAACGACTACCGATTATGTTTAATTGAAATTGCTCAATAAGAGGACTATCATTGGAACTAGTGTTTCACTATTTTCAGAGCAGAAACTTCTCACTCGTGAACAAAATTTCGAAAGATTCCTGTATAATGTTTCTTTCGGTTTGTAGTTTTGCGACCTGGAGTGTATGCCAGCTTTTTGTTCTGTTCGATTTGTCTGTTAGGCATTTTACCTTGTAAGTGATGTGATATATCGGTACAAGCTCTTCAATACTGTTTTCTTATTTTCGAATCATGGAAGACCACGATATCGATCACTTTAAAAAAATGAAAATAATGGTAGAAATTAGTTTTTCTGCAAAAATGCAAGCTCTGCTTTTTTTTAAACATCTGATCTGAATAACTTTTTAGTTCTGTGTAGAATTATGAAAATTTGCCAGAATTGTTGTAATTCTAGTGTCAGTGAAGCCCAAAATATACGATTCTTAATGCTACTTATTTTTTGTCATCTTATATTTGGAAACTTTATGTCAATATGCAGTCATGATTGTGTAAATTAGTATTCATTACGATTTATCAATTTCAAGATTATCCGAGTTTAAAGCAGTTCATCCTTTCTTAGCATCTACCTCAGAGGTGTCTTGAATTTCGAGCAATCTGAGTCCATTAGGTATCTTCGGATTTAGTTGAGCAATATTTACCGGAACCTTATTTCAAGTACTGGACTTGATTAAATAACATTATCCAACTACGTTAGCTACTCAGCTCGCTCACCAAGATATGATATTTTACTGTTTGGGTATATATATTCGACGAGCAATCTTATTCATGGTATGCTACGTAGACACATCGTCATAAGGACCACAGTATTTCCTAAGACAATTATGAATTTAGTTCCAACCTATCTTTACCATATCTTAATACTGATGCTCTGTCAATCGAAAGGTGATAGGGATTTCTTTCTTAATATTGTGATGCCTATACAACATTTCAAATTGAAGTATTTAGACCATACGAAGTACTCGTGTTGTTGGTTCATCATCAGATTCAAATGGCTCCGAAGATGATGCTGGGCCTTCAAATTTTCAAAACAGTCAGATGAGGTGAATTACTACTCTGTTTCTCACTAAAATCACTTTCATTAAAGTTTTAATCTTTTTCAAAAATTATTTTTTTTCTCCTCGCTCATAATTTGGAATTTTTCTTCAGATTTTTTTCCTTTTCTTTTGATACAATGCCAAGCTGCAGTTACTGTCACTAATCCAACAAGTTTTGACTTAAATAAAAGCTTTTGATGAAATTTTCTTTATTACCGTAAGCTAATGTATTCATTTATATATTTTCTTTTCATTTTTTTCTTTTTTAGCAAATTCAATTTTTTAGAATACGTTCTCATGGTAGTACTGGTCTTAGTTACATGCGAACTGGACGGATACGAGGTAACGTTAGCAGACGTTCGATGCCCGTGTTCATGATGGGTAAGTTGATCTATTTATATAATGCGTATTTGCGTGTTTTAGTTTATGCTCAAACTCTATGTGAATGTTATTTATTTCATAGTGCTTTGTCATTGTTACCATTATCGACTATCCAGTAATTTTCATATGCATATCATTCTTTGTTCTAAGATTTTTCATTCATCCAGGTGTTGAAGACATGACCTGTCCTATTTGTCACAAAACGGTTCCTTCCGATGAAGCAGATGTTCATCTTGTAATGTGCCTTACTAGACCAAGAATTATATATAATGGTGAGTTAAATAATTTTTCTTTACGAGGATTGATTATTCATGCGAGAAATGGGTTTTCATTTTTTTGCGTGATACGTTCATTTATATTTATTATATGTTACGTTTTTTTTCTAACAATAATACGAGGTGTGCGTTGATATCGCTCTCTTAAAAGGCCAAATAGTCTTAAAATAAAATGCATTTCGTTTGTTGAAACACCATAATGATTCTCAAAATAGGAATTCCCCAATGCTTATACACCTAACTTGTAGATTTTCATGCAAAAGTCGATATTTAATGTGGTTTTCTGTACGGAATGGGACCATCTGCTTGTGGTGATGGTGTCATTATAGGTGCTTATGTTTAGTTTTGTAGATCGAAATATCAATTTTATATAATTCATAGTCATAATTAGAGCTCATATCACACAGAATTGAGTATTCGCTTTGTTTGTTTGATTTCGCTTCTTTAACAATATTCGGAAACGCTTCTAGTAATGCCCTTGCAGTTGTTTCAAGCAGACAATTTGTTGTTTTGGCGGAGAACTACGATTACACTTTCGGCTGCGAATAAATTGATAATTTAGTCTTTATCAGCTTTGCCTACTCAATCAGATATGAAGGGGAACTGATCGCGTTTTTGTCGAATTTAGAATTTAACTAACCCTGCACATGAAATTGGTAATCTAATTTACGATAAAAAATGAGCTTTCATGATAACATCATGTCAAGTAGTGATTTCTTTTCCTTATGGAATTTCCATTTCAAACGATGGGTAACCGATGAGGAAGCTGACTACCTAGATGTTGGTTGTCTTAGTAGCAGTTGTAGAACGAGTAACGCTTTTTAATCTAAGTAAATATTTGAAGAAGACGATGTTGTATGTATGTTGGTCCCCACCTAATAGTACTGTATATTAACCTCATTTTATTACTAAAAAGTGGAAGATGAATATCGATAAACAAATGACGAAGTTAAGAAGTAATTAATCACGAAAAATTCTATAGTCGTAAAGTTTCACTGTGCAATACGAAGTTGTTGTTAAGATTCAATATTTTAATTGACGCTGTTGGTCCTTTTGGTCTTCACTAGTCCAACTCGCAGGAATGTTGAGAGCCATGTATGGATATTTATTCAATATGAACAATTCGAAGGACCTTGCGTCCTAGTTTTCTTACACTGTAAATAATGAATCGTTTAATAAAAATTCAACAACACATAAAAGACTTGCTGTAATGATAGCTTGGTTTCTTATATCCTAAAACGGCCGTGTAGCGCAGTGACGAAAGGCTCGCAGTAATTGAGAAGGATAAACACCTCTTCCGTTATGTAAATTGGTCATTAGACTAGTATTTATTCCTTCAATGTGAAAGCGAGTCAATAGAGTGGCACTTCTTACAGGAAATTTTTAACGACTTGTTCTACATTTTTTAACCACATCCTTGTTCATTTCTTTAGACACAATGTTTGTTGAGGAACATACTCAGAAGTGAAGGAATCATTTGAGGTGCCACTGGAAATAAGCTAAGTGGTGTGAATTGGGAATTGGTTATGTATCATGTTTAGTGATATTAGTATTATATATTTAGTGTTATATTAATTTATTATTATTATTGTTATTATTATGATTGTTGTTTTATATTAGTATTATGTTTATTGTATTATTTATGCTTATTTTTTTCAAATAGTTTCTATTTATTTTATTTCTGATTCTTGGTGAAGCACTCCTCCTCAATTAATACGGAAGTGTACTGATACTACTTTTCTCCAATATCTTAATATTTGTTCCATTTTTAAAATTAACTCGAAGAAAAGTAATTCCGTAGTGAACCGCTATGTTGCGAATAGTTAGTGTTGTGATGGCAATTTTTAGTTTTTAGTTCTTTTAGCATTTAGATAAGTTCGTCAGTCTGTCTATTTTCTTTTGTCTATTCTAGGACGTGAAAAATATCTAGCGAAAAGTCAGCCTGTATTTTAAAAAAATTTTAAGCTACCCTGTCTTTGCTAATCAAAAAGTACATGAAGATTTGTAATCATGGTATACAATACCTCTTAGAACAGTTAAAAACCTTTATCTTCCATCTAACGACTACTAAACAATAAGAAGAACCTTGATCTAGTCAAATTATACGTAAATATTTATATTAATTATATACAATACCTCTTAAAACTGCTAAGAAACTTTGTTTCCTATCTAATGAACATTAAACGTGGTTTAGTTGTTTCAATATCAATCATTTTTCTATTGTGATATGAGTAGAATGACTTAAATTTGTTTTTAATTCCGCTTGTTCTGAAAATCATTTTAAGTCATTTTCATTTAATCATTTTCTCAGTAATGTACGAAAGCCAACAGAATGAACTCTTAACAAAGTTATTATTGTTGTTTAAAAGACATCAATTGCGATGGAACACCGACATCTTATTTCGACATTTGTTTTTTATTGGTAAAATCATGTATTGGTACTTCAGAAGATACTCTTACTGAGAATAAGGGTGAATGTTCAATTTGCCTTGAAGAAATGTCAAGTGGAGCCGTCATTGCCCGCTTGCCTTGCCTTTGCATATATCATAAACAGTACGTTTAGTTTGTCAGAGTTTCCCTTCTTTTCAGATTTTTGTTTTTATGTTCTTTAGAAGCCGATCAGAAGTTTTTATTCACTATCGCATGGTATTCATACAGACTGCTAACTCACCTTTTAGATGCATTGACGACTGGTTTAAACGGAAAAATTGTTGTCCGGAGCATCCCGGAGATGATTAAGCAGTATAGTCCTCATCTGATACCTGTTGCGTAAGCAAACAGCTGTTCCTTTTTTTTTTTGAGTACGTCTATTTGTCGGTGAACATTTTCACATCCAACTAATTTTGACCAATCATCAGTTTTTTTTTCTTGATTATTTGATCATTTAATTTGTATTTCTCGTGATATTCTGAGTATCAATATCTACTAGAAAACACCTTTATACGAACTCGTATACGATCATGGTTCCAAGATTTTTGATGGGTATTCTAGTTGTATTCCTGACATTTCATAAATTGTCTGTCGGAAACAGAAGGAATTACAAATATTCTGGAAACTGGTCTTTATTTGATTTACATGTCTCTTCAGAATAATCATTTGATAATGTAACATATGAGTGCCCGTCTCATATGGTCACATTTCTCCGAGTGTTCGTATGTACATTGATTCGAATAGTTGGTTAATATTACTTATATGTACTTGACAAAAAACAAACAATAAAAATTTACAACTATATATATATGTATATACTTGCATATGGAAATTGAACAGAAAAAGGCGATTATCAGGTTACGACAAAATCATTCTGTTTTTTGATGACGAAAATTCTTATCATCCATTATTTTGAGGTCAACAATTTTTGAAAGAATTGCAGTCGCACTGTCCACACGTTGTGCTGAGTCATTTGATTTCAAATTTGCTGCACGAGTCTGAAAATGACAACCACATTATTAGCTAACCAACCAGAACAATATGTAAACTAACGTCCTTCACTGCTTGAAAGATGTTGAAATCAGTGACATCCGGTGTATCGCTACAATGTGCGCCATGATGATTCTTTACCTTAGATCAAGAGCAGTAAGAAAATATAACTAAATAGGCGAGATTACGCACTTTATTCTCAGGAAGTCTTGAAAACCATTGGTCTGTCTCTCGTCCATTCTTAGCAATCGTCACATCAACTGAAATGGATGCTTCTTCCACGCATTCTTCCGGTGCTGATTGCAGTGTTGTCAATTTACTGGGTGATAACCCACAAGAATTGAATGCTTGCCAGATAGCCTCTGAAACTTTCTTTGTGGAAAAATTATGATGCATAACCAATATGTTTCTCTACAGCTTTACTATGACTTTATTTTACAAATGCTCTATGGAATGCACTAACAACATTGCACTTATTTTTTAGGAATCAGATGATCTTATTCTTGTTTATTTATAGGATGGTATGGGAACATTACACAATAAAGTTTGTTATATGAGCTCAGGCAAAAACTCGAAACAAAAAGTAGGAGTGAGCATTAGTTTGAGGTACAAGATTTATGTCTGAAAACTATATGTACCTAAACCAAGTGAAATCTGTTGGTGTTTAACACACCTTTGTCCTCGTTATCTGGTTCTATATCTGATTCTTCAGTGCTATCACTCATTGCTTCTATGATAGCTAATAAACGATCTAGTTCTTCCTTTCCCGTCATCTGCAATTATTGATTAGGTTACAATACTTTTCCGCTATTTACAAATGCAGCTCCACATCCATCCAATGTAACACGCTACAAAATCAAACTAATCTTTTTAAAATAGTCCCTTTTGATTTGCCATGGTATATTCTCGATAACTTCTACTAGTCTAGCCACACCGCATTTCTCTCTTAATGACATGGCTTCATCAATTTGACACTATAACAGACAATGACACTTTTTACTACAGTATGTCATATATTCCTAGCAAAAATGTTCTGCCAGAGGTGAACACAAGAGTAAAAGTTTATAGAAGTGGAAGCAAATTAGCATAGTTGATAAGAGATGCTGCGTACGAAGAAAATCACCTTGTTAGGATTGAGAATTATCAACTCAAAATTGTAACTATGCGCCCAAGACTGAGCAAAATTCATATTATCCGGTGAGCAGTTGTCGGCTACCAAGATCTAGAATACAAAAAACTCGCCACAATAGAAGTAGAGTATGGCGATATGGTTTTAACATCTGCATAAGAATTATTAACTCACATGAGAATCGCAGTTTACTTGCTGGACGATGTTAGCCATGACCTCTAGATCATTTCTTGAGTCTAGTCTAGAAATTCACTTTCCGTATGTATTTTGTGAGAAGAGAAATAGAATGCTTTGTGAGAAAATGGGTCTCAGCAAGCTACATGGAAGAACACCCCATAATCATTGTTGCTTGAAGGTTTAAAATTGCGAAACTATAGAACAAGCCTGAGAATCATAGCTCCAAACAATACGTCAGGTTTCTCCTTTGTCATCTTCAAAAGCTCAATGCCTGTACGGAATTGAAGCACACCAACGAATGCTTGGTAATACTTCGTATCTAAATGGATCGTTGCAGCAGTACTTCCATTGCCAACCGCATCTATTAATTGATTTGTGAGCTGAAATATCCGTAGTTTCTGCTATTTACGGAATGGCAAATTCCCTAGACAAAAAACTTGAGGAAATCCGACGTCAAGCGTATAGTCATCAGTTGTCACAACAATCAGAATCAAGGTCTCCTGATATAAAACAGAATATAAACACATTAAAGGTGATGCTCACAGTGCGGTCAGAATCCCCAATGATTGCGATTGCTTGTGACCTGGGATGTAGCACTTCTTTCTCTTTTGTCTGCTTCACCGATTGAGTCATCCCTGGCCATTTTAGAAAATAATCAATAAAGTGATATAAATATATGCCAGTAAATTTATGTAGACATAATAATAAAAATACGAGAAAGCTAAATATTTGCAAGTATATTCACAATTCATTACTGAATGGAAACCAAGATTGGATACACTGGTGCTTGGTGGAATATGAGTTTAACCAACTTTTTCACACACATCTATGACAATGAATCACTTCTTTTCCTAATTAAAATTGACTAGCGGCATTGTTCTACGAAAGATACACGTTCCAAAAATATATAAATGACAATGTCTTATGCTCATAGCTTTGTTTGTTTACGATATACTACAGAAGTTGTGGAACAATCCAGAGAGTGTTTTCCCAGTATAACATAATTGTGTTCTTTCAAAATTACATTTTGCTCTGATTATCATTTCTCCATCATGATCTTCTAATTATTAAATACTACAGTATTCTGTGAATTGTCGAACACAACCCGAAATGTAAAATCAATAACAAGACAGTTTATTGCATCACAACACTTAATACAAACGTTGAGCCTTGCCCATAGTTGACTTTATGTTAAGAGAGCGGACATTTTGCCAGTTTTTTTTGAGCAGTGATACTAAAAAGTTGATTGAAAGTGATATATTGGACACAAGTTCCTCTTGAGTCATTTCAACATGTCCGACCGCAACAGAAAGACAGAGCACCTAAAACAATTGTAAACAACAAAGTATTAAGAACAGAACAAAACAACATACTTTCTTCATCTGGAATTTGATTGTAGCTTTAATTTCTTCAACCTTTGCAGTAAGTGGTTCACCATGAGAAACGACTGAAGGGAATTTTCCAGCCTTATTAAGACCCGGTCCGATAATTCGAGGAATTTGTTTAATGAGAGATTCCGAAGCAAGGAAAGCATCGTAGCTTTTCGCCAATTTTTTGATTAGCTTCTTGTTCTTGTTAAGCTTTTTTAGGTCATCAGCACTCATACAGGGAATCCCATTTGCATTAGCTTCGTCGAGGTGATGTTGATCTCCAAAGACGCAAACCTTCATCGAGGGTCGAGGGACGCTTTTAAGTCTAAAATGATCATTATTTTACGAAAACACCCTATAAAAGGTCTTCAATTCCTAGTGATGACTAATTCTAAACTTTCGTCATTAATTCGATGTGTTCCATATAGAATACAAAAACACCGACAAGCTTTTCACTCACATAACCCACCAATAAGATAGTACACACCCATTGGCAAAAATTTTCAAAAAATAGTCATAATTATATGATTCTTCAGGCCACGAGCTTCGGTGAAAAAGTGCTTACCAAAAATAAAATGAGAACATAAACTCGGCATTGCCTTCCCAATTTTTAAGACCTTGGGTGAAGGTCCGCCAATTTTGGCTCCCTGTAAACTACAGGTAGGTGTACCTTACAGAACCGCTGAAACGTTTATCTTTTTGTGGATCGTAGTTCTTAAGCCCAATTTGGAGCTCCACGGTTTCACGGAATTTCCTCTTCTTTTCTTGAGATCCTTTCAAAACGTCCGCTACAGCCTCGTTTAGAGCTTCTCGTGAAACTTTCGACATTTCCGATTCTTAAATTGAATCGATGAGAACTCAAAGTTATGTACTAACCAATAAGACCATATATAAAAGAACAAAATGACATATTCAGTAGTCTACAAATATTAAGCACTATTTGCTTTCGGGGAAGTTTAAATATACATAATAAACTTTGTGCGTTATGGACACAGCAACTGCTCAAGAGATAGGAATGCCACAACTGAAAACGACAAAGCACTAATGCAATGGGGATTTCCAATACAATAATCGTTCGGGTGCGCATTGATTACGATTAGCTATGGGAAATTTTCGTTATAGGAACCACACAGCTCATTTTTTCCAACATCTTATAAAAGTATCATCCACGAATGGTTTCATAATTTCAGTAATTTCTGTATTAGACAGAATCTTAGTAGAACTGTCAATCTAGATGTACTACTAGAGTTATTGTACACTAAGTGATTTAACGGACTCTCCTCGTACCTTAATCGTTATATGGACCGCTGCGAAACCGCGCTGCGTGCCAACGTATCATTACTTGAGGCTTTTGTGCTTGTTGACTGTTCTACTTAATGCATACAATCCTTAAAATAGCCATTTTACCACTTTTAAAAGCTACTGGGTTGCATTATAATGTCATTTGGACCACAAACCTACTGTGACTCATTTTGTTTGGAATAGCTTTGAATATTTGCTCCATCTCCTTTATTTTATAATTTTTTCCGTTATTCTGTAGCAAGAGTACATTATCTTGTTATGTTTTTAGGATCATGTCGAAGGTTGGAGAAAAGAAGATCATTAATGACAAGATAGCAAAAGTTCGTGAAGTCGTACATGGTGTAAGTACGAATGATATTATATTGGCATTGCATTCGTTTGATATGAATGTTGAGCGAACGATACAAGCATTTTGCGAAGGTATGTATTCGTGCGATTTTGATTTGTGGTGAGGATATTACCTTATCGTATTTACCAGATGGGGCTTCCGAAGTGCTTGATGATTGGGTACGTCCTACTGGTGCTTCTGGAAAGAATAAAAACAAAAAGAAAAAGAAGAAGAAGTCACGGGAATCAGAAACCGTTGTTGGACTTACTTCTGCGCCAAATAAAACAGAAGTTTCAGTAGAAGCAAATAAAAGTGTGTATATAGATTGCTGGTTATATGTGTTTGGAACCCACCAAATCATGTGTCAGTTATATCATTTTAGAAGAAGTGGTCAGTGAACATGTAAAAGCAACATCTCCAAATGTTAATGGCTTTGTAGCCAAAACAGAGTGTAAGCTACATTTTCTTTATAAATTATATTGAGTGCAATTTATTTAAATGTCTATGCTTGCTTCATATTTGAATTATTAAAAGTTAGTTTGTTAGGTTACTTGGTAGTGTTTCTAGGTGGGACTAAGTTTATAAATGGGTTAGAAATTGTCCCATGTGGGTACTCAGGTTTTCGAATATCACTTATTATCTGTAGTCGCATAAACTATAATCAGTAAGGGTCATTTGCAACTACACACGATTACTGTGCTTGCTATTTTGTTCTGCTGATACATAGTCGCATTATTACTATTGCCATTTTCATGTGTCGAAAGATAAATAATGTGAAATTTACCATGATTTTTATTCCCTTAAAACTCGTCGATTGAAGCTAGCTACACTTTTAAGACTACTGAGTCTGTGAAGTAGCGAGTCTGATTGCTGAAAAAATTTTCATGTTTTGCTGTTGGATAATTACGAATGCAACTTTGACCTTCTTTTGTGGAGATTTTCAGCTCATTAATTTGGCAATGAAGACTTTGATGATGTTAAGCTATAAAATTGATTCGGTTTTTCAGCCGTTGAAAAGAGTGAGTATATCAATAAGGAAGTGCCGGTGGTCGAACACATTCAACAGACGTTTAAGGTATATTCATTGCTTGTATTTCAGGTCTTACAGGTTTTTATTCCTTCCTCTGACTAAATCTTGTATTAAACAGGATGAACAAATGTTGCAACCAATATCAAAAATACTTTAATTCTTGAATAGCTTGAATTCTTAAACATCAACCTAGAGTTCACGCATTTGGAAGTTGTTAGTTTTGAGCAAGTTTTTTTATACTTTGTTCTTTAATTTATTTGTCCGTAGACGTTTCTCAAGTGCCATCAAAAATTTCTAATCATTTGGCTAAATAAGCTTCTCTAGTCGAATTAGTTGGTTTGAGGGTGGCTAGAATAAATCGAGTATTCAATTTCCAAACTATATTTTCATCCATGATTGTGTAAACATTCTAATTAAACTGTTCACATCACTATATCTTCTCGTGTGCTATTGCGTAGACGATCATTAATGTCATCTAAATATAACATTGGTTTTTTCCAAGAGCACTGCATGAATTACAGGTGCTTCATGCTGCTGTAGCGGAACGTGAGAAAGCCTTATTGGCTGCATGTGGAACTTACTCTAAATTCGTTGACGCTGACTTCACTCATTTAATATCTCTCATAGAAAAGTTTGGAATTGGTAAGTGCCTCTAATTTTTATTGAATATTGTGAAAGTCATCTCCATATTCAATACCAGGAAGTGGATATGGGGTAACCTACTGTATTTATCGGCCACGGCTTGTATGTAGAACATGTTACTGTTAATAACGATGAAATCATGGATACAGTTTTATAATTCCTAATGTAGTACTATTGAGTTTAAATAATTATGTTTTGCTCATCTGTTAAATTCAGTAACAGCAGAATGTTGTACATTATGTTAAGTGAATATGTTTAATTTCTTCGATCATATTTATTACTTTCATGCTGGAGTTTCCAGATGAGACCTATTGCTGTCTCCTTCGTTTTTTTTAAATGAAAGGGACGAACTGAGTAATACTTCTGTTCATTTTTTCAGTCATGGAGATACCTCAAGGAGCACCATCAGAAACAATAATTGGAACTTTGCCCAAAGCTGTCTCACCAGTTCAAGTAACTGCAATCAAGCACGCCACTAGCCAGTCCAGCATTTCAAGCTCACTTGGTGCAGATTCAGGCGTAAATCTCAGTCCCACTCATAATGGTCTGTGCTCGCAATGTTTCTTTCAACTATTGGGTTATATATAATTTGCTCCAAATGACGTTGGTTTTCTTTAAGATTTATTCAATTAACCTGATTTATTCAGTTTTCTTCTGATTTTAAAATTGGATTGTTATTAAAAAATGTACACGAAAAAGTGTTGTAGCCTACGCTTGTGTGGTAAAAAGGGGACTCGCATTTGTCCTTTCACCATCCATGACCACTCAGCACGCTTGGTGCTAAAAACATTTAGCGAACGCACAAACAGAATCAGGTCCTCAGAGACTAAGTTGATTATCAAAGGAGATGGTTCATGGGCCTACTACGAGAAGAAAATGAATTCCAAAACTATTTATTGTCATCCTCCTCGCAAAATAGTACGAGACTTCACATTGTCGATTTGCCACATTGGAAAACTCTGGTAGATCCTGTACATTATCCGCAGTGTGACTCTGATGCTACTCCATCGCATTGTCATCTACTCAATTCTCCGAATTAGTATGTGTGGAAGAAAAATTCAAGGAGTTTAATGTAGTGCTATAGTCTTTGATCGCCAACTGGTTTTTTCTCCTAGGGGAAAGGTATTCAATTAACAAATGACTAAAACAAATGATCATGGTGGAGTTTAAATTGTCGATCACTTGGTTTCTTAAAATGATTAGTTGTATTAAAAAAATGTCAAAATGCGGAGAAAATTATGATACAGATGCATTAATTTAATTAATTTTTGAGATGGAGTGTTATATTTCTACGCTATTTATGGAATTTTATGTAATTTGTACAATTAATGGAATGTGAAAGATGTTTCAGAAGAAAAGAAACCTACAACGACTTCTAAACCCGCTACTCCTGCAAAGGTTTCTAGTGGAGGAATTCAAATGCAGTCGGATGTCCTTTCTCCAGATCAGTTGGAAGCTCTTCAACGCTCGCTTATAGAGCAGTTAGCTGCATTTGGAATAGATGCCTCGGTTCTTTCTGGTGTAACTGCTGGGGATATGCCTGTCCGCCGCCCTCGAAAAATGGATGGTATCAAAAGGGGAGCCATGCAATACAGGAATGAAAAAGCTTCACTTCATCCTCAATTATCTATACTGTAGTCTTAATTTTTTAGAGTAAAACTGACCACTACTTTAGTTTGCTCAGTTCATATATATATACATATACTATACATATATGTATGTGTATCTATATAAATGAAATTTCATGCAGTCTTTGTCTAATCTTCTCTATGGTAAGTTTGCAGATATATCGTTAGTTGCCTTAATATTTACACGATTTAGTGAACCTCAAGTTGTGATTAATGTTTTGTAGTGTTTTTCTTTTACCACTTCGTGCCTTTTCTTCGGTCTTTTCGTTTATGGTTGCCCGGAATACGTTTAATCTTTGACTGTTTATTTTCTCTCTGCTTGCATTGTGATCATATTGGTTTTTGATTAGCTGCTGAATGTCAGAACTTTGTGATTTCCTTCCATTTTATTTGCATCAAATATTTATGTCGGATTGAATATTTACTTATCGTTAGAATAAATAATTTACTACAATATGTGTTGTGACATTTTAATAGGAAATGGATTGTTCCGTTTTACGTTTTTGAAATGCTCGCATTAGTTATATTGTAAATTTGTGCTCAGATTCAGATGGGGAAGTCGAGACAAGCATTCACAAAATCGGATGAAGTGGGAATGTGGATGTTTATTTATGAGTACGTATAAAAAACATGTTTCACAGTGTATGTTGAGTTGAATTGATTGAAAGGATTCGTGTTTAGAATATAGTAATTCATCTTGATTTTCAAACGGTTCATAGGAAAGCAAAACATTTAGAATTATCTAGACGAGCAAACAATTTAATAATATATCTATATCTATGTGTTTCCTAAATATTTGGTTTTGAGGAAGCTACGAAAAGGTGATAGAATGGCATTTGAGCCGAAGGGGCTAAAAATTTGGGAAGCATACGTGGAAGAGCGTAAAGTAGACAGGACACCTGACAGTCTGTCCACTCGGTGGGATTTTAAGAGCGTTTTCAAAGGGTTTCTGAATGAGAACTTACCATGAAGGTAATACTTTACAGATATCGAAAACACATGTCAAAAAATCTTCATCTCGCATGCTTACAGTGCCATGTCATAATGAGGTTATACAAGGATCTCCGTATTGTACTAACCCCTGAAGTTAAATTAATGTATGTTTGTGTGTTCAACTTTCTCTGTTTTTGCTTCGTGAATTCTACAAGATGTTACACTTTTTATCTTTGATACGCTTATAAATAGGCTACTAAGAAGTGATGAGAGATATGTTCCGTGTTCCGTAAATGTAAATGTTCCGAGTTGCCTCCAGCTAAACTAACCTTACACCTCTCAGGTATTGACTAGTTGATAACGGAATCATTTGGTAGAATAATGATTACTTATTTATTAGAGATTTATCACTTGAAGACATGACATTGTATAAACCCTTATTCAGTCACCGTAATTCACTATGTCACGTGCATTCTACGTCCTACAGAAATTCGGTTTAAGGGTATGCCAATACTTTGTAGTTCACTCTTTAATTAGACAAGTACAACAATAATAGAACATTAGGACTTATTTTATTGCCGTTTCTCAATTTTTGAGCAAAAACCGTCATTTACTTAGTCCTACAGCACCTATCTGATAAGTATCAGTTAATTTTACATGGTTCGAAGTTTCATAAACTGAATTTCAATATTCCAATGAATTCCTATTGATCATGATTCCGTCTCTTGCTTTTTAAAGATATCGAGTTATAGGCTCGAAAGAAAATTCTCTATCGAGATAAAGCTAAATACTACTGGTACCTTGAGCACTTTTAAGAAGGTGGACCATAATATTTCACAACGTGAGTAATTCTACAGCAATTTATTATTTTGGTATCTTTAACAAATTTTTACGTGGAGGAAAATATAGATCTAATTCATGTCTTAAGGACGTGAATTGTCGCCGATTTTAAATGATGGGATGTGCAAAACAAATTTGTCTACACCTGTATCAAATTCAACTACTTCACTTTTGAAACGGCCATCTCTCAATTTCACACGTATGAATGAGTTTTTTCTTTATGGGTTATATGGAATGTCTTTTTCATTTCTCCTATGTTAATGCGTTCGGTTCATGGAATTTATGTTTTATTCTTCGTATAATTCGTTTTTAACTCTTTTGCTTGTTGTCGCGTATTGTTGTTATAGAAAGCATTTTTAGAAGAAATCAATGATGTTATGGACTCGTGCGGTTTGCTACGCAGATTCCAGAAAGTTGTATTCTTTCCTTAAACCGTGAATTTGTGGCGAAATATGTTTGACTTCTTGCAGCTTCGCAATACAACTAATGTTGATATAAGTGGAACAAGTAACGCACATCTTTCGTCAAAACTCATAGTTGATCGAGATGAAAACGGTAACATTCCGTGATAGTTTGTTTTTATTTTTCACACATTTTTTTCGATGTATCATTCGATTAAATTTCTCACAATCACAAATTGATTAGGACTATTGGTTTGAAAATAGCAGAATAGTATAAGGCTCCCTTACAATAACTGGAATTAGAAATGTAGAAATTGGAAAAAAAGACTTTGTACTTTGTTCGGATTTGTACTTAAATATTATTTATGATAAAAGTTCATGAGACAAAATTATTGAGTATATGCGTGATCACAACAAAATGTGAAACTTATAGGTTACGAGCATGCACTGCCGGGACTTCCCCACTCAGACATTTCCGCGTAAAGTTTTTTTTTTTAAACTATATTATATTTCACAGAAATTTCGTTCTCACTTCTTAGTACCTATTTATGTTTTATATCTGTAGTAAGCAATGCATTGCTAATGCAACGAATGACACATGCACGAAAGCCCTAGATTGCCTTTGTCGTCTATGCGCAAACACTTCTTGTTCAGAATCAACAACGGTTAGTTGTTTTTTTTCTGAAAGAAATAGGTAATATAACTCCTATGTGGGATTATAAAACAATTAAAACAACACTCTTGAAAAACGTATACGCGTGACGTGTCCATTTACTGATCAACCATTCCGTTATCAGGAGTTGGTCTATTGGCACAAGAATAATCTAGGAGAGTAGGCAATGCCGAATTTGTGACCAGCATATCGTCTCAAATCATTGTATAGAGCACTTTCATTCCGACACCACTGTAGTATGGAGACAACGAATAAATGAAGCATCTTAGAGGTGTAGTTTACGCTAACGTTTATCTTTGATTGATCCATTTGATCTAGATGCATCACACTTGCTACAGGGCTGTTATTTGCTGACAAGTAACATTAAGGGAAATTGACACATTCAAAATCACAAGTGTTCGAGTCAACGTTTTTTTCTTTTATTCCCTATTGCGGGTCTTTTTAGTTCGTAGTTATAACAAATTGCATTTTGTTTGAAGTTTTAGAAAGAAAATAACATATATGCTATTGCCTACTAGAAAAGTAATTAGAGTGGTGGACGATGCTCGTAGGAATTGCTATTCTCGTTAATTAGGTGACATCTTTCGTAAACTCTTGGCAATTTTTCATTTGATATCTTGTGCAACAGCAGTTTGGTGGGCTTGAAATTTGAATTACTACAATTTATCAGATATAATTTACTAATAGTCATTAATCATTAACGGAGTTGACCGATAGCCATTAAACCTGCTTCTATCCACCTGTGCTTCATACGCATCATATTCGGGATCCAGCTAGCTTTAGAAGCTTCATATCGAGCTCGTAACTAACGTAACAAAGCTTCTGAAATAATAAAACCGTTTTACATTACTTGTTTGGTGTTTTTTTTATTGTATAACGCCTAATGATTTCTAAAATAACTCACGTATTGTTCAAACTTTCACTGTGCATGTTAAATTATGAATAACCGCAGTTTACTTCATCGTTGTCTTATACGAATTTAATCGTGGAAAAACTTCTACAAGTAAAATTCATAACTCAAGTTATATACTGGATCCACTAATACTCATATTTGTAATAGTTTCCAGATCTTTCAAACACCACAAATGTCCACTTTGACCAATATATGGCGATCCTATATCTCCAAAATTGTGGTAGGAATTGGTTTAAATGCTGAGCACTCAAGAAAACTTATAAGAACATTGTTCAAATGTCAAGAAGTAGCATTGGAAAGCTCTCAGTCTATGGTTCGCTATTTCTCCTCGATTTAACATATTTCCAACTCTATTTTTTTCGTATATTTCCCTCTTTTGAGGTTGTATAACACGTTTATTTGAAGATCATTGCAGGTCACATATAAACGGTTATTAGTTCTTATTAAGCAAGTCGTGAAGGCAGAGGTAGAAGACATAATGGGAAACTATATGTGCAGATTGAAAAAAGGGTGCTTTTCCATTATGACTTACTATTATCATCATGAAGGATTTCCCCAATCTCTTGTAGGTGTCGTATCCCTAAACCAGTGATAATAGTAAAAGATTCTGACGGCTTTTCACGAAGTTCGGTACGTTCATTTACATTATTATGATTTTCTTCTGATTTTTTTTTCTCAGACATAAATCTGTCTAGTTGCCCAGTGTCCCAGTTGCCAAACGTAAGCAATGCCTTGACCAAATCGTGAATGAGATTGATTTACGCTTACACTATAGCCAAATATTTCAAATTTTAAATGGTCTTGAGAACCTGGACACAATAGCCGCAATAGTGCCTGAGGTAACCCGATTTGATATTTACTTGTTAATAAGGACGGATGTGCTTTGCTGTTTACTAAATTAAGAGCACGATGAAGTCCGTGATTAAAATTACCATGCCTAGAAATACGAAGAATGGATGGAACGTGTCAAAGAAACTGTCAAAAAGAACTGCAAAGTGCACCATGATGTTGTTGCCCTACCATAAATTCCAAGTCTCTTATACCATCATGTTCCCGTGCTCTTGGGACCTTGTATTTGAAATTGTTTATTGATTTTATGACTGTTACCTACATACCAATATCCTTAATGACATTACTCACAGTACTTTCAGTAATTAGAGTAAGTGTGCACTTCCACCCATCAAATCATGTATATAATGATGCCAATTCGTCTGTTTAAGTATATTAATCATGTGTTGAAAAGCGTTGGAAGGAATTTGTTGTTGTTGAGTATGTCAATTACTATTAATTTGTCAAAGGTAACGTACTGTTTACTCTGAATAGAAGTGCGCACGACTTGACATATTGTTTTGCGTGAACTTTATTGATAAATGACATACTATATTGTAAACTGACTCCATGTAACTCAAATTTATTTGCTCTCATGTTGACATTTTTCTAATGATGCCACCAAATAATACTGCGGCGCTAATCGATTAAAATGGATTAAAATGTATTAATACGATGCGACTTGGTTGTAGTAGCCAGGCCACTTTGTCATGGAATTAATAATGAGGCTACTTGATGCTTATTTATACTCCTTAACTCTTATGCAAGAGAGGGCTTAATAACATTGTAAGGTAGGAAATTGTCATAATATTGTTTTGTTGCTTGTGTCATTAAATCCTCAGTACATTCAGGTTCCTGGCCGATTATTCGGGCTAAAAATATATATTAAAGTAATAATATAGACATAATCAAATTATGCTTCTTATTAAAGCCATTAAATGTCTTTATTTAATAGAAGAAATTCTCATTTTGTTCAAAAGAGCGGAATAGTGAGCACTATCTGTAAAACTAATCCCGTATTCTTGTTTCAAATTTCGAAAAAATCATGTGTTTGCATCATAAACATGTATTATAAGTATAAACATATAAGAAACCTATAGTACTTCAAGGAAGATTCTGCCTAGTTTGAAAGTTCCATAATAATTCCAAACATAATACATACCTGGATTACCGGCAATAGTACTATATGGCGGGAAAACGGAGTCTGCAGCAATAACTGTGCCAGGAAGAACCCGGCAACATTCCTTGAGTACTGCGCTTCCTCCAATTACCGAACCTGCGCCGATATGTACAAAGGAACATATTTGAGCGGCGCTTATAACGCAATCCTAAGCTATACATGTCTTATTCGTTTTACTAATTCGGCGACAGGTTAGTTGTATTTTCTATAAATAGTAGAAAGAATAAGAGAAATTGAATAACATCACATTAAAGTATTAATGCCAATCATGAATATATTATAAACTACCTCTTCAATCATTACATGGTCTCCAATGTGAACAGGGAACAGTGTCACTCCTTTGCTGAATTTCTTTGAACTTGGTCGGATCAATGTCCCTTCACGTATTATACAAAATCGTCCACTCCGAATAGCAGCCAGATCCCCTCGAATAGCAACATCCTTCTGCACGATATTCTGGAATAAAAATTAAATCTCACTGAAACAGTTGCACTTTCTGAACATTCTAGACCTTAAAGTTGTTTCATGCAGCAATATTGCAATTATACTAATAATAAATTACATATTACTGCCACAAAACTTCTGCATAGAACGCATTTTGTCTATAATTAAGAAACAAAGCGAAGCAGAAAATGAACTCCGGCATCGCTTAGGAACCTTGAAAATTTCAGACCCTTATTAGATTCAACAGATCCTTTTTAGATAAAAAGCATCATTTTAGAAACTACAAACCTTCCCATTTAGTACAATATTTTGCGTCCCACATATAGTACTCTCCTTTGTCGAATGGACTTTACATATCTTGTTACCAGAATTTGTTTCAATATATTCATCCTTTACATAGTTAACGATAGGAAGGTCCATCTGACAAATCGAAATTGCAATTTTATTTAAAAACATTGATTCCTTTTTCGAAATAATCGCGCATACGCAACTTCTTTTTAGCCATTAAGTGCCACATATGTAACATTCATTCGATATTTCTATATCACATGAATGGATAACAATGAGAAAGACTACTAATGAAAATTTCCAAATGTTAGACACCAGAGATTAACAAGTGACTCTATTGTAATTATTATATGAATAATGTTAGGAGTTAGAAAGAAAATAAAAACAGAAATACACAAATGGATAGTTTTACCAACAGAACAATTAGTTTTATACAACGGGATGAATCAAAACTACGTGAGTGTTCCAAACACAGGATTATGCCGGCAAATTGATGGACCTCTTTCCATATATTCTTCTTTTGTATGTGCCACCTTATAAAACTCAGGCTGAAAACGAAAAACAGTTATAAACTGCATTCATAAGTTATGACTAATAACGGCCATTTCTGAGAAAACTGCAGATGAAAACATAAAAATGATTGGCAAATCATGTGGTGGGTTACCAGTTGGCAGGTAATTCTAATCTGTATAAAGTATAGTTATGAGATGTTTAAGCTATTCCAATCAACCTTCAGTACAATAGAGAATGCCAAATGAGCGAATCTACAGTTTTCAAAAGCGGTTTGAATTCTGGTGAGGTCTTCTTCTTTCACGAATAGTATGCAAAGAGTTGGGAGAAGTGACATTCACAAGTATCTCATCTCATGTCGGCCACTTTTATCAATGTTCACTCTAATATTTCTACAATTTTGCAGACCAAAAACATAGTTTGGTTTTCGAATAATAAGAGACTTGTGTAACATTCATTTCTCTCAACACTTTTTCCGCATATTTCCTTAATAATAATTCCTCTAATACGTTACCCTTTTGTCTAAACCGAAAATAACTACGTACTTCTTTTGGCGTGCCCTGTAATTTGAGCAATCTTTGAATAGGTAAACTTTTTTCATGAAGGGGATGTCTTCATACAAAAAATCATTCATACCAACATTATGACAAACAAAATACCACTCACTTATATAGGTGATTTATACTTCAAAAAGTTAACAAGAAATAATTACCGTCGATGCCAACATTGAACCTCCAAACCATACAGCATACCGCTGCATTTTGTGAGATATAACTTGAACGTCTATAGGCTTCGGCTTAAAAATAAAAAAGTAAATTCATAGAAGAAATCTTTTTTCTCAACATAAACACTTCATTTACCTTCAATTGACCGCCGCTCAATGCTTCGCTACTAGCAAGTCTATTCTCACTGATTCGTTTGATATCACGATGAAGTTTGCGAGCGAAATCCTAGAAAGAATCAACCATCATCATCAATCAATTACGTTATTTAACATATAATACAAAAACAAACTTCTCAAGATACACTGTATTAAAAAGCTAATAAAGTAGATAAAATTTTCACTAGTGTTACCTTGAACATAGTGGATCCACCAGAAAGAACAATATTTTCATACAGCCCCCTGCGAACATCTATCGGACACTGCTGAATAACTGCATCAATAATTTCCGAGATTGGAGTCGTAAAGTCTGGATTCGCAAACTGAATTGAAATTTTTTTGAATCATATCAAATCTTTAATTGTATGAGACAAATCTATCCCTTGTGCCACTGTGATCTAAAAACCTTTCAAATCTAAAAAATCACAGACTGAAACACAACATACTTCAGGATGGAAGAATATTTCAGGACCCAAAAAACGTTCATAACCAACATCCACTACGAATTCTTTTTTTGTAATATTATTGACTCCACAATATGTTTTCAACCATTTCGCCCCATCGGTATCGTATTTAATGAACTCTTTGAGGATATCTGGACAGACATAGCAGTGCCTCTCCTGAAAACATAAAAATCATACATCACTCTCACATAAATATTATGTTTTCTGAAGAACGAAGGCCAAACGTAATTTTATTGCTTTTGCAACTTCATAGGACTGATCGGAAGGTATAGAGGGTTCTCTATCCCTTAAAATTTGTTGTATGAAGTAAGTAATGTCCCTTCCAGCGATCGGAATGTGCTTGATGCAGGACCCTATGACATATCCTTCAGCAACAGGTATGCAATGAGTTACACCATCACCAGAATCTACAACCTGTTCAACAAACTTATTTATGCAAAGTTCTTGAGATATAATAATTTGAAAAGGAACTCAGATGTGAGAACCCACCAGTCCAGTAAGCGGCCGCTCTTTGCCAGTACGTGATGGCCAACTCGCAGCTAAGGCAAGCATAGCTTGCACAGCAATATAGAGACCTTAATAAATTCACGGACACCAAATATAAAGGGCAAAACGACAACTTATCAACATTAAGACTCGAAATTAAGACGGATACCTGGTACGTTAAAAGATTCAAACATAATTTCAGCTGTGTATTCGCGATTCTCAGGAGTGTTAAGAGGTGGTTCAGTCTGAAGTTAATGACACTGATGAATAACGACCTCTTATGACCATATTCTTCTTATTGAACATTGAATTACATAACAACATACAAGCAAAAAAAAGTGGTCTTCCGGCTCTGCCCTTAAATACTTAAAAATGCACTGTTCCCAGAACCTCTCCATTAAATCCCAATCTTCCACAATTCCATGACGAATTGGATACTTAAAATAATGCATTTTATACGGCTCATAAGCAGGAAAACATTAGGATCATAGAGGTTAAGATTAATACGCATACCTTGGTGGAATAATTGGCAGCAATAGGGGATAAAGCTTCGTCACCTATGAAGAAATCAATATCATCTATTTTTCCTCCTGTTGATGTATTCCAACGAAGAGCAGCAGCATTGGAACTTGCTACTTTATCTTTTACTGCTATAGCTTAAAATTTTGATTTCTAAGACTTGATTACAATAACAGTAATACTATAATTTCAATAATCATAGTGCTAACAATAAAAAATGATGTTAATAAATACTACGAGTACAAACCTGAAGGTATGATAAACTGAGGTTCGCAATTACCGGCATAACCTAGTTTGGTATACCCACTTCCATTGTCAATAACACAGGCTGGTAAATGACCAGCCATAATGTGAACCTTTATAAAAAATAAATTATAATTTGACGAGCATTTTCACTATACCATACGTACGAAATTAAAATTAAATCTATATAGGATACGACTAAAATACACACAACATTCTACTGATGCGATATGTTCTTAATATAAAAACTTAAGTAATTTCGAGTCAGTAAAGCAAGACATTAAGTAATATTCGGAAAAGTTGATGCTATTGAACGATTTTCGGTCCGGAATTTCAGCATAGAATCACATCGATATCGTATTCGGGACAGCGTTCGAATTCACTACCAAGACAAGTTCCTGGTCGATCGTAATGATTAGATTGACAGTATAAATGTTATGGTCCATATTATTCCAAACATTTGAATATCCATCAGCTACAAAACCCCCGTAAAATTCAATGGTCGAAAAACTCAATATAGCATATTATGCTAACATTTTAAGAGGTTCAACTTTCTGATGTTTTGCAAACCGCTTGGAATTAATTAATGGCTCACAAGTTAGTCGAGATATTCAGTATTTTCACTGATCATATTTGCGGAATGACAATTTAGATATCCCAAAAAATCTGTCTTATTATCTCAAAATTTCTTCATCGACTTCTTTCTTCTTAATGAAATTGTACATGGATATGGATTCGCTCTTAATCACGAATAAATTCAGTTATTCCGCATATCTAATACTCTTGACTAGGACTACTCTTCATCGAGAATATTGTTTATTCCATATCTGTTGACACAACAAACACAACAATATATGTTCGAAAAATTTCGATTACTATAGAAAAAAGTTGGATTCACAATTCTGCAATAGCTATCTAAATAGTCTACGTCGAATAAGTCGCAGATGAACTCATTTCGAAACTAATAGAAGAAGAAATGTACTATAAGGTTAGTCAACAACAAACAAATGTTGGATTACCCGCTCCGTGTTCGCTAATCATGCGTTGTACAAACAATACAAGAATCAATGCTGACCATTTAGCCAACTTATCATTCACGTTACATACTCATCCTTGAATTTTGATGGCTTGCAACTCATTGACATTGAAGACGCACCTATTTCGTACACAAGAGAGACGAAACTTAATCATGATTAAAATCTTGATATATTGAAACTTATCCTTTGTACAAGTGAAAGTTCGTGGTGCAAAGATAGGAGGTGCTGCAGCTACACGCGCGATTGAGTCACCACTGTATGCATGTTCGCAGCCATGTACCGAGGTCACAATTATTCTGTGTATGGTTGAGTACAGGCTATAGAAAACTGCAGACGTTAACGGCGCTGACTCAAAAAAATTCTTGGTTATAATTGATTGTACCGGACAGAATTCAAATTGCTTAAATAAAGTGCTTTAGACGATTTCATAAAAAGGATATTAAAAGCACGTATATTTCGATCTGTTACCTAAACATTCAAAGGAAACAATATTACAATATAAATTGATACCGCTTGTAGAACGCTTCCGTTTTTGTGGTAACAATTTTTGTGAAAAAAAGGCATACGATAAAGATTGGCATGATCTATATCTGTGTGGAGATCCGCCACTCATCCTTTGTCATGCTGTTATACCGATGTTTGTATTGAAGTGATCTATATAATGACCTGACAGGTTGCGAAGTCAGTGCTACTTATCCTCACAAATAATTCTGGCAACGATTCACCGACCTCTAAAGATGTAATACTTTTGACCTGGAAGCCAGACTCGCGCACTACTACACAACATTATCAATCGCGCCATTGTGGCACTTCCTTTCACTGTCCTACGAGAACTTATGCCATATTATTAGCTGAAGTCCACATCATTATTATGTATTTTACTGCTCTTTCTGTCTAACATTTATATTTGGTGTCTAAATTTGGAAGTAAGAAGTAGTCATCGTCATAGAGACCCAAACCAATTCAGTTGTACGATATCTCGAAAACTATTATAAAAGTAGAGCCTATTCAATTCTTGTATGTTAATACACAAGAATAAAGCATCTTACGCATTAATTGACCAAATTGTTAAAGAACCGAAAAATTGAGAACATACGGTTAACACAAAAATAATTGCGGCAATTTAATAACCTTTAAAATTGCATACGGCACAATTACCAATCTTGAGCTCCCATTTGCCTTTATTGAGCAAAAGAAAAGAAAATAAGTAGCAAAACATGGTTTAACGTTATAGAACCTCTATAAACTTGTTCTGCTCCGAGTGATTTCCTCAATGCCATAACTTCAATCTCACACTTATTCACACTTGTAATAGACGAAATAAAAAACATGCTTGACAATACAATACGTTATGAATATTAGTAAAATAAAGAAGTTAACAAAAAAAACAAAACTATTCAATGGAACTGTTTGACGAACTGGATGACAGAAGGAGAACGTTTCCGTGTGTCAATTTCGGCAACATATGTAGCCAATATTAACTACTGTCACACTACATTCTCCACTCACCACTCTAAAATATCCCTTTTATAACGTATCAGTTACATCACTCGGACTGGCCAGTGGTATACAAGAATACAAATTTTGAGAGTTGGTTTCACCATTTTCGTCAACATCCATTGGGCAGTTACTTTCATCTCTTCATGTTCTTCCTTTTCTTTGTTCACACACACTTCTATGGACGATTGACGTCTATAAGACCTATAGTTTATCGCTGTATTAGTTTTTTTTCATATTTAATAAATGTTTAATAAGGCCTGAGGTACACATCACTGAAGTTTGTAATAAACTTGCTACCCAACCCCAACCAATATATCGGTGTGTCAATTCCGATAAATATAGATATAAGATAAGACAATAATATAACTGCTGGCATTGATCAATCCCTTGTAATCCCGGGATGCGCCAACGCATTCGTTTTCAACATGATATCATTGAGGTGGTTGAATACAAGCCTGGTCCACACGGTGACGTGAGTTGACCACTCTTGCCAGTGCTAGTTATCTAATCCAGATTCCTCGGATAGCAATTTACCGTCCCCGGACGGATGGTAGGCTTGGTAGGTCTGAGTGGCGATCGCGAACTGATTCGGGCCTGCGTGTCATTGCGGCACCTCTACCATTGAATCACTGAGCCCGCAACTGTAGATATACAATCTCTGAGACTTTACTTGGAAAGGAAAGGATATATCTGAATGTACGTGCCATTCTAAAATATTTCTTTTCACAGCTATAGTATGAACCAGCGTCTAAGCAAGGGAACGGAAACCATGTTGCCACATGAAGAACTGTGAAATGCCTGGGGTTGAACAAGTGCAAATTTTTTCTTGTGGTAAAAGTCACGAAAAAACCTCTCAGTAGTTGTTGTGTTGGCAAATGTGTTAGTAACCTCATATTCCATTGTTGTGTGCTTGTTTTCTGTCAACTATGATAGGTTGTAACGGTTTTGTTCTTAAATTCATATCGCTAGTAATTTTGACTCAATTACAAAACGAGAAGCGTTAAATAGTACTCGAAGCACTCTTAATATGTGCAAGTGTGATCCAATAAATAAATAGTTTTTGCGGACGTCGTTCGTTCTTGAGATCATAAAACACGTAAATATGAGGTTTCTCCAAAACGTTTTTATACCTCAATAGAGAATACTCATCAAGATGTAAAGGCTATATGAAGGAAAACAAAACAGATTACTGAATTGAAGCAACTACACATAGATGACCGATACAGATTAGTACTAAGTTAAATAAAGCGAAACTGAAAAGATTTTAAGGGTCGTGCAAACTACACGAACGAGTTTGAAGACCACTGTATGCATATTGAGCGACTTTTCGAAACAGTAAGTGGGTAATTACGGTGGATTTGAGAGGCAATCATTTGAAAAATTCCTCTGTATGCATGGCTTCACTATTACTAATTCTGCGAGTCACTTCAATTTAGTCATTAATTCGCAATTAGTTCCAACTCATCCTAAAACAAATTATGTGAAGCTTCTGACGTCGTTGAAGCACCTCTAAACATGAATTTATTTGAGTAAATATACCGTACATCAATAAATTCAAAATAATCTGCATATTAACGAAGGGTTTTGATACTGAACCTGCCAGCCTTATTATGTATTTAGACCTTGTTAGACATCAATTAACATACTAGGTATCTAGATTCGTACGTCTGACAAATTTACGAGACGTGTAGTAATCAATACAGATACATATATTGCTCGTAGTTAGAGGCCCTTTAAAACGATTACTGATAACGTTCAGTTGTTACAAAGAAACAATCATTTGAATCAAAGACCGCTTTGCATCACAGACTAAAAGATGAATTAACTTCAACTTGTGGAAAAACCATGTAGACTAACGCACAAATTAATCGACAATTCATTTTCTATTAACAATACAACAAGATCAGAGAAAGGGCACGAATAATTTCACCACAGAAACCAATGTAACTGCTACTGTCAACCAAATCGAACGAACACAAACAGAATGTGCCAAACACGTGCTACAATCAGCACGGTATGTTTATGAATAGTTGCAACCAACACAAATCACATGACGCTGATGGTACCAATAACTCCTTCTTGTGCTACAACGACAATTCTTTTGAAAATGGTATGTGAGACCGAGTCAACAATTATAAGCAATCAACAGCAGTCAATAATACTCGTTAACTACATAACAAATGACTTCGAGTAAAAATACTATTTTAGTTATTCGAAGTCAAATCCTATGAATTGCAGCAGAAGAAGATGCAAAAACTCTGAGAAGTCTACTTGGGTTCTGCTTGCGCCTCATGTGAGGTTACACCACATTCCGACCTGCAAAATCGAAACTGGAAGCTAGGATGGCGAACACAATACCAATGTAAGCGTGTTAGGATAACTGAATAATCATAAGGAAGAACAATGTCAACCAAATGAGACTCCTTACACAATTTTCTACAAATTCAAAACAAATGAAGGAGAGAAATTTTGAAAAGTACCATTAATAAATAACAGCTTGTCAACAATTACAATGATACAAAACAGCAGAATCATATTGCATGCAAAGTATAACACACAGAATATGAAATGGAGCCTGGCAGAGTCCACTCACGTGTAGGGATGGAAGCCACGAGGACGTCTAAAATCTCAGGAATATTACTTTTCCTAGATAAATACTAATAAAAACAATATGCCATAATAAAGGAAATAAGAAAGGAAACTTACCGAAGACCACGCGCTCCGCGAGGGCGATATCCACCCACCGGAACGTACTTAATAATATACCCTGGAGGTGCTCCCCCGAAGCCCCCTCGTCCACGATAACCGCGTCCACGAGGTGGACGATTAGTCGTTGAGATACCTGGTCGATTTGTTCGCTTTTCCATAACCTAATAATACTTTTTATGAAAAGGTAACTAAGCGACGATAGCGGTAATTAGCGAGAACCTTTATCTGTCGTCCTTTCAAAAGACTATCCGACATAGCTAAAGCCATTTGCATGCCTTCCTTATCAGCGAATTCTGCATATGCAAACCTGGAAACGGAAAATAGGAAAAATACATTTGAACTGTGATAACTGGAAAGCGTCTTTTCAATACACAGAAGATGGAGCACTGAATAGTATCTCTCAAGCATGAAAAAAATGAGTTTTAGAAGAAAACCAAACTTTGAATGGGAGCAAACGAAGAGTAAGTTATCAATAAATTACTGTACGTCCAGAATTTTAATAAAAAGGATGAAGAAGTTCCAGAGTATTTCAATCCCGGTGCGAAGCGATACGTATTCGATCATGTGAAGGTGATGGGGGTGTATGGGGGTGCTATATATGTATGGATTTAACTGTATGGGGGTGCTGATACTAACTCACTAATCCTAAAAAGACGGTAGACATGGTCCATCTGGGCAGCTCAAATCGTCAGCCTAACATAATACTATGAAAGGTGCTACTAATACGCTACGCATTCTTCAATAAATCTTAGAGAGCTTCACAATGACGCGAATGATCATTACGCATAGGTGGTGCAATTTTCTTTAGTGTACCAGTTCTAGCATAGATTCTGAATGAAAGAACCATGTATATTTGAAATAGATAAGAAGCTAGGAGCAAATATTATTCAGGCTGCCTAAAATAAAGCAAACGAAATCTAGTTGGTCAAACAATGAATGAATGAAGACACAACACTATTTATATTCAAGAGATTATATATGAAAGAATGTGAGCTAATGACTAGGAAATGGTGCTGAATACTTTGTTTACGTCTTTCATAGCTATACAGATAGTATAACAAAGTCAAATTGATATGTGGTACACCATATGAACAAGAAACTCTACCCCTTAGGATGGCCAGTGTACTTATCGCACAGAATTGTAACTCGTGCCACCGACCCACAGCCGTGAAAATGTTTTTCCAATTCTTCGGCAGTTACACTGTAATCGACCTAAAACCTAGCTTCCTCATTAATATCCGAAGTCTAAGTTGCTTATGCGGACATGTGCACTAACATTCCCAATATACACAGAACGAGAATCAGCTTCTGCTTTCTCTTCAGGAGTAAGAACTGCAGGGCTACTTGTACCGTTACTACTTCTTGGAAGATTCATTTGCCCCTGAAAAATGATTACCAAGCTACAATTTTGAGGACAAAGAATCACACTTTGCAATATTAATGAGAACATTACTTCAATATCACTTTGCATTTGCTTGATTTTTCTTTGCTCTTCTTCAAACTCCTCCATTTGCTGCTCAATCGATGACAACTCCTAAAATATGATTACAGCAATACAAGACATAAAAAATAACGATAAAAACTAAAAACTCACAGCCATATCGGCGACGCTGTTCCCAGTGGTGCTAAGAAAATCGTCATCATCTAGTTTAATTGAATCTTCCATTTCACCCATTGTTATCTGAAACTAAACATTATCGTGGTTGCAAGTATTATGAGTAGCTTCGTTTTTCTTTTTTCAGTGTTATAGAGGAAAGAACTAGTTACTTGGAATGTATTGAATAAGGCATAAATATTTGACAAATGAATAACTACCAAGATTTCCTACCCGAAATTCCTCAAAATCATCAACATGAAAAATACAAAAAAAAAAACAGAAATTGTGCAAAAAAGACTAACAATAAACACTGTTTGTCTAATATCACACTACACATGCAATTCTGGAAAAGTACAAGAGACTACTCCATATGGTTAGAAACTGGTGAATAAATGCAACAGAAATAAACAAACAAAAAAATGCAAGCTATAAATAGTACACACGAACTATTACTGAATAAATTAACAAAACTACCAAAATTGTTCAAGTCTCATAATAACGAATCCCCAGTTCCGGCGCACGCGAATGTGATGCAAACGTTGAATGTAGTGATTCTGCAGCATGCTTTACGCTGCGTTCAAACTAATATTCTTTTTAGATGTGATATCGAAAAACTGATTCTATTTAGTGCGTATTGTTTATGTTTTTGTTTTGTTTATTATTTTCTTTTGTTTGAATATCCGTTCATATTGTATTCCAATGTTAATGTATCAGTGTCGTTAGATTCGTAACAGGGTTGAGATTATGTGTAGGTGTTTGTTCATGAGTTCTAAAGCTTATGAGTAGCGTGCCTCCGAATATTCATTTAGTGAACTTGTGAACTGTTAACATGCAAATTTGAATACTACAAAACGAAGTAAAATTGAGGTGTTATGAATGGTGGTGTTTCGAATATTGTCACGTACACACGTCCTTGATTTCTGGAATGTAGTGGTGCAAATATAAGTATACTTCTTGACCAACATGCTTACAGGTGTATGAATAGTTATAGTTAAATAAGAAGATCTTGAATTGAAAAAAGTGACGAATATATTGCATTGATAACTAAATCATTGCGGATTCTAAATAAGACGAAGGTTTCGAAAATTTATGTTTTTACTGCACTTCCATTGAATTAAGAACTCCTGTTCTCTATATAATCTTTTGCCATCTATTTTTTGTCAATGCTCTGAGTTTGAATAAATTTTAAATATCAGAGTCATCTAAAATTTCGGCGTTTAATGAGCTATGGAAATGTGACATGAACAATCTGAAAACGTCAATGTTAAATCGATGCGACAACTTCCAATAGAAGTGATACATTATTATCTTGAAGAACGACAACCTTACGATTCTCTAGTCCTGGTTTCATTTTTTTTTTTGAACAACATCGCTCGGCCTCGTGCACTGTTGGACGTAGACGTTTGAATTGGACGTTTGATTTTTAGATAAAACTTGAAGTACATAATAACTTTTGAATCCTGTCCAGTAGAAAGTTGTTTTCGTAAATCTGGACTGTTGGTGTTCCGTGAGCTTGTTTATAATGGTTTACCTACATTCTTTTTTCATCACAGTTAGTTTTCCATCACCCTAGCCTTCCTATCGAGTGGTTCACAACACACTTTCGCTGTAAAAGTCTGGTCAAGTCACATCATTTCATAGCGTATAATTCCAGAAAACTCCACCACACACAGATAAGGTGTTCTTTCATTGTTAATTATTATCGAGGTGTTGAAACAGTCCTTTTCCATAATAAAGCCATTATCTTAATTACACAGGATTATTTTATAGCAACCATTTATCTTTCCCACTTATAATTCACCGCAAAAACAGATTGGCTTGAGGCCGAGACAAAAGATGGCTTGTAGATGGTACACCACTGATCGAGCGGCAAAATTATACGATTAGGATGGTACATATCCTTATGAATTGCTTATTTTAGCATCAAATGTGGTGAAGGATAGAACCTAAGGTGTATAAAAATAGGCTATTAGCATCTTATTGTTGTATATCTGGTTTTATACGTTAGCTCTTCTATGATCCTCATTATTCCACTACTTCAATTCCAAAAATGATTGCATTAACTCAACAAAATTTTTTCATGCGACGGAAAATGTATCTGCATACTTTCCTTTATGATGTGTATATGCCACATATGTTGTACATTATTAACACTGAGTGTTTAGAACAGAACAGTTTTAGAACATGAGTGGTGGTGACAGCAATATAACTGAAGAAAAGCGAAGTGATGCTGAAGAGAGTAATAGTTCTGATGAGATTTCAGACGATAGTAGTAGTGATGTAGAGGTTCGATACAAATTTTCGTAGTTCCATTCATTTCTGTGGAATGCTTTTGTGTGGAGTCCATGCTTTATAGATTGAATTGATGGTGAATGCTCGTGCTCGTCGTTCAAATGCTGGTAGTAAAATGTCTGCCTTAATTCAATCGAGTAACCAGGAAGACGATTTTTACAAGAGTGTATACGGAGGGGGTTTCAATGAGGTTTTATGTTTTTGATTTCTTACAGGCTTTGAAAAAAGTTGATAGCGAATATCATCTAATGTTCGAGACTGGGAAGAGTGGAGATTTTTTGTGTATAGTCACGCAAGTATATTTCGAAGGTAGAAGTATTTATTCTAGGACGACGCAGATGATGTGTTTGAGTCTCCGGAAAATTCTGATGTCGATGAGGTTGATTCTGATTTTGACAGACCAGAAGATATAGGCGAGATTATAAGTGATGATGAAAGCGAAGAGAAGCAAATTCGTCGGAAGGTGAAAGGGTCCAAGGTAGGAAACATGTTGATTAGAAGTTCTTCAAAAAAGGGATCAGCCAATATACTGTTGCAATGGATTTGCATAACTTTTTTTCTCAGTATTCTTGTCACAGTGAATGATATTACGAAAACTTTAGCGAGAACTTTTGGCAAAAAACAAAATGTGGGCCACGGCACGGATCGCAGGTAAAGTTGTGGCTGCAAATTCTGTCGATGCTAAAACTCAGGCTGCTCGTCTAAAAGAAGCCGAACATACAGAGAAAGTAAACACTGAGTCTTTGAGAAAGTTAGTTGTGCTTGCTATACTTTTGTAATTTTTGTGTTCGATAGTACTAGGAAAATTTTTATCCTACAACTCGGTTTTCTTCCTCTGTATTTGTAGGCCTATCCTTTTCCAACTTCGTTTGATTTGTTAAATCATATCTTTTCTCATACTTTTTGAAATAAATTCTATGTGACCTGTGCGAACACCTCTTTTTTGCCAATCTAACATCTTCATTAATCGTTCAAATCATATCGTGTTTAAGGATTTCATATGCAAATTTTTTTACATGTAGAATACAATGGTCCGTTAAGAAAAAGCTGCCATATTGTTGAGCAGTTTTGATAACAGACGCCTGGTATCTTTATTAAAGATGGATTCATTTCCTGACAAGCACTTATCACAAAGCTTTCGTTACAACGCTGTTAAGTGCATTTTGATTGTCGACAAAGCCTAAAACAATGTGGAGATTATATTTCTGACAAACTTTTATAACCCATGCTACAGTTTGGATGTAATGTATGTAAAGGAATCATTTGCGAAACTTATATTCTTTTGTGTTCTTAATTAACACTTGTGGCTAGGACTAGCATCACGACTCTTCTAAAATGTTTTTTCATGTTTCAGAAATTATCAGTGAATTTGATTTACTGTTATGAAATGGGACAACTATGTTATACTTAACGTCTGTAAAGTTAAATCTTCAATAATTCTTCAATTTTATATCTTGCACTGATTATAATATTTTTTCTCGTATATAATTTTGTGTCCCATTGCGATTATAATATATAATAAGCGCAAAAAGCAACTCAACGCTTTTGTTCCAAATCCGGAAATTGCCCAATATTTATGTTTAAGAATTCGTATTAATGATCTGTACGAAAATGATTTCTGAGCGCAGCTGTTTTCCTCATGTTATCATTTGCTGTGAACGATTTGCTTCATCTTTGTAGATATGAGCAATTTGAATTGGAACGGAAAAAGAAGCGTGAGCATTTAACAACACGACGCAGGGTGCTTCCACCACTAATATCAGTGAAAGATACAATTAACGAGACTACTTTGGTTGTTCCTGATATCAAGGTGTGCTAACAGCTAAAAAGTTTCATTGTTTGACACTAGTTTTCGCTTCATTTTTATATTGCATAAATTTGGTCACATTTTGGAAGGGAAATCCGAAGAAAAATTAAAGCCATATTGACTCTTCTTTTTCTTATGTTTATGTTGCGTTTTTAGGTGGATGAGTATTACTTTCCAACAACTTTTTAACATGGAGATTAGATATTCTCGCAAAACTTTCATTTATGATTCCAATTTGAAAAATAGCTTATGTGAAATTCGATTTTTTTCTAAAGTTTTGTCCCAAGGGGTCATTGGTCCTATATTAAGTAAACTAACCTAGGAGAAGTTATGCCTATATGTATTTTATTATTTTTATTCTATCAGCTATAATACCACAGTATTTGGGTGAGTCAAATGAATTTCCTTCAGGATTCTATGGGGATTCGTTAAGCATCATGGTCCTATTCTAGAATTAGTTAATGCTTAATTACTCAATGCTTCAATCTTGCCTATACAGAATCAAAAGCTTGTTAAAAATCGCTGGAATTCGGAGATTTATTACACTTTTGTAATACTCATGCGTTTTGTGATTGTGTAAAAAAATGTGATCGATAATGCAGAACCTTCTTCGAAACCCTGCTTGATCACACGGTTGTTCTTCGCCTAATGTTCTGCCAGTCCTATTAGAGACTACTCGTGTGAAACTTATAGGCGGCAGACAACAGGCAGATAGGGCGATAATTACCGTCGTGAAGTTCTCCGTTTTTGTGGGACAACACGGCTCCGCTATTTTCTAATTGACGCATAGTTTATTATCTAGTTTTCTCTTTCGATTTCACACAGATATTTAGTCTAGTTCGGTGAACTTTTGGTTCGAAAATTAATTTTTTCAGGTGTTCAAAAAACCAGAGAAGAAGCTATCGTTTGTTTGCTCGGTAACAGGCAGGCCTGCTCGATATCGTGATCCCATTACTAATCTGCCATATTCTTCTCCATTTGCTTTTAAAATAATTCGTGATCAATACCATAAATACCTGAAAACCATCAAAGATAGACCTGATGTAACTGAATATCTGAAGCAATTTGAGTTGTAACAAATGTCGGAGGTGGTATCTTTTTGTTCTATTTTACAGTTCAGCATTACTGTTTGTTCTATGTCGTATTGTTATAGTTGTTAATTTTATAAAGATTGTAATACTCTATAAAGAAGAACTGTGAGTGGATTTTGATAAAACCATTGTTCTTTCTTTACTAAACGATATGCAGCAATTTATATGCTCTGACCAGTATTTCGTATTATAGATGCGATTGTAGTGGTTTATCGTTAAATGATATCAGGTGAGTTTTTTTCATAGTTCGATTTGCTGAGTGAGATTTTCCTTTATAATTACAACATGGTGTTATGATTTGAAATTCCTATTCAATTCTATTTATGCATGCTATTGGGGATATTCCCACTTTGTTTCTCTCTTAACCATATTGACGTATTTGTTCTAAGTAGCAATGACTTGGATGATGACCTATTCATTATATGCAATAAGTTTTTTAATTTGAATCCTCTGATAAAAGAATTTTAATGAGCTCGGTATTAGTTGTCGATATGAATTATCGAGTCAAATGGAAACAGCACCAATTAAGGCATTAGTTTGCGTCAATCATTAGTCATGCTTTTTAATAATTATTATAATTCATTGCTTGGCAGAGTTGTTTGAAAAGTTCTGGAAGTTTTGGAAGGTTGTGTATGTGGAGCGTATATGTGTTTTGTAATTTAAGTATGCATTGATAGACTATAACGCACGTTAATATTGGAGAAATCAAATGGAAACCGTGAAGAGTAGACCTTTCATGGTTCTAGTATGATTCTAGATAAAATGGATATTGATCTTCCAAATGGTGGCCAAAGTGTGCATTTATTAAACACCAAATGTGATATATTTTGATAGAGAAGGTAACAGGTTTGGGCTTGCAAATCAATAGCATCAGAATGATATGCTGGAATTCTTTTTGAGAATGCTGATAAAATCAAGCATGATGTTATTGGATCGGCTGGAAAAGGAAGCAAGCAATGTAACAGAAGAGTAACAGAAGCAAGTAACAAGCAATTTAGAAAGGTGTTGGTAGTGTACGTGTGCGTGTCAATTTAATCATTAGCATGGATTAAACAACTAGTGAACTGAATCTATCGTATAAAGATGAAAGGACATATGCAATATCGGCTTAGACAATCTTCATCACCCACGTTACAACATCAGACCATAATTGAGATGAAAGAGAAGCATTCTTTATTCTTTCTTTCTTCATTCTTTCTTCACATAGAGAACATCAAACATCTTAGAAGGTTTTTTTTGTTGATTTTAACCCGAAGATTGGTTATAGTAGAACATCTGGAGGACGTCACGTGGATTCCAAGGACTCGAATGGTTTGAAAAAAGAGAGTGGTTATGAGAGTCATAACGAAAAAGCACAGACGCTTGTTTAACCTTGCAGACTAGCATTCAAAATCATATGATGGCTGCATATAATTGTGTTAAAAAGGTTTGTATAAAGACAGGGTAGATGCATCTTGGTCGTTATAAAATTAATTCCGCAGATCTGCTGTTTTGCATTAAATTCTCCAGATTCCTCCCAATTGTGTACTATGTCACTGAAGTCTAGTAGTGTCTGCATCCTTTTAGCTACCATTCTACAGCTATTTCTGTCCAACTATCGTCATTTTTTATCATAATATAATAATTACATATTCATTTTATCTTTTTGCCCATATTCCTGTGAAACTTGCGAAATGTCATAGAAACGTTTCTTAGCTAAGCGAGACAATAAATTGTATGGAGAACAGTTGTTGTAATGGGTTGTCCAATTATATAATTTGATAAAACGATAAGCTTTGACTTTGGTCACTCTGTCGCGAACGCACCTGTTCACCATGTTCAGCGTTATGTGAAAGTGACTCAATGTGAGTTCACCCCAAAAAGTGACTTTAGTAGACCACTCTTTATTAAGTAAGTGTCGTATATCCTACGCAGAACTCTTTGGTACCAGTTAACCGACTTCGAGAGTATGGCTGGGTTCGTAGACCTGGGTGCAGCCGCGAACCTAGTTTAGACCTGTGTATTACTGCAGAGTGCTGCAAAGATAATATTGATGCAGCGTTGATCATTGGTCCGTTCCATAATGTCATTTTCTTTTAGTTGTTTTCTACGTCGCTTAACCTTTGTTGCTCACTCAGTTATTTATTATTATCGACATATACTTTAAGGCTGTTGCCAAATTTATTATTCTTCCTATCTTATGCATAAGTTTTGATTAAATGCAAGTGTTCCGTTGTTTTCCATCTTCTAGAAGTAATAAATTGCAGATTTCATTTTTACTTTTTTTTCCTTTCACTAATTTTTGTCTTCTATTTTGCCAAAGCTCTATTGTAGCTATCGGGCTTGCTTAAAGATACTTGTTTTTGGCAGTTTATCAATCGATTTACCGTGCTAGTTAATTCACGTTTCTCACGTTCTGCAGGAATGAGTGTGCTAGAAAGGCACCTCGAAACTCATTCCCAAGCTAATAATGGGAAATATAAGGTTTACCAAAAAGGTGTGCCTTTTTTTGCAATAAAATAAAATTCTAATTTCCCTTACCTCCTGTAATCTTTATCAAGTCATATGACTATCATTATTATTAATAAATCACCAGTATGACAGCAGTTTGTACATCTTATTTTTGAATAATGCGTCATCTTTTGATGCAAAAACATGGACCAACTTTTTTTCTATATATTCCTTAAAAATTTGGCCTCTCTGAAGGTTTGAAGTTTGCAAAATATGATGGGTACTAGAGAATTTAGAGCTTGACCTTTTTTTATTGTGTGTTGGTAATCTACTTCCCATACACGGTTACCATTCGCCTCAGGAAGAGTATGATTTTGTGCCGCAAAGATCTGCATATGACGACTCGATCATCCTAATTCTTTTGACTTAATTCACATGGTACTCACCTTGAATATCTTTGGATTTAGTCAGAAATACTTAGCTGAGCGGAAACAAGCATTCCTACTATTTTCGTTGCTGTCCCTGAAGGATCTTGCTCCAACGCGGGTCTAATAATGTCGTTGACCAAATGCGGTCGCCTAGAACGCGGCTCATGAGAAATGTGGAAGTCACCTATTCAAAATGTTCCGAATCATCTTATGTATGATCCAGCAGAAATTGAATCTGTACCAAAGGTTTTCATTAAAATTCTACCATCTTCAGAAGCATTTTTCCATTGCTAAAATTCGTTTAGAATACAGTGGCATAAATGCTCTTTATCGATAGCTATTGATAACATTTTAGCTTCAAACTCAAGACTGAAGTGAATCATCTTTGTTTCAGTTAGTTTGCTACTTCAGTATGTATATATTGAGGGATATAAACAGAGAGCTTGATACGCGCCAAATAAGCTTGATACCATATGCTTTTTAAGAACCCTAATTACATATGAAGCTGTCAGTTCTATTAGAATTCTACGACACTTTGATCTAGTGCGCTTCACGTACCACATTAGCATCAATGTTAAAGGTACTATCTCAGATTATGGGGTATAAATTCTTAGAAAATTCACGTAATTTCAATTAACAAGGGATAATCAGGGTTTTCGAAAATTTTTTGAAGCTTACTAATTTTCCAGCTATTTTATAGAACTGGAGTGCAAGGTAAATGTAACGGAAAACTGTACTATACTACTAGTTGAAAAGCCAGTTTTATACTGAACTCTAAAATAAGACGTAATTAGTTCAAAGACAAACAAATAGTTTACAAATAACACATAAACTATTTTGTGGCTATGGTAATCAATTGCCGTGTGAGATTTTCAAACTATGATTGTGACTTTCCTGACTTTTCCTGTACTTTCTGTTTTTTAATTTTTCTTAGAGAATTTTTACTGTGTTTAGTTAATGGTTCAGCAAACAGCCGTATGGCAACTTTTCGCCATATTTTTACGCAGCCAACCCAGAGGGTAGAATGGTTGAACTGGGGTGCTGGACACGGTTCTAACGTTATTGCAAATCCAAAATTTGTTGCGGTAGCACTTGAAGGAGGAGCCGGAGGACAGATTCTTGTGTGTTTGTGTGCACATATGTTTTTTTTTGCTATATATTATTTGCTATAGTGCTGTACATACGCACTTATTTATCGATGTACCTATGTTGGATAAAATGAGGTTGACGTAATGTTGCAGTCCTGTTCGTAGACGTGTAGTGAGCGTTTTAGCGTAACATTGGGTCACCAACTGAGAATATATCACGACCTAAAATCCACCTTGTCTCAGGTAGATGGAGAGATCAGATTTACTGTCTTTGTTGGGCTTGTTCACATGAACGTACTGTAAAAGTCAATGATAAGTAATAAGTGCGAAACACAACAAATCAAGCCTGTCTTGTTTCAAAGGCTTTCGTGGACTGAAAAGCACGGACATTTAATTAAAATTCAAGGGTTGGAGCAGTATGCTTAGACATGTGAAGACGATGGTTTCGCACCACGTATATTAACATCGGAAACAACCACTGTGAATCTCTTTTAAAGTAACTTAAGAAGGTTAATTATTGTCTGGAATGACTAGACAAGTGCTAAGTGTTGATCACGAGATTTAAAAAGAAGAAATAAGCCGGGTTATACTTAATGCTTATTCATTAAAGCTTTAGACACGAACGAAATGCAATGCTTAGAGAGCGTAGTTTGTAGCACCGTCATATTATATATATATATGCTTTTTTATTGCTTCAGCTTACATTATTTTCGAGAAATGTATTGTTCAGATTCTATAATTGTAATCGGTAGTTCTTTTTCGGTTTATGATTGATTCTGATGATTCTCTTTTATGTTTAGGTTGGTTTGCAAGAAGCTTATGGCAAACGAAACCACTTAGGGCTTGCACGGTTGCAAGATCACAAGGTATTTAAAAGTCTCTGTAAATGGAGAAAAGTTGAAGCATATTTTGAGTTTGCTTGGGGGTTGGCTACTGTCATACTGTATATAGGAAGTGTATTGCCGTATATATGCCGTATATTTGGCACCACACTTATCTATTCAATTCAATCCTTTTTGTGGTTTTGTTTTGCTGTTGCTAGTTAACATTTACAGTGTAAAGTATTAATGGCGTCATTTGTGTACTTGTATATCTTTTAGGATTACGTTACGGACATTAAATGGAATCATTTTAATGATAATGTCTTGGCAAGCTGTTCAGCAGACTGCTCTATCAAGATCTGGCATGTAACAGATGAATTGAAGGTCATCTTTGCTACCGTTACCATTCAATGTACAACTCATTCAATTAGCTATCAATGATTATTTTATACTTCACTGACTCTCTTCAAAAGAGCAAGCACAGATTGTTAAGAAAATTTCAAAGCAAAAAATCCCTTCCATCACTCATCAAAGATTAAACTGTCACTTGTTTTCTCAGATTGTTACTAACATTTCTAACTTTTCTATATCAGATATTAAAAACAACAAGTAGTTGCATAGATCGAGAATTTTCACTATTGTACGGCAGTGTTGCAAATGCAACAGGTAACTAAATATTATTAGAAAACTATTGCATCTTTTTATATAGATTACCTGGATGCCGTCCTCTATTTCATGCACATGGGTAGATCATTGTATTCGTTTAGTATTGATGATTTGCTGGACATTATAGTTTTCTTAGCATTTTCTTGGGAAGTCTGACAATCGGGCTGATGGTCTCCTTACAAGAAGTTTGTTGTCCAGTGTAATCTGAAAATTTCTTTACCTTATCTGTGTGATGCGTACGTAAAGCTGTCTAGCATAACAATTCTGAAAGCTTGATGTGTCACTTCTGATGATTTTTCACTTTATTTCGTGGGATCTGAGTTTGTGATACATACGTCAAGTTTGGAAGAACTATGGTGTAAAAATTTAAATCTAAAGTTTCTTATTCGTTATGTCCATTACATCTTCCATGGGTTTGTATATTCTTCATGTTGCTCTTTCCACACGTGCGGTGTTTGTAACTCGTGGTAACTTAGTGCTGCTTTGAAACATGGTTTTCTTTGTTCCAGAATTTGTTATCGGTTGGTACCATTTCAAGGTACTATGGTTTTAGACTCATTATTATACCTGAAATTTGAGCTATTAATGACATGTCGGAATTAGATTTGGTATTTTTTGTGGGTATCATAAACAATTGGAGTGTGATAACCCACAGTGATATCAGAAATGAAACGATTGATGTTTTTTTAAAGGTTTTTTTCTTTATTTCCGTTTTTATAGTTCTAGTTATATATCAAAATTCTGCAGAGGCGTAGTCTTGAGGGTTTCCTGAGGATTATATTGTGTGAAAATGGTGTGCATTATTTTCTGGTCTTTCTTAATTTTTCTTACCTATTTTCGTAGAGAAAATGTATTTTAAATGTGTATCACTTCCATATATTGCTTAGTTATCTAGAAATTCATACTAATCTGTACCTTCATTCAAATTTCTCTAATCTTAATTATTGATTAATCCTAGGTTCATATGAAAAAAGTCTTTTTATACTTCTACATTATATGGCAATGCATGTTTAGGCACAATGTGTCCGAACGTTAGAGCGACACTCACGTCGAGTTGAACAAGTTGAATGGCATACGACCGTCGATAATGTAGTGTTGTCGGCAGGCTCGGACTGCCGCATTTTGCTTTGGGATGTTGAAGTTGATGCTGTAATTTGTGAGGTAATTCTTTGAAAGATTGCTATTCGTTCAATCTTCATTTTAAATAGGCTAAATAGATTGTAATTTATCACAGGCGATGCTTCTTTTCATCGCTCGAGTTTTTAATTTCTACCTATTGAGGCGGTGTTTTGTATTCGTTCATATCTCATACTGACATGGTTACCATGCAACTACTCTGACTCACATTTTGTCTCTAACATGAGAATGGAGACTGGAGATTTAAAGTGTACGATTCAGGTTTCTGACTTCTCAGCTTCTTGTATTGCATTTTCTCCAAATTCTTCATTATTCGCTGCTACTTCGCGTCAATATCATCGGTTGTTCAATCATTCGTTTTAGCTTATTCTTTTCACAAATATCCTATGTCTGAAAACGTATTTGATACGGCTCACAGACTATTAGTAATAATTGAATTTTAGATTGGAAGAAAGTGATTTGATAAGGTTTCATCATCTGAAATTAACGATACTTCGCATGCTCAGATCTTTATCGCGTAATGTATAAATATCGACATAACAAATCGACTAAAACGAATTTGATTTGCGCTATTATTTCGTTTGTAGCGATAGTGTACTTATGGCTGCTAATATAGTACATTGACCCATTGTATTTTTTGCGAGTTTCAAAGAACAAAAAAAAACCAAAAATTGCTTAATTCAGACCAATGTTGTCAACAACCGGTAATTTAGAGACAGCAGTCCAAAAATTAGGACGGTAGTGTTCAGTAGGAAGGACGCCATCATGTTAATGCCAGGCCACTCTTTGGGGATTCTCCAAAAAATTTTAGGACTAGAATAAGGAAATCTGTCACATCCACTATATTTCGCGGACTTAACAACCCCCGACTGTCTCTAGTTATTGTCTCCACCAAATTTTTGAATGTCTAATTTTTTTTAATATGGAGGCCAGCGGGCCCTTGACCACCTGCTGGGATGGGAA
>KN716176.1:274135-289234 GCA_000816705.1 Dictyocaulus viviparus
TTTTGATGCTCGAACAGGTAATGCAATGAAGAGTGTAAACCTTCCTCACGATGGTGGAATGGCTCCAAAAGTGCTTTCTTTTATGTTATTGTTTACAATAATTTCAACAACGAATCTCATTTTATGTGCTTATAATTCGCAGTACCTTATTTTAGTTGGAAAAAGTCATTTTGTTTTTAGGTCATATTTATAAGTGCACAACGTTTAATAACATTCGGCAATACACGGATTAATAGGCGTCAATTCGCGATTTATTCAACTTTGTCCCTCAACTCACCGTTAGCTACAATAGACATAGACGGGTCATCCGGCCAGCTTTGTCCGATTTTTGATTATGATCTCAATATTCTATATGTTTCAGGAAAGGTGAGGCTTATTTGCTGTTATCCTATCAAAGCTACAGTGTTCAGTAGTAATAAACTAAATATGAGTATATTGTCTTTGCTGCATTTTATTCTCTAGAGCATGTTAGATTTTGTTTTCTATTTTCGATGAGTTTCTAATAACCTCACTACCTCATGTAATATATACGCTTATTGCAATGTTATAGGTTATGAAAGTAAATGAAAAATCAATTTGTTATAATTTCTATTAGATGTTTTTCCATAGTTTTTGTACTTTTTGAACTGATTTCCCTCTACTGTTACAGGGTGACTTAACATTTCGTTTGTATGAGCTGATTAACAACTCACCCTATGTAATATATCTGACGGAATGTCAGCAAACATCGCCACATACATGTGTGTGTACAATTTCAAAAAGAGCGCTCAATTTGACTGAGGCCGAAGTGATGCGGATATATAGGTACATATAACGGACGTAATTTGTGTTATATAGTATTTCGGATTATTATTAACTCGAAGTATTTGCTATGCATCCAGCTGTATAATGAATTTTAAAAATCTGCAAGAAACGCCTTTTACGTTTGTTTTTACTGTTATGGTTTTTGTTTTCTCAATATTCAAAATTTCAGATTACATCCAGAATCACTACTTATTCAACCAATTTCGTTTATCGTTCCGCGCAAGGTAATCTTCTAATTCGAGATTTGTATTTTTTTCGTATCTGGTTTTTCTTTCGTTGTCAAAATAACTGATGACCTGATTTTCACGTTTACAGCGAGGTCAGAATAGCATCAGTTATCAGTTATATTGACAATTAAAGATCTTATCCTTAGTGTACTCTATATTTTGTTCAGCAAAAAGGTTTCGCCTAAGTTATTTTTATCTTTAATTTATTTCTCAGTGTGAAGAACTTCAGTGAGTGCAATCTTACTTAATTGGTTAGAATTGCTGTTGTGTTTCAAAATTAATTTTTCATAAATATAGCTAACAACTCATGTTTTTGAACTAATTTTGGAAAAACAGAAATGTAAGTCGATATTAGCTGATAATTATTTCTATTGCAATGTCATGCAAGCATTGTTTTAGAAGCAGTACCCTTGTTTTGTAGACAGGACATTTTCACCCAGAATTATATCCGCCTACTCGAGGTCCTACACCTGCCTCCTCGTTGGCTGAATGGCGTGCAGGGCTTGATGTTATGCCAGTTCTGCTTCATTTACGTCCTGGTAAATAGTGTGTAACGTAAAGATTATCGGATGTACAAGACTTTTCTTATAGGATTGAATCTGGGAAAATTACAGGTCAGTTGTATACGACCTCAAAACCTGTGCGAGTAAGGGGGAAATCAAGCAGTCCGAAGTTGATTACTTCTGATCGAAACAATGATATGAAATTCAGATTTCTTTCTGAGATGAGTTAAACTTCCAATCCTAAACTTAACGTAGCAATGATTAGTATTGTTGACATCATTTTAAGTGACAAGGCCAGACTATAGATCTGTTACTGAGAGGGAAGATTGCGAAGAAATTACGAAATTGGTCACAGTAAAACAGAAGGTCCAAAACGAACGAATGATTAGGTATATCTATAGTTCAGTTATATTTTTATTTTAAACATTTTTGATTTTTTTTTGAGTTCGAATTTCTTCAGTTAAATTTTATTTTTTATGAATTTACAGTGTTTTATGGTCTTGCTTTATTTGTATACTATATTGGGTCACTAGATAAATTATATAACATGATGAAGAATATCTTTGTATAAGTAATGATATGTGTGAAGACTCCCACCTAATTTTAACATTAATGATCGCTTCTTTTCTTTGAAAAGATTTTGAAATTGAGATATGTGGTCATCCAATAATTTTCAACGTGGACATTATGTTCAACATTTGTAGTTTTGAATTTTCCATTCAGTGGTTTCAATTTTGAAGATAATACGTTACGATCCTTCAGTATCATATAGCTCAAACATTAAGCAAGTAACTAGTAGTAACTTCACAATGACGTAGTAGTAATACTGCAGTGTAAATAGCAAGTAATTACAAATATACAGGACAATACAGTAGAACATAATTCTACTACAACAGTACCATAGAGGTGGGTGGCTCTTCAACAGTGAGTTTAGTGTCCAATGGAATCTAGTAATACCAATTCAGACACTTTTTTTAAATCTATGTCACGTATATGCCTCGCCTGATTTTTGAGTGTTTGAAATGTGGGGTGTTGTTTTTTTTGTCATTGCGTCGAACAATTACGTAATCAAAGCTACCACTTTCTTTTCATAGGTGCGTAACGCAGTAAACGCATAGCATCAGTTTTTTTATGGCACGTTATCGCAGAATTCAACCCAACATTTGTAAAGTAGGAAAAGATAATGTATTAGATGCTGCTGTTAATAACAATAACACAATGGATTGAATAATGAGAGCAACAATATTGAAACCGAATATAGAGAGAAGTGACAAGTGACACCTTATGTGGTAAAGGAGGGAATAATTTACTAATAGATCATGTAAAGACAGTAAAAAAGACGTTATGAATTACGATACTAATGATACATGTGGTTGTAAGTGAAATAAATTGTTTCATTCAATGATTGTCTAGTTGTGGCTAGTGGACGGAAAGGGTTTATCCATGCCGCCCTTAGTATCGACTGATTAGAAAGCCACGCACTTATGAAGAGTGGTCATATCTTTGATTTATCGACTAATGTTAGTCACTTAGTGGTGTAATAAACATGTCGAGCAATAATATGACTTTATTGGTTGAGGATAGAAAGATCTCATATCACATAGAAGATGCTTTTCTATATTGCTTCTGCACTTTTATTCCTATTAAAGCGGTAATTTATTTTCGACATGGATAACAAATTGCTGAGTCGTTGCATCAAATGAACATACTGTATTTTTCAACAGTTTGGATTCCGAACCGGAAAAAAAGTCCGCAGCAGAATATCCTGCCGTTATTCCATTGCAAAGCCCTGTACAATCTCAGAAGAACAACGGTTCTGTTTCAAAGGAATCAAATAATACAACGAATAATGAACAGGTAACTCGAACTTATACCTCGAGTAGCATAATCAATAGCCAATTTGTAGATTCAAAACTCCTACACTTGCTGGATTTTCTTTCTAGAATTTTTTGATTTCAATCGTAGGAATTAGAAATATTTCTTCTACCAAAAGATTACTACTAAGCCATGACGTCAAAGTAAAAATAAACTTGTTAAATTGTGAGAATGGTTATAATGTATTTCGGAAACTTAATTTACCACTCCTACAGCTTTTTGACCAGCAGCGTCGACCGATTGATGAACCAATCAGTGATGACTCAAATCCATTTAAGCAATACTATCAAACCAACGAGATTAGAGACGATCTTGAAGGGTTAGTTTGATTATTTCGTATAGTTGCAGTCTTGTTATCTATTTCCTATACATATATGTTTAGCTCAATGTTTGCTTACTCGAACCATTTTCGTATTATATTTTGTTTTCTCATGATTTCTTTCGTATTTCGAACCATTGTTATTTCGTTTGCTATTTATTTAAAGAATGAATAAATCAACAACATAATTATCATCATGATCAATAATAATCAAACCGTTTTCAAGGAAATTATTAGGTGCCTTCCTCAAAACAATGATATACGTCAAAGGAGCCGGTAAGTTTTCACTTCTGAGCTGGTTGTACAGTTTGGACCTTTTTGTCGCAAGTTCATCACGGAAGACATGATATTCCGATGAAGCACTAATAGAGCTATACCTTGAATATATTACTATGATGTAGTCCAGTTTCTCGAAAATATGGTAATACGACTTAGCAATGTGAAGAAGAGCACGATGTAAGAATAAGTCTCTTAGTCGTTTCAAACCTTTCAAACTTTCCCCGTATGCGTTGGCAATTGGTTCAGTTTAGCTCAGTGGTTAGCTCATCAGTTGATCTACGAGGAGTCGTTATACAATAGGCCGTTTCAATTAGATGGATACCGATGGCACTACTGCCGTATTAAAGTGTCTGCTCCAAACGTCTTGTAAAAGCATCCTATTGCTCTTTCAGCTCAAAGCGAATGCTATCTTCTATGGTGAATAAAGAGGAGAGACAAAGTGAAATTGATTTACATAGCTCTCACCTTTGTCGGGGCGTTCAAATCAGTAGCTCAGTCTGATCAGTAGCCAGTACCTAGTCCGACGAAGTTTTTTCGTTTGTACTTCTTGCACTCGTCTTCAACTTATATATCGCCTAATCGAGTGTGATTTGTGCTGGACCATTTTGATTGTTATTCTTTTTATATTTATTTCCTAAAGCTGCAAAGCTATAACTTTTCTAAACACCACAGGTTTTTAATAATAAGCCGATTTGTAAACAAGAGTTTGAATGGAATAATAGTTATAAAGAAGGTAATGGATAACCCATTACCTACAATTTTCGTCTGATTCCATAACCTAATGACTACAAATCAATAAGAGTAGTTTTACGCGATTGTTTTTTTGCACTACTATGTTTTTCTCAAACAATTAATTTTAAGATTGTTTTCTCAGATTCAGATGAAATATTTGGTTTTCCTTTTCCTTCTTGTTCTTAAAACTATTTTTTTTTATTCTATTCTTGTTCTTTATAATGAATACCATTCATATAGAAAAGAATCGTGTCTATGTGGAGACGTCTCAGTTGCGTCTACTTCGACATGCCAAGCAATTCGCAATGCTGCTGCAGAAGATGTTGGTGCTCCTGACACCGACATTCCAAAATCTAGCGGCAGTCTAAAGAATAACGGATTCAGGTGATATTCGAACTTGCTTTTTTGTTGTCTTGGAGTGATAGTTCATAATAACTGTTCTGTACGTTAGCTTTTTTTTAATTTTTGTAATAATTCAAATTGTGTTATTATTTGTAAGCTTTCGTAAATCTCTAGCAATCTTTACACTGAAGATTTGTCTACGGCAGAATCATGAAGAATAAATCCAGAACCGTTTATGGTTCCTTATTTATTTCCATTATTTTTTTACTGGATGTTATTTAGAATTGGATTATAAGAACAGATTAAAACGATGAACATGATTTAAAGGTCCATCTATTTACAATATTATTTTTATTAATTCAGCTGTGATTCAATACGATCATCAGATGTAGGATATCGATTGTTGGAAAACACGATTGCTATGTTAGAACAACAATTACGACGAAGTGACAATAGAATTCTAGAGTTGGAAAGACTTTGTGAAATACAACAGGTTTCTTTTCTCTTACTTGAATTCTCTTCCTTTTTTTGTTTTAGTATTAATAATACCGTTAAATTTTTCGCATACAACTCGATCTGATCTGCCATTGCACTAACGTCCATGTTTTTTTTCTTTCGAAGCGAGTAATTAGAATATAGCAAGTCTTGTTCTAAATTTTTATCACATTTCAACTATTTGGTCGTGCTAAACAGTTTTTTTCTCTGCTAAGGAAAATTACCATTTCATTGCTTAAAGTATTTCATAGTTTAGTCTCTATAAATATTATATAATATATAAATTTTCAAAATTCTTCAGCACAAAATTATTCTGCGATAGTCCCTAGTTAATACGCCACAATGTCCGTTCTTATTAGTAACAGAATCGAACCGCTTTCTTTTTTACCGCTTCTGGAGTGGATATGAAACAGCGCATGCATATCTAAGTATATGTTTATGTTATTCAATATCTCTTCCTAAATTCGTCTTCTCTTAATAATAACCTCAATTGGTCGATCCGTATCGACATGTGAGATTTTGAGGTACGATTTTTTGAATAAAAGAAAACTAATGTGAGTAATGTATCTTGAACTGAACTTGATTTGCATTTAGTAGTACTAATAGTAAAAGGTTATCATAAAATACACATATGTTTTCATATTATCAATGCTTTTTTTTGGCTTTTATATAACCCTATCTCCATATTGATTTTTTTGATTTACAGTAAAATTTCTAGCATAAGGGTTTTTTTTTGTTGAATTTATGCTTCAAATACTATCAACTGCTAATGGATAGAGCTTGTAATCGAATTTTCAAGACTAAAACTATTACTGTTAATCTTTTTTTTGTTATTAATATGTAAGATATCTAATTAACAAATATCGAGGTTAAAGGTTAGCTGATCTTATAAGTAGTTATGAATATTAGTAAGGAGAGGTGCCATCCATTCATTGTTTTGATATTGTAGTGGAGATGTTTGAATAATTATGGTCTATACAATGACAAGATAGGAAGAGAGGTTTTTATCATCGTTTCAAAGTATTCTGGTGCCTATTCACAGACTACTGATGGATAAAAAACATAATTTTCCTCCGTGCGGACCTGTGCCCAAGTGTGTATTGTATTTGGGATGGCTTCTCGGTATGGCCCTTCACAACTACGCCACTTCACTCCACACTAGTGTGCAGATGATTTATAGGACATAATAACATAACTTGAATGACCATGACCATAAATGTTAGTGTTGTACGTTTAGGGTATATCGATAAATTAATATGGATGATAGAGTTATTGATAAGTATGTGGCGTTAGAATAATAAAATGAGGTTCAACTATCGATCTAACACTAAAGTTCATTAAGTTTTTCAGTGAATGTCATTCGAGACAATTATTCTAGAATACATAAGCATGACATACTTAATTGTAAGTACAGTGCAATCACGAAAAAGCTTACCAAAAAGCTTTTTAAATTCGTGATATTCTAAAATTCTACTAGGTGTTTGGCTACATCGGTCAAAGTCTAAGATTGTGTCAAATAAGAGGAATTGAAAAGTGTTCTCGTTTTATTTGATATGCTTTACGATACCGTTGATTCATCTCGTGATTGTTGCTATACGCCGCTACGAGACATACATAAAGCAACGAGGCCAACCATATGTGAAATGGTAAAAATGTTTGTCTTAGTTTCACAATTGGCACCATCAAACACCACTGATATCTAAGGATTTGATATCTACTACAGATTAAATGCAGATGAGTTACTTCACTCAATCATATTTTGAGTGATGAAATCATTTCTCCAAAATACGATAGGCTTCATTTTAATGACGTTGAAACTATTTTCCAGATAGCGTTTCGTTGTTTGCGATTCTGACCATATAAATTGCTGCTTTCTGTTAAAGAATAGAAAACTAGAAATTGATAAGTGGACACTATATGCTAGCTAAGCTTCGGTAAAACTGTATGGTCGTGGGTTCAATACTAATCTGGGTGATTAAACATTTATTAAATATAGTATAAGATCAACATATGGGATGGATGAAGACGAATCGTACAGATGGCACCATGAGGAAGGATTGAATGAATGGATATTAGACATTGAAGTTGAATAACTAATAAAGTCCATCGCATGCCTCGTTATCTATGGGATGAGGTTAAATTTTGGTGCCAATGAAGTTCCTATGCTAATACTTTACATGCTAAAATCAATGAAAATGTTTTCATAGAGAATATTATTACATTAAAATACCTCATGAAACGTGAGACGGTTTGCTGTGACATCTGATAATTGAGAGCATCGTTAGGGATTTATTAAATATAACATTGCTAATTCTATGGACACGCTACAGTCTTCGATTTCTTCCTCTGTTTATAACGTGACGAAGACCTTCACCATGTTGGCTTCTGACGTATTACTACACATCCGATTCCCATCGATATCATAAGTGCTAATCACTTATGAATAAATTCATCCACACGCAGAGATAGAGCTTACTACTATAAATATACCTCGATTCCCTTGTGAAAATTTGATGAAAATATTATGAGGATGGTAGCGGTAATTTACTTTAAGAATTTGAATTGTATTTCAAAGACTGCTCAGGATACCTTGGTGATCTAAGTTATTTCCCATTTCATTTGTATAAACTTAATCTGTTTGCTTCTGTCTCGATTTTAATAAAGAAAATACAGTTATATTCTCTCTAAACAACTTTAATTGTATAGGATAAATATTATTGAACTTCATTCTAAAACTTTTGTAATTATTTTTCAATGGACGGTTATTGTGACTCATCCTCGCTTATTAATATGTTGGTTTTCTAGAATATCACCTCTCAATAAGCTTTTTATTAAAATTAGGGTTTGTTAGCCGTTTGGTAGATCCCAAATTGAGTAATAGTATCTCAAACTTGAGTAATTATATCTTTATGTAATATAATAATTAAGGCAATAATAATAATATGATATAAAACATATAATAATTTCAACGGTGCTTTTCTGGTTTCTGTTTGTGATATATTTGGTATGATTTTGTGATTTATCCATAGCTCCTCTATATCTGTGGTGAAATTATCCTCTTTGAGGAGTACTCTGTTAAGTTCAATTTTTATATTTTCTAAGTACGCATTTTAGCATCCTAGTTTCATTTCTCTTTATTTTAGGTTTTTTTTTAATTTTCACGTCCATTCTACTACTAGTACAATTATTCAGTAAAATTTTTACCACTATAGTTAAGAAACGGCCAGACTACAATTAATAAATGAATTGTATTAGTGTGAAATAAAAATTCAAATTTATCTGTTTTAAAAAACTAGCTGGTTCAGTCATTTTATCGAAGATCAAAATTTCGGCTAATTTTTTCAGACCACTTTCAATAAGGCAGTAACTCAATCGATTTTTGCTATAGGTAATCTGGGATGGATATATGTTTTCTTAAGTGTTGTCACTTTGACATCACTGAAATACATAATTGTACACGATTGTTTTTAATGTTTGGTATGGTTGAAAAGTATTACAACATCTTAGACTCGCTGATATTTATGTGACCCCAATGTAATGTATGCATAATACCTACCGCTTTTGACGCTGAGCAGAGGCAATTTCGTAGAAATGGATGGAGGTAAATGCGGCGCACCGACAATTAGAGCAACAATTATGGTGGCTAACCGGTTCGGTCGGTTTAATATCAATATCCACGGGGCAATATGAACTGTTTTGCAGATTTTTGAAATCTACATTATACTAATACTATTCCCATCCACTAGATTTTTTAAGAGTTGTCAGTTTGGTTTTTGTCATATTACAGCACATAGGACTGTTCTATAAGGATAGAGACAAAAACACTCAATAGTTAAGAAATCCATATTTAGCTGGAGATCAATGTGAATTCGACATCATTTGACTTCATTTATACCTCATTCCAATGTAAGAAATTAATCTTAGAAAGCGGGAAATGGACTTAAAAAGTATGAAGACTTCTGAGAATAATTGATCTGAACTATATTTGATTACAAGACTTCGTTATAACAAGTCGTTTTCCTAATTCGTTAATTTCTTTTTGTCAATGTTTTGTTACGTTCGTACGAGAGATGCTAAATCGCTCAAGGCTGATTGGTTTCAAAGTTGTTGTAGTGTTGGTTTGTTTTTTTTTCTCTTTCTATGAATGGAAGAGTACTAAATGGATATTTGGTGTAAGGATTCCCTTGTCGTTCTTCATTATTATACACCATTTGCATATAGTTATCTTTGAATGGATGACCGATTTCGTATTACTACTATCTTTATTACCCATCAAGATTATATGAATCCTGAGCCCTACCGTAAAAGTGCAAAAATCAGTTCAATGGAATGCTATCGTTCTTAAATACCACAAGAATTACTCTTATATTCTTCTTAACAGAAAAAGTACTTTGTTTTTTATAAGGAGTGAGAGTTCGGACCACGTCTACTTGTAAATGGTAGTGCTCAATATGATTGTTGTATTGGTTGGTTTTTGTTATTTTCACAGAAGTAATAGCTGATAAAAATTTTACTTTGATAAAAAAATTTTGTGATAAATTTAAACGACAACATATTCGACTAATTGAGTCAGCAATATCAGAATTAATCTAATAGGAAATTATGTAGTCATTAAAAACGTCCGGACGAATTTTTATCAAGTAGTTAACAAAATGTAAGCGAAATATGTGGTGGTTAAGATATTGCACATCTGAGAGTGTAGAATTAAGTGGTATACCTACAAGTAAAGTCATTTAAAGTCCTCAAAACTCAAAAAGTGTTATTCTCCTCAGAATAAATTTTACTTCTTTCTTTCGTTAGTTTCCTGATGATATAACCCGTGGTTTATAGCCCATCTGTGGAAATCCTACTTTGTCTGACGGAATTTGTGAATTTTGTGAGGTATCGATTTAAAAATTCAAATTCGTACTTTGTTTCGCCATCTGGTGCTAACTTGTGATAAATAGAGGTACGACAAAATTAAGACGCACTGAATAAACAAGGCATTCAAGCGCATTTAATGCTACCTCACTTATTTACTTCCTATTTCACTTACTACATATGAAGTTTATTGTTTAGAAAGATGTGGAAAGTTTACGCTACGAAATTTCATGGAAGGACGACCGTATTGAGTATCTGCAGAGAACGTTAGCCGAAATGGAGGATATGTTGTCGAAATCCTCACATTGAGAACTCAAACGACAACTTCTACTGTTTTATTCTGATCTTGACAAGCTTATAACTAACAACCTCGAGTTGTGTTGTAGAAAGCGAGTACTATACGATACTCTCTTTTATGCTATATGACCACCCATGTTAAGATAATTTGAAAACGTATGCTTCTACCTTGTAAATGTACGAAACCTATAGTTTTACACGCTATATCGTAGGTCACTAAGATGCTGCTACAGTAAAAGATCTACAGAATCAATACGTGTATAAATATTTCATACTAAGCTCTATATAGTTCTACTAAAGTAGATTTCTCAAAAATCTTTGTCTTGATCTGCTTGTAAACGTCTTCTTTTCTTAAGTTCATAGCCTGTCTTCCTGTTTTATCGCTCACGAACTAAAAAAGAAATTGCTAAGACATAGCTTTTTCCAAGTTTACGAAACCAGCGATTCTGAACAGTGTTTGCTAATTTGCTATTCATCCAATCGAACTAACCTCACAGAATATCGAATGCGTGCGTAGTGTTTCCCCGATTCGTGGATAGTAGTGTGAAAAGAGAAAAATAGGAAAACTTGTGTTCTACATTCCTTGTATGTTTATATAAATATACTGTGCTTTTGTGCTAAGATAGAGATCAATAAACAAAATTATATATTTGAGAAAGTGAAGAAAAAAGAAACATTGGGAGAAGAAAATACTGTTATTAGATGTACAAACAAACAAACATACACAACATATGAAATGCATGTGAACGTAAGTAGTAGATTGGTGCAGACACAATGAAAAATTTTCATACACATATTCTCATCATACAATTCTCTTTGTATTTGAGTATTCATTTTTTTTGTGCTTATATAACATGACGTAAAATGACAGATACGTTCAAATTAGTCAAAATACTAATACAACACGAAACACAAATATATTAGTGAATAGTGGTGGCTGGTGATTTTTGGGCTGCACCAATTAATTATTCAACGATAATCATGTGATAAAAATAACAAGTGAGGCGCATTGACCCTAACAATTTTCAACATTCTCATCACAGGCTGCAATACACGAAATTTCAAAAAAAAAGGAATGAAAGAAAGGAAAAAATGGGGCATAAGATATAGATTAATCCAAACGAGAAGGATTTCTGCACGAACAAATTAGAAAAATTAAGCGAAGCGCTTATTAGAGAAGTTCTCGATGAATTTAATTGACAGTCGCTTGTATCACGTATAACGTATAATTGTAGATCATTGAGATCCCACTACTAAAGCTCATTGAAAAAAAGACGAGGTATGATCTGGGGACGATGAGCGAGTAATGTGCTCATCTGTACAGCAGGGCTAATTGTTTAGAGAGTGTAATGGTGTGTGAAATATGCGAATTCATTGATTTCCACAAAAAAAAACAGGAGAAATGGAAAGATTGTACACTACGGCAAAAAATGGGGAGACATGCGACAAAAGTACAAGGACGGTCGCCGAAGCAATCAATCAATCAATCGCAGCACTAGTCAAATGGATTGATAATTGGAATGTGACGCTACAACACAAAACTTTGAACTGATGTGGTGCTACACAACGTGAGACAATGTGATAATTAAATCTAAGACAAATATACTGGAAAAAAAGCAACGAACGAATAAAACGCAAATAGAATAAAATGACTTAGCCATTGACGTCGGCCATTTTGTTTCGAGCGTACTCGATTCGTAGACCACCACGTTCAGAGGATCCAAGATGGAATCCTTGAAGTGCCATCATTGCACTGGTTGCTGAGGCTAGTGATGAGTATTCGATAAAAGCCACCGATGAACCATTTTTAGTGTGCATTCGTAAGCGTGTGAAGCCCGCAAACGCTTTGAACACGGATCGTAATTCTTCTTCTGTCACACCAGGACTCAAGTTAGCAACAAACAACGTTGAACATCCTTGAAGAGCAGCCGCATTTTGTGCGGCTGCACCTAATCCGAGTGCTGCTTGAAATATGGCAGCGTTCTGATGATAGCTGCCATCAGAAGGTAAAATACTAGCAAGCGGCAATGATTGAGCAGCAGTAGCGGTGGAAAACCGTGGCAAAGTTAACGAGAATAGTTGATGTTGATCGAGTAGTAAAGGGTGTTGATCTAACACGATGGTATCAGTGGGCTGCAAAGGTGCGAGAAACTGAGGCATAGCTTGTAATGAAGGAGCAGCAATGGGAATGACAGGGGGCGGTGATTGTTTCGGTCGCGAAACTTTGGTGTTCGACTTGGCCAATTCGAGACGCAACACCTGAGCACAATCCGGATCAAAACGCACACCTTGCAACGCCTTACGAGCATCATCGGCATCCTTGCTCGTTTGGAATGTAACGAATCCGACCGGTGAAGTCGGTTTTCCATTCTTCGCTGTCATTTTCAACAACGAGCTTTCATAGCCACGATAAGCACGGAATAGAAGATAAAGCTCGCGAGGTTTCGCATCCATTGGCAAACCAGAAACAAAAAGTGTTCGAACTTGGGAACACGATTCGGTACTGACGGAATTTAACGACTCCATGGAGATGGCAGCCACCATTTTGCCACCACCGTCCATCTCACAGGCTATGCGGCAGGTAAACTGGCTCAGTGGCGGACCAACGCTATGCGTGAAACTCGCGGCGCAGCGCTCCGCCTACGGCGCACACAGATTAGCTGCGGGGCACCGTTGCTAAGGACGGGCTGTCGTCGCTGGGCAGTTCACGCGACGATGTCATCCAAGAGGGAAAGCTATGTCAAGGAAATTGCAACTTGGCAGAAATACTTTCGAGTACTTGTTTCGCTGAAGACGGGTAAAAATTAACAACTATGAGTAAAAGAGCAACGAGCAATTGTCAAAATATCCATTACCCCAATGCTACACAAACTGGCAAACTTACCTATTCATTAACATTACTAGACTTTCCTTATGGACTTTGCAAATTCAGAGTTCAAATTCAGCAAATTCACTCAATTTACTTTTTAATATTATGGCTGTCTTACCTGTAAAAAATGATGCAGTAATTTTTGTTGATTCCTTCCACATGTTCTTACTGCTTTAGTAAAATCCATGACCGACCAGAAATGATCGAAGTAAAAAACTTATTTACTTCGTTACTACGAGAGATGAATCAAAAAAATTCCTAGTACATCGCTATATAAGACGTTACGTTGAATGGAAACTCAGTTCTTCTGGTGTTACTAACTCTGGTCATTTCAAAGCTTCCATCTGTGAGCGGTACATGGTTTATAAGCTTAATTGTTGCCTGATGAAGAAATTTTGCATTATACTCATTTTTTCCTGGCTTATAAATTTTCATTGAATGTCCTTTCTGTTGAGAGGCCTATATGGTAGTTACATTTTCAGTCATGTTATATTATACGATGAGGTAAAAGTGCTTCTTAGTTTCCAGAAAATCTAGAAAACCCCTTGTTTTAGGTATCCCTTGCTGATGTAAAAGTTATCACTACCAGGATATGTGAAAGAAGTGACATTGATCATCTCACCAAAATAACGTTTGATCTACCACAACGTGAAGACTGTTGGTTTTTGCGAGTGTTATAACCTGAAGGACAAGCTACTTTCTAAACCTTTTGTGCATGAGAGGCCTATGTGACGGTGTTTGTGAGGTCTCTGCGTTTTAGATTCTTCTATCCCATGTTGATAATGTGCTAACCAACCAAATGACGTGTCGTTCCCTATTTGATCTACCTGTTCTCTTAAGGAGTGAAGAACTATAGAGGTATTTGTAATGAAAAGACCACCGGCATCTATTTCTTTGATGCACATCATATTGATCGTTACCAGGTCGATATTGTTACTTCCTTCGTATGTTTTCTGTGGCCCTCCACATCCACTCGCTCTCGAGTGACGTATTGCGTCATCATCCATTCCGTGCACATCGGTCAAGGCCTCGTAAGGCACATCTATAGCCTACAATATCACTATGCGAAATGGTCGCTAAGAATTTCCGTATACACCAACTGTACTCCATTATATAAAAAGACGACTGTTTTTCTATATACTGCTCATCATAACAAACCGAAGTGTACATTTGTACTTACGAAATATTTCCTAATGATTTGTATTGTGAAGCGATAAGAATAATGATAAAAGAAGAAATTATGTCTAAATATATAGAAAAATCAATATGAGATAGCAAAAAATTCTAAAAGAGAAGAGGATGAACCACGTAATGAGTTCTGGGCGAGTGATACGTTTCTCAGTTTTCTTGATACTAAAGAAAATCAGATTTTCTTCCCGTTTAGTAATTTATTGAAGCATTAGAGATTTCGATTAAATGGATAGAGTACGAAAACCTCATATGGTGATGAGAAAATAACGCAAAGTTATACTCAACGGAGGATGTAGATCACTAAAG
>KN716176.1:289356-322035 GCA_000816705.1 Dictyocaulus viviparus
AATATGAGATAGCAAAAAATTCTAAAAGAGAAGAGGATGAACCACGTAATGAGTTCTGGGCGAGTGATACGTTTCTCAGTTTTCTTGATACTAAAGAAAATCAGATTTTCTTCCCGTTTAGTAATTTATTGAAGCTTATATGGTGATGAGAAAATAACGCAACGTTATACTCAACGGAGGATGTAGATCACTAAAGTCGAAGAATTCGCGTAACTTATTCCATCTTCCATAGTCAAAAAATGAATTCATAAAATTCGCCACTATAAATGAGATATACAGAAACAAGATATGGTACTGAGGTGTATTTCGATAATCATCAGAATGTTCAACTTTTGTTATTCAGTTTTTCCAAAAAACATTCTGCAATAATATTGCTGAAGTCGTACTGTAGTTAAAGCTGTTCACTCATTCTAAAAAGTTGTCGAACATCTTTACGACCTTCCACTGACCAACATTCGATTACACACGTTACCGTAATACACTAACTATTCTGGAGTGTGAACGAAACTGTATTAAGACTCTGTCAACAAATACTGTTGTACAGTAATTTTAGTGGTACTCTAACAGACCAACCAGTTTTCAAAATCCTTTTCCTATTCGTTATTTGTAGAAGGTTTTCCATGTAGTACAACTCGTACTACATCATATGAATAATAAAAATAGCGATATAATGGAGAAGATTTGAAATATCCATAAATACAAATACACGTGGGCCTCGGGTTACACAGAAGTTCCGCTTGTTTCTTGACGAGCTCCAAACATCATACGATACTGACGACGCTCTGGGATATTAATCCAGTTACTTAGATGGATAAAATTCTTGTATGTAGCTATTCGTAGCGAACATTAAGTCGTCCATCTTTGTGCATGTCCTCAACCTTGACCAATGTCACAGATTTTTGCTGATAATTCAACGTATATCTAAGATAATACAATACACATTCACTGATCTCTCATGAGGATACCGAACCTGTTACTTACAATAGACGTACATCGAAAGCGAAACACATGTGATCTGATACGTAGTTGAATTGACAATAGAACCTCATTAACCAAACAAATCAGTCCTCTGTTCAATAGATAGGAAAGTGATGGATATATGGCATGTCTATACAGCAATGTTTAACGATAATAAACTTATAATGAAAAGACTTTTGTTTGAATTTGATCTCCACAGTCAAAGATGACTTATCTACTGCGGAAACTAACAAGGACTTTACATATTATTGTCTTACACAGCGCAAATGGCAAATCACATGTAAAGATATGATAAGATAGTTTTGACATCGATCAATCACTATTACGGGGTGCGACTCGGGTTCAACGTAAGTCCGCGGAGATGACTGACTATGAGCCTGATCAATAGAATTTAACTGACCAATCCTTAACAAATAAATGCTGTTTATCTTCCCGAATTTCGGTGTTGCCAATTCACTAACCCCAGAGAGATGATGGAAGGGGATCATATACTAACACAATTCTTCTAGACCCTATAGTGATACACTGCGGCACCTCCACTAATAAGCATCCGTAGTCACATATTACTGTGTAGAATACACAGTAGAGCAAAAGAGGGTTGAATAGGCCAAGTTAAAGAGATCGAATGTAATAGTACGACTAGAATACCGATATCGGAGTGATGGCAATGTTGTTTATTTACAACGAAGAAATATTACGATTGGACATTATCAATGAAATACAATAGGAAGTACAGTGAAATGAGTTCAGTGATACGCAATTTGCAGGACGTTGAAACCATTGCAGCACTTGTCTCAAACTCGTGTAAATAAACCTTTCATGATAACATAATAACGGAAAAACAATTGACAAAACAATGTAGCATAACATAATTATACAGGAACAGATTATAGATAAACACTACTCGGATATGATATATATCTCATGAAGTTCAGTTTCGAGAAAATGGCGATATATTTTTTGAATGTCAGCAATAGAATTGACTATCCTCAAGAGCATAACATTTTCCACTTGGATGTGTACGTTCCTACCAATGTCGTCGAATATGCAGCTGAAAATACCTGGACTACATAGCGAACGTAAATCTTTCCTTTAACTTATGTGAGTGAATGGAGCGGATGTGTATGTTACAGAAAACAAACAGCACATTGAATTAATTAGCTTCTCCTCTCAGTTCCTATCGACACAAAATATTGGCAGAGAAGAGGCCATAAGCAAAATTGTTGATATAATTTCTCAATAATTTCTATCTCACCTCTTTCTCCATCCTTGTTGCTTTAATTCTGTCATCCGCCATTCGTGGTCCCCACAAATTGTGATTAGGTACCAATAAAAAACGCAAATTACCCATGTTATGCTTTTCGCGCACAACCTGTAAATTTGATCTTATTCGAATTGTACAATTTATGGTCAGTGGTGAATCATTCATTGGGCGCTTTTCATTGACATGTAAAAAATTCTGTAAATAAATTTATAAAAATTGCTCTATAGCGTTAACCATTCCAGAGGTATGAAAGACTCGGCTTAACAAAAAGTCATATGAAGAAAGAGCAACATAGTTACTCACCACTAAAACAGCTATAACTGGGGTGGGTAAAATAATGAAGATAACAATGCACGTTGCAATGATCCCCATTGATGGAGGGGGATATGGAAACGCGACTATCATGGATGCCTGTAACTGTGCTTTCTGATGTACTTTTCAAAAAATCAAGTAAGTTCTAAAGATTCAAATAGAAGAAAAAGAAACAGTTGAGGTTATTGCCGTCTTACTTATTTTCTATCGATTATGACAAGTTGCAACAGTTTTGTTCTATTATCATGAATCTAAGCCAATTGCAAAACATGGAACCTCAAGCGGGACACTGATCTGACGCTGATGCTTCATTCAGCATCATTAGGTATAGTTGATGTTATACTTGACAGGAATAAACAAACGTTATTATTATTATTATTAAGAAAAAAAGAACAAAAATTCGTAAAGAGAATAAAAATTGAGATGATATAGTTAATAGGACTTTTTATATATTTGCTTCATATATTAAAACAAACAGCCTACCCAATAGGAAAATATTTGGCTAGATGAATTACTATATTGATTAGCTGATCTATATAGTTTCTGTACTTATTTTGACTATTTATTTTGACTTCATAATTTCACCTACAAGAATAAGAAACGGCGACAGACTCCAAAAGTAAAGATACGACAGTGTCCATATTCGAAGAAGTAACCTGTCACCTTCCTACAAATTGAAATAACTTGATAAAAATCAATAATCAATCACATCAATAACCTTTATGCAATGTAATAACAAAGCGAAGTAATTCTTGAATAGCTTCAAGATCTACTATTTTCAACAAACCTTCTGAGAATTCATACTAAGACAGTTTGCACATAGTCGAGAAAATCCGTAGATCACACCGACAACGAAAAGCTCGATCAACACCACACACGCGGTAGCTATCGGAATTACTGTATTTTCAATAGTAATTGCTGTATTCAAACCAACCTCAAAAAAATTGACTTGACTTAAGACATTTATAACAAAGCAATACACTAACTTTACTGTTTAGAAAAAAGGAACATAGAGCAAGAAAGAAGGTCAAAATAGTGCGAATAGTCAATTTTGAGGCGTCGTCAGATGAGTCCAAAGCGGCAACACAGTTTGCTACTATTGACTCTATAGTGACAACCTAAATGTCGATCTGATGCGATTTGTATGAAAGCAAGATTTTTCATAAGATACGAAAAATCATACGTTGCTTATTAGTACGATAAGTGCGCAGCCGAAGGATAACACAAGTTGAAGAAATGGCTCGAACGGGCCGTAAACGATCAGATCTCCAGCAGTAGTCCAATAGGAAAAAAATTGTGAGTAGAGACGTTCATTTCGTTTTTCTTGCACTAAAAATCAACGGGCATACTCCTTTTCATAATACTGAAGGTTTCCATACTCACAATGAGCAGCGTAGTTTTCCACGGATCCATCAAACAAGTACAAACCACCGATAGCGCGAAATAGAACATGTGCAGTAGAATAAAGGGATATTGCTGCGAATATATATATAACGATAGCTAATGCATCTCTAAAAAAAGGTAGCTCAATTTCAGAACTACAAGACAGATGAAACGTAACTAGATCTTCCTAATGATGCTGAGTCAAACACAAAACTTGGGACCTCAGGCGTGGCTTAGACTCGCATGTATACATGTACGGTATGTTGTATTATTAAGACCCTCACTCTGTGAACACTTAATGCTTTACTTATTTATGAGTGGATATTTTATCAGCAATCGCCTGTTAACAGAGGTACAATCCGGTGACACGACATCAGCATTGCATCCAGTTAGGTTGACAATAACGGGACAACCCGACGTGTATCACAGCAGTTTTCATTTCTTTTCTATCAACTATGATAGGTTATAATGGTTTCGTTATAATATTAGTAGTGGCGGTGAGTTAATCACAAAACTTCAAAATTTAGGTGGAACTCGAACTTGAAGAAAGAGAGTTAAGAGAGGAAAGGTACTGTCGTATAATCAATATGGAACACTGACCATTAAAATCACTATAACCTATCATAATTATGAGGAAATAAACAAAAACAGCTAGAGTTATTCCATTTGCCGCATAATATCTATGGATTAATGTACATGTCAATATATGTAATCTAGGAATGCATTAAAACAAGAAAGCGAGGCTCACACAAAAAGGTTATTCTTGAATTTGTTTTGAGATCCTAGAAAGAAGAGGCCACCCTGTCCAATTCGCAGTGTACTCAAAGTCTGAATAACTGTCAGGAACCTTCAGGAGAGAAATGACCTTCACCATATACTAAATACAAATAAATCAACTAACCAACAATATCGCTGATGCCCAAACCTCAAGTCCCTGGGATGAGTATGATGTAACTGTTACAAAAGCATCGAGTTTTGATAGCAAAATCACAACAAGGACTGTAATCATGATTGAATTGAACATTATTGTTGACATTATGCACACCTAGAAATTATAAGAATTATAGAACACCAGAATTATAAGACATCACACCCTGGCTACTGATCGTAATTTTGAATATCTGTCAAAAAAGATACGGGTAGTAATGAAATGGTCAGAATCGATCTATTTATAAGTCTTTTCATTATAATTCGATCCAAGATGAAAAAAGCAAATGAACAAACCCTAGAGAAATAAACAAAAATTTCCATTGAAATAGCAAATAAAATTAACCAGGTCGAAAAGAATACCAACATATCATTGCCTGAGGGAAAACGAAAAAATGGAATTATACCGTTGTTAATACCAATGTTATTCACTCTGTAACATCATTGAGATAAATATTTACATTAATAATATAATCATACTAAGAACAGGGTTGATGTGAGTGAAAAATTACAATAGAAATTAATTTAGAGGACAGTAATAACACTAACTCCTTTTCACCTTCTGTAGAAGATCATTTACGTAACGAGATTTCAATTCGTTGTACAGTTCTAATCAAAATTCAAAAATTGACCTTGCCGAAAGGCCGTTAATACGGGCAACTTACCTCTACTATTTTCTGCGTTAAGTAGAAAAATAAAAAAAAACAATCAAAGTAACACCTACAAAAAGTTTTGTGTTGGTCGATGATTATTAAAAACGACATACGGCAAAATGTTCACGGCTTCGTTTGTATTAAACACAAAATCGGTTCTCACGCATTGACCACCAATATCTCTATAGTGTTTGTGAAATGCGATTGCTTAACTATGACGATTAGAAAACGTCTTCGATGATACTTACCTCAGACGAAATCGTTCAATGTGAGTGCCTTCAGTATCATCAGAGTATATATAATCATGTTCAGCGACACCAACTTGTGAGATACTCTCGTGAAATATGCGTTCATATTGCTGATGACATTTCACCATCGAATCGCAAGCTCAAATTCACGATTGTGAGTCCAATGACGAATAAGTCTCAGTGTCTTTTGTATATGAAATTTATTAATATGAAGTGAGTGAGTGAATCGTCGCTGAGCAAAACTTCACCTTTCGTGTTTTTTTTTCGAGTTGTGATCAAATAATCGTAATGTCATTTTTAAATATTAGTGGCGTATTTTGCTTATTTCAGAAGTTGACCTGATGGCCAGTTGTGAATGTCGTCAAGGTGCTATTGATTTGATAGTGATTAATACTACTGAAAATCATATCGTCACACTCATTAGGAATCAAGATTACGCGGATAAGAAAACGACGTAGAAGAAACATGCAGTGAAGCAGAATCAATTTTCATTCCTGTTTTTTTTTTCTGTTCTGTTCGATAGGCAATAAAGTACTCTTCCACTTCTTCAAAACGTCATATTAGTACTGGAACAAGACCAGAAATGCCAACGGCAATGAATTTATAGAAGTTGTTTAAACTGCTTGTGCTCGTCAATTAATCGGAGTAGTTTAATAAGTACATGAAGAAACGACACCAAAATTTCGTAGCATAAATCTTAATCAGAGTCTAACGACATATGAAACAGAATCGAACGCCTTTTTCAATTCTACGTGATCCATCAGTTGTTTATAATGCTGTTTTCGTATTGTTGATAAAGTTCAACTCAATTCGGCATCAGATCGAACATCGATTGTATTATATAATTGAACACCCAGTAATACTCTTAAAAATCTCTAATGTCTCAAATAAAAAATGGAGTATGATAAAAGAAAAACGATAACTCTTACTTTGGCTATCACCCTCATTAGAACATCGGTGCCATGGCATTTCATTGATGTTAATCTGTACAGAATTTCCAAGCACAGTGAACAATGTAAACAACAAAGAGTAATCCATTACAGTAACCAATAGACTCAGTAACAACATTGACACTCCAAGACCTCAAACAGTTATGATCACTAATTGGAAGCATTCATATATTCTAAACTTTATTTTGTATCTATCTACTTCGTGACTGGAATACCTGAAGCAATAGGTGCCATACGTTCAAAAATAACGACGACATTCATGGTAGTGAATTGGCCAAGAGCCATTTCCAAATAGACGAGAGGTAGACCAACAAGAAACATGCATACGAAGAATACAGGTATGAATATAACTAGGATAAATATGATCAGCATTAGTGTTTCACCATACAGTTGATTTCATTTTTTATAGTTATCCTCTACACGTTCCTCTACGGTTTTTTTTACAGCCGTTTAATTACTTTAATTCAAATTAGAACTTCCAGAAAATATCACAACACGGTTATCTCTAACTATTTAACATAAACTGCGACGAGTTGTAATGATTGTGGTTTCATATGCCTTATGATGCTGAGTTAATCACAGAATTTGAAACCTAAGCGAGTATAGAACTCGCATCTACAGCTGTTTGGCTCGGTATGCTATCGATTGCAGTGTCAAGATCGTCGCTCTGTAACCACCCAGTACTTCATTAATTATTCCTAAGTGGTTATCTTATCACCACATAGCATGTATCATCCAGTTTTATCCCGTAATTATCAACTCGTCACAGCTTTGCGAAGTCCACGTCAGACTCACCTCAGCACTTCACCGAACTACAATGGGCTGAGCAAAGACAATATTTCCTATCTCCGCACAAGGATTTAACTGTCTACAACATCATACAAAATAAGCATTCCATGACACTGCATCAAAACAAAACAGTCTTTTCAAACGTTGGCCTTCACGCACTTTCTGAGCTGTCTAATCGAATTAGATTCCATATAATCGCCCCAAAAAGAACAAAAAGTAATGGAAACTACAGATGACAATCAACAGATGACACACCATACCATTTGCGGAAGCATATTTCTGTTACGAAATGTCGTAGTATCTTATACTTATCCATTTTCAACCCAGTTATTCCATATAAAACCTCATTGCCTAAGGCAAAGTTGAGACGAGAGAGCTAAATGAAAACAGAAATCCTTAAGTACTATGGGGGTCTGCAACACGTCTCTTCTAAGGAAGACTCACTTTTTTTAAGAATAGATATTCGAGAAGACGTGGAAGCTTACTAAAAACACGGACCACTAGGATGTCAACTATATCCTTACAAACAGAAAATTGCATCTATTCTTATGTACCTTATTGTACCTTAGATAATACTTTATTTGTGCAAAAATCCCATTGAATTATATGCTTGAAAATGACTCATGCTATTATTCAAAAAAGCAGAACGAGTTGTTTACGACAAAGACACTTTCAACAGAATCCTCTCATTATACAACTAACAGATAAAACAGTATCCAATCTAATGAACGTAATGCTTTCGCTGATCATCCTACCGTTCCATGTAGATCAATTCTAGACTGTCATCTCAATAAGGGATAGGAGATTCAAAATCCAATGTCGTATATCAACGTGTATTGAGGATGTTTGTAAATACGGGCTATCTATTTCCTCGACCGAGGAATTGCATCTTGTAAACAGCGGAGATAATTTTTCTTTGCCTTACAGCAGCTTAAAATCGATTAACTCCAAGCTTCAAATATTCAACAGATACAGATCAGAGCATAAAACTTTATTTCAGAACAAAACGTAGAAATCTCCAGTGTATTATCGAAAGAAGGGGGCGCAGTGGCTCAGTAGTGGAGGTGCCACAGTGACACGCCGGCCGATTCAGTTCGTGGCCGCCCCGCAGGCCTACCAAGCCCGCCATCCCTCCTGGGTCGGTAAATTGGTGCCAGAGAAGTCTGGGTAGGATAACTAGCACTGACTTGGTGAAGAGTGGTCAATTCAAGTCATGGTATAGACCAGGCACGCATTCAACCACCTCCACGATATCACGTTGAACATGAATCCAGGGGCGCATCCCACCACAAGGGATTGATCAACGCCAACAATTATCTTATTATCGAAAAGTTTAACGTAAAAGATCCATCCGTAGAGCTGTATGTCTGATGATGATGAGAATTCTTGTTGCTTTTTGCCTCATATTGAGATTTTTGCAATATATAACGCATACACAGTTGGGATCGAGATTGACGATAATGCTCAATACTGATTAGCTATCATGAATAATGATGAGTTATAAACGACTGGTAGGAAGATCAATGCTACATAGCCAATGGCACAATATCTGTCAACAGTCCAAACATCACAAGCATTCGTCAAGAAGAGATAAACTTACTGCCGTAAATATCCAAGAAATGACAAAACCTCGCATATGCGGCGTAGCTTGTTACATAGCCAATCACTGTATTGAATGCAGCAAATTTACTCTCCCACATTTGATTTTGAGCATTAATTCGAGTTAATCTTCCCAGTGTCACCTATACGATATCCACATTAAGCACATATCCATCCAACATCCAGCTTTCAACATGGACAATCTACCAGCAATTCATCGTCACGAGCACCGTCATCTTGTAAAACTTTGATGGAATCAGAACAGATAGAGTCATTGTCTTCTAACGAAAATAAAAATGGATCTCTTTGTTCATCTGAAGCATTGACAATATCATGTAAAATATATCATTATGCGTATTCTTTGCACATAAAACTTGTGCATCCACTATTTCACTCACTTGCATCAAAATTATATTCAACATCGTTGGGGAGTTCTTGAAACCGAAGCACTATCATAAACATGGTAACTTAAAGTAGAAATAAAAACAAAAACAAAACCACAAACATCCAACCACCGAGATCAACAACAACAACAACAACGTATCTTGAGTTTTTTCCGGCTTTGTCCATTCTTTCACTCTGATCAGACTATGGTCAACAGCAAATGAGAAGTATTTTTATTCAAATATTTTTGCAATGCACGATAATGAGCTTAATATTATCAGTAAGATACACGCACAATAGCACGAATGAAATGCAATACAAGCACACTATTGAGATATAAGGACATTCAACGAAAATACTTGAAGCTGGGCCAAACGTTTTCAAATTCAAGGGCCATATATGAAAATATAATAGTGAATAGAAGGATAGTTCTCAATTACTGATTAGATAAAACTATTTACTAGCGTACAAATACTAATTTTGATGTTGAAAGTACTTCAGTCCTACCAGCAAGCTTCTACAATGTTTTTTTTTCCGGGACCACCTATTTTTTGTACGGATTCCTCAACCATTATTTTCACTAGCGAATACCAATGTTTCTGATAAATGAGAAATGGAGTAAATTTGAATATTTGGAAAAAATCAAACTTTCAATGTGAAGACGATTAAACAACGTTTATTACAGAACTTAAACAAAATAACAACAATAAAATTTTTGAAAACTGAGGACAAAATATTTACAGTTGAAAATCGCAAATCATTGAGTGAACTAGAACTATCTAATACCACAGAGTACTTCTATACAGCGGGTTCTTCAGTACCAAAAAAGCCATAGAGAAAAGTATATAAAAACTTTTGAAGGAAATTTTAAAAATAACATTGCAGAGCAAAGCTCACACTTAGATAATTACTTGCTTTAAAACAACAGCAATGTATTAGCAAGCCTAATATTAAAATTACAAACTCAACGAAAAACTGAGGCGAAATATTGAAAAATATCCTAGTCAACTATAAAAAATAAACTAAGTGAAGCCGGAAAGAAGAGGAGAGCAGAGAAGAAGGTAGACACACACCGTAAAATGCTAAGGATATTGAAAGCTACTTTTGTCGAAACTCATAATTGAACTTCTGCACAAAAACTCTTCATTCAAAAAATGATTGCTAAGTGGATAGCAGAATTTACGATAACGTTGTAAGAGGGGGCATTAATTCACGTTTGCATAAAATGCTTACAATACACAAAATATAATTGATCATGCTATTACAGAAAAATTAGAATACATACCAAACAAGAATAAAAATGAAAAGTAAAGATAAGGTATTACACACCGTAATGAAATTGAACAACAACCACTCTAAAATTGCTCCACCCACCGCCAATCGTTTCCCAGCCCGTAAAAATGATATAAAGTGCTATTTTCAAAGACATAAATAATTAAATACAGACCTGTGAATAAATAGAAAATGATTTTCAATGAAATACAGAATTTTTTGCAAAACCAAATCTTCCCAATTTTCCGTGGTAAAATAAAAATAGATGAAGCTATTGAAAAAAATGTTAAATATTTGTTGGATCAATCAGTGATAAAACACCACCAACTAAATGAAGACTTCCTGTGACTAACACATCTAGATTTTCCAAGTGGGATTGCTGTTCTATCCATTGGATAGTAGTCGTTATACAGTCAAACACGAAAGGTTTCTGGAAAACAAAAACCACTATATCTATTAAATTTCAATAAATGGAACTGGAAAACCTATTTAAGAAATTTACGCTTACGCCAGATCCTATTTCTTTCCACGTTTGTGCACACTGGTTGCATCGGTTTCCTTGATCTGCCTCACACTGGTTCAAGTTGATAAGATCAGATTTCATGTCTGACGACACTTTCAACGAAGTTGGACAAAACACTGCATAATCAAACGAATGTTTCTATAACAAACCCATTGAGAAAACCTAACCATTCTTTAAACGTTAACATAATTTATCATAAGATCATAATCTGTCTAAGAGATGATAAAGCGACAGCTTAGTTAGTGAGAAAATTTCTGTATTCTCAACTGTAGAATACACCATGCATTTTATTTTACATAATTTGTAGTGATTACACGCATATTAATATTTAGTGTCTACTACGGCTACCGTTATAATCGAATTCCATAGAGTATAATGTTAATTGTCTATTTGATAATGACTTGATTCCTATTATAATTCACCACCTTTGAAGGGGTGCCAGGATATCCCATGGACAAAATCGGATGACGTAATTTGTTTATCTAAACATGACAGAGCCTTCATACATTGCACCACACCTCTTCCCTACCGAATTAAATCAATAATGAGCTTAAGAATTACTTACAGTGAGATATGGAAGTAAAGTTGAAGGATTCCGATCTGCTGTACATTGAAACATAAGCACTCGCTTTCTTGTTGAATCATTCTCTAGAACATCGCCATACCAATTCGAACACATCTATATACTATTTACATCAACATAAAATACGTGTACAATAAAATATAAATAACTGTCCCACTTCTATACTTTTCGGTGTATGTGCACCGTCTAAGCAATATCGCACTCGCTGCGTTACAACAATTTGGCACCGTCCTGGCCAATGACATGATTCGATCGCTTCTATCATAGACATTGGGACGTTATAAGCTTCCCCAACTTGCCATATGTTTTCGGTAGCATCGGGAAAAATGAATGCTTAACAAAGAGGACAATATGTAACCAATAGCTTTGTGCAGTCAGTCAAGCACTACTTTATTGACTAACGCTCGTATCCCATACGCTTTAGCCAAGTTCTGGCCAACTGCAATGCTAGAGAAATGTTGCATTTTTGATGTTCACCAGCAATCCCAGGTGATACATTCGCTTTTACAAAGGAATACGAATGGTAGGATGGAGCAATACTTAATTGTGCCTTAAATGAATGATTTATTGCATTTATACGAACAAGCTGTTCTTTATCTTAAAGAGTGATGAACTGGTATAAAAGACCCACTCCACGTTCCAAAGCACGGCTATTCATCACCGATAAAACATCGTTTGAAGAAGGGCTGACGATTACCGGCGCATTATTTTTCATGATACCTGCTTTGTGCCAAGCAATTTCGGGTAAGGTAGAGCCTAGTAGGGATATATGGTCAGCATCAATAGTGGTTATGCCACATACAACAGGATGCCTTAATAAAAAACTAACAAAATAGAATTTCTTCTCTTTATAACAAGGTAACCTGAAAACGCGTCTCATGAGTGAAAATCAGAATTCAATATGATAAGGAATCCTTGAAGAGCAAATAGTAGTGATACCCTACATAACAATATTCGTTGAATCGTACTCTCCACCAATACCGACTTCAATGATTGCTACATCAACACATTCTTCAAGAAATATATGGAAAGAGAGCAGAGTTAGGAATTTGAAATAAGCAGGCATTCCATTTTCTGATTCATGCTAAAGAAGTCCTCAAATGTATTGCAAAAATAGAGCTGTTAAATAGTGCCATACCTTTTTCAGATTGTTATATAGTATGAAAAAATGTTTAGCAAACAGCGCTTCACTAATTGGTGCACCATTAATGCGAATCCTTTCGCGAGCATGCACCAAATGCGGGGAGCTAAAATTGGAAAAACTTGTGTTAATGATACATAAACATATGTGAAAATTTTCTGGAAAGAGAATACTGAAAAGTTGCTCGACTCCATATTCTAATTAAAGCAGCGAAGTAAATGAAAATTCAAGCATACGTATATAATCCTGTCCGAAAGCCTGTTTTCCTCAATATAGACTCCACAAAAGCACATGTTGATCCTTTGCCCTTTGTTCCACTCACATGTATAACATTAAGCCGATCAAGAGCGCTTAGCTAAGTTTAATATATCGATATTACATTACAAATGGCAACATTTCATCATACTTTTATTCCAGAATTTCTTAGTTTGGTGACTGTGTCAGGAACGTTGGCGTTTTGAAATAAATCACGCTTCTCTCGAAGTCTTTGAAGTAACGCGGCATTTGATTGAAGTGTGTTCAGATGGAAAATAGCTGACTGAAAATTAATAAATAAAAATGTATCATGCATAAATGATAACAGGATAAACATATTTCACATTATCTAGGCAAGAAGCCAGAAAAAATCTCCAAGAAGTCAAGTGGAAAGGTTAAAAGAAAAGGAAGGTTTCGTGTTGAATTAACGAAATAGTGTCGTCGTAAATTTTGGTACTTTCAAACAACTAACAGGAATGTGCGGATAATAATAATGGTTATATAATACAGTATATCCTACTAAAACCTCAAGACTTTTGTTTGCTTCGACCACTACTTCAAAATGACTTCAAATCGCTTGCTGTCTATGGCTCTTCTTTGATTAAAAAACAATGAACAGTAGAAAGAAATAGCCTTAAGAACTACTCCACCACACTAAGATTAATAACGAAAAATGTACAACTTTATTAGAACCTTCATGATGAGAATCTAGAAAAACCTCTGGATGTGATATCTTTTTCAGAAAGGAAACTCGACATTTGTTTCATAATTAATTACGGTAGCAACCATAAACAAAAAGCAGTACCTCGTATGGACTTTGTGTTTCTTCGGTTACAATAGTGTGATTTAGAGCCATTGACATTATGAGTTTAGAAGAATACAAAGATTTTAGCCGTAGAAATCTTCTCAGAACTGTTCGTTCAGTCGTACAGAAACAATCCATTGCGATCATCCATCACTTGACACACATTAACGTACCGAAGTTCAATGTGCAAACGGTTCATCTAACGGTGATTTACTTCCGCACCATATCATTGGCTAATAAATGATTATCTTTTCATTGTTATGAAACCGTATAATATGAGTCATTGACTCTTAGTTGAGTAAAAATTAATTGAATTCATCTCTGTAACAACGAACGATAACATTCATCTTTTGCTTGCCATGGTATAACGTTTAAAAATATTTATTAAGATTTTCTCTTAATTATCCATATTCATTCCTACTGTGGGATATTCAAAAATGTAGTACTGCAAATACTCCTCCCAAACGATTTACGAGGTTTCCCCCCTTTACACGAGAGGTGGCGTCCATGAGATTTCCCAATCTACATGAAAACTTATTCGTAGAATGAACATATTATATTAGATATCACCACCGTCTTTTCGAAATGAAATAACAAGAAAGTACATTCACTAAATTCATAAAAATACGCCATAGAGATTGTTTCTTACTTTATACTCACAACACCTGAGCAATCTCCTCAGACGTCGATTTCTGGACTCTTCTTAAAGTTATAAAATGCAACGAATTCCACGTGATAGCTTTACAGGGGACCATGAATAGAATGACGGCAAAAGACAACAACTAAAGGGTTACTTGTTATCTCTTAAGAAAGGGTTTTTGAGATAGAAATGAGAATGAGATATAGTGGAGCAGTGGCGGTGTTGTCGAGGTGCCACAGTGACACGAATATCGAATCAGGTTCGCGATAGCCCCACAAAGATACCAAGCCCGCCATACCTTCGATAAATTGGTACCAGAGGAAATTACTACTAAAGAAATCTGGATGAGATAAATATCACTGATTCAGTGGAGAGCGAGCGGTCAACTCAAGTCACTATATAGACTAAAGCATTCAACCATCTCCAAGGTACCACGTTGAACACAAATGCCTAAATGCATCTCAAAACAGGAACTGATAAATTGCAGAACTAATCCTATCATACTACTACTGCTGATCATGATATATCATCCCCCTTTTTATATTTGGCTGACAAATGTCAATTGACTGCACAATCAATAGTCTTGTGTAATTCTCTATGATAATCCTATTATATAAAAATTGGTTAATCGTTATCGTAATCCCAATGTGTCTTTTCTATGTATTGTTTATATAAAGGTTTGATTACCGAAGCTCGAAGTTAATCTAACCCATTCTACCACTGAAACAAACTGCTATAATGGTGTGGTGCATCGGAAATCCAAACGAACCTCAGGCCGTCCACTAGGTCTGATACACGCTCTTTAACACTCAATATATAAAAACCATTATCACTCAATAAGGGGATGACAAAACAACGATTATAACCTAAGATTGATAAGCTGGAACATGAGCAAGCAAACCACTAACATAAGAGTGGTTTTCGATACATCAACATCTCAGACAAGTTGAATGATGTTCTTCATTAAGGACGACGGATTATGGTGACAATTAGGACTACGAAATTCTGTAGGTCAAATAGGTAGAAGAGCAATTTTTGGTTTTGAAGTTTCTCATAGTAATGTTATATGTGAATATCGATCGTTACTAGCCCATAAGTTGTGTATTTGTAATACTGGTAACTGTCACTCTGTGAAAGGATGTAGCATTGCTCTAATCCACCAAACACGCGACGTATCAGCTGATGAAGTGGACTCAATGAGAATGGTTTGGCTTAATACTAATTGTATTTTTATCTTACAATGATGTTACAATATCTGTCATTATGTTGAGTTGGCCGCAAAACTTCGAACCTCAGGCGGGATTCGAACCCGGACGAACAGTTATCTATGTCCTTATTTATATTCGAGATGCTTAATTGTTGTTGAGAATGACTGGGATCATAAGTCCATTGTGTTTTGATCTATTATTATTATATTATATTTCCTTATTTCATAGTTAAGTCTAGTCTTTCTAGGTTTATTTATTTGGATACGTATGTCTTTCTTTTCAAAATATAAAAACATCTAGGCTAATTACATCCTCATGTGTAGCAATACATAACGATAATGGTATTTTGTATCTACTTCACAATTTGCTTGTAATGATCTTATTAATCAGGACCAAAGTACCTCAGCCATTGAGTCATGTCAGTTGCATGAATCTATATTCTGTTCTTAGTGATATTTTTGCCTCGACGTGCATTTTATTTAAGCTTTTTCTTTTAATTTTTATGCATTTGAATAGAATACGGGTTCTTGAAGTGATCAACTTCTCAAAATGACCCCAGAATTACCGAGTGAGGAAAAGATCTCTATGGAGAATTTTGCTCTGCTACGAGTACTTGGTAAGGGAGGTAAGTTTACATTACTGCTTTGTAGTTTCCTGGCTTTTTTTGTATCTTTTTGATTACGGTGTTTCGTTGATGAAAAAAGCAAGAAAAAGGCGGTCGATAAGTCGCAGTGGATTTTGTTCATACCATTAATTTGGAAAATAAATTTACCTCACGGAAGTTAAATTAATCGTACTGTGAAAATGTGGGAACACTCGAAAATAAATGATTGTATCGTATGTAGTGCTTTTAATGTTTGACAACTATCTGAATCAGAACACAATATAGTTTACCAATCGGTCGGTTTTTACCCCATAAATGTTTTTCTTTTTGTGGTTCATGTACTTTTTTATCACTTTCTGACGTCTAACACGCTAGAGTGTCATGGTCCGATTTTATTTTAAGTATAAATATCAATATTTAGGATGATATTGGTTAAATAAGACTCTTGCGCTAGAAAACAGCAAACTGAAATTTCCAATGATCAGAAAGTTCTTTTCCTGTTATTTTTGTGACCTGTTATGTTACAAAGCCTAGTCGAAGAAGCAGTTGGGTTTTCAAAAGGTCATTGTTGATTGGTCACAGACTCCATTTCTACATACTTTCTTAATTGAAGAAATGTTTGTAACACAATGCTTTTTCAGCTTATGGTAAAGTTTTTCTTGTGCGAAAAATAGGAGGAAAAGATCATGGTCAAATTTATGCAATGAAAGTCTTAAGAAAGACAAGGGTTTGTTATTTTCTATCGCTTTTTCTCCCAAGAATCTTGTAAAATGCGGTTTTTTCTTATCGCTATTTGTAAATTATTGCGTAGCACTGAGCTTATTTCTATGAATTTGATTTCAAAGCAATTCTTAGATTGGTAACCTCTGTGTGATGTGTGATGATAAGTAGAAGCATCAAATAATGAATATATGACTGTTAAGAATAATAACAGTTGGTTTTTTTTTATTTTAAGGTTTTATCAAAACCAAAGACGCTGGAACACACTTTGGCAGAGCGTCAAGTTTTGGAACGACTTCGGGGTGTTCCATTTTTTGTCAACCTTTATTATGCATTTCAAACTGACACTAAGTTACATATCGTTATGGGTTAGTGTTTCGTTTGTTGTATTAGCTTATTTTATTATTCTCATATATTATCTTGTTTCATTTAGAATACGTTAGAGGTGGTGAGCTGTTCACGCATCTTTGTAATCGGGGCGCTTTCGACGTGACGACAGCTAAGTTTATCATTGCTGAGTTGATCGTAGCGATCGATAATCTTCACAAGGTATGAGTTAGGATATGAAGACCTATTTATTCATTGTTCATTGAATATTTGTTTTAGTGTAGTTCATTTCATTCATATTTTTGATCATTGACAATCATTGGCTTATGTTCCAGAATAGCGATATTTTATTTTCTCTTGAAGTTATTTCTGCTTTCGAATTTTGTTAGCGTACTCCCCGCTATATCGTGGAATAATTTTTCATACTGTGAAGTACGAGTTTATCTTAAGACGTCGAGCGATATTAAGTGAAGGAAAAATTTCCTCATTGGTCTGAATTAAACGCTTAAAATTATGTAGAATGTGAGATTTTTTGATGCGCAATTTACTAGGAGTGACGAACGTTGTAGCATTTCAACAGCATATTCATATGAAGTTGTAGCTTAGATGGAATCTTATTGTTGTTCTATAAAATTTTCATTTTAACATTGCAATAGATTTCTCTTTGATTCATTGGTGTGTGTAACAATTTTTATATACTAAATGGGAAGTATTCAGCTTTTTCAGTTGCTGGTACAATTTGTTTTTTTTATGGGATATGTCTAATTGTATTGAAGTAACCTGGAGCATCATACTAATCTTACCAAATTGACATATATATGGTCATTAGATTTTCGATAGGATCCTGCAATGATTCTAAAATGCATGTGATAAGAATGTAACGTATTCAATGAGACAACTTGTGCTATAGTGCTGAAAAGGAAGTACCTAAATACCAAAGAATTGACAAGCGGTATCAGTTACTGTTGTGTAATCCCACGTGATTTGGATTATCGAAAGTTTGAATAGATTTTCTAACATTAAATAAAATAAGCCTTGGTGGTATAAAAAATGATATTGCAGCGTAAAGTTATTTACCGTGATTTGAAATTGGAGAACATTTTGTTGGACGAAGACGGTCATGTGAAATTAACAGACTTTGGCCTGAGTAAACTTTTGTTGCCTGAAGAACTTGATCGGGCTAATTCCTATTGTGGAACTATTGAATATATGTGAGTCATATTTAAAGTTCTAATTATTTGATTTTTATATCGTAATCCTCACTTTTCGATACCCTTTTATTGCTTCGTAGTATTGTGTTGACTACTGTTTGATGACTTCCTCTTAATAGATTCTTATGACTCACTTTCACTGTGTCCAAGCATTAATAAAACGTTTTTTTTTCTCAAGAAATATAGTAGTTTGCATTAGTGTTTGGTTGGTTGTTCTGCTTTCTCTTTAGGTTTCGACATATTTTAGTATTATTATCCAATGTTTAGATTTAATAATTCACACAGATTGATGTAGTTTGGTAGCTATAATCCTGGACATTGTTGGTGATAAACCTGCAATATTTATAGGTCACCTGAAGTAATTAATAGACCAGATGGTGGCTATTCGGATATTGTTGATTGGTGGTCTATGGGAGTAATTTGTTTCGAACTTCTTACAGGATGCAGTCCTTTCACTGTTGATGGTGCAGCTAACTCTAGCAAAGAAATTGCAAAGTAGGTTTTTTGTTTTCCAATTTATTTTTATATGAACTTTATAATAATTGTTTTATATTCTATTAATTATCATAGTATGATATCGATACTCATTATAAATTAATGTTGAATGGCTGCATATTAAGTACCTCAGTTGTACAATTGATTGCACACCAGCTCTTTAATCTGGAAGACGCGAGTTAGAGTACCGCCTGAGTTTGCAAGTTTTGTGACTTACTGTAAAAAATCAATATCTGTATGAGATGCTTATCTACCTTTTAGTTCACTTGATTTCTTCATTGTTTTTCAGGAGAATATTAACCAAAAAAATTCCTTTTCCAAAAAATATGGATCCCTCCGCACAAAATTTTATTGAGTCACTTCTTGAAAAGAAATTGGAAAAGCGTTTGGGCTTCAATGGCGTTCACGAAATCAAGAAGTAATGTCGTAGGTTTTATCATAAATATCACAAAGGATTGTAGTTTTCTCTTTATTTACAGTCACAAATTCCTTAGAGATATTGATTGGAACATAGTAGCTAACCGGCAACTAACACCTTCCATTGTTCCAAATGTTACTCACGAGGTAGCTATGCATTTCTTTTATTGGCTATTGTTTTAGTAATTTCTTCAATACTATTTTTTTTTCATACCAATATACGTATTAGATAGTTTTTTAGCTGGACGTTCAGAATTTTGCTACCGAATTCACTAACCAACAACCTCTATACTCTCCTGCTGAGTCGCCAGTCAACGCCAACACTCTTTTTAGGGTTAGATACTCAGTTATATGTTATGCTATATATTATGTGAATTTTGTTACCATTTCCATATTCTCGGACATCAGGTTTTTTTATTTAACAAATCACACTCGAATTAACTGACCCAATATATTTTATATTTTAAGCAAATTTTTTTGGTTGACTCAGTCCAATCAACTTGTTAACCCCATAATGTTAATGATGATTAAGCAAAAATGTGTTGGAGGGTTGTCTGTGTTGGACTTTTTGTGTATATTGGCAATACGCGACATGCTATCTTTGAGAGTATTTATCTCGATGGTGAATATCTCTTAAGTAGGTGACTTCTTCTTCTCAAGCATGCGTCGTTGAAGGCTTTATGGGAATTTGGTAATTATACTTCTTGAAATACTGATCCGGCCGTTTATGAGTGTGCGGTAGAAATTGGAGGATGGTTTTCTGATATACCGCTTTTGCCACCTGATAATTAAGAATCTAAAAAGATTTTCCAAATAGTAAATGTCAGCTTATAAGTTTATGCAATTTAGGGGTATTCTTATGTCTCACCATCAGTGATGTTTACTAATAACAATGTTATTGGAGAAGAATTAATGCAAGAAGACATTCAGGTGTTTTTATTTGCAAGCTATTTCTTTAACTTGGGTTATGCTATCATTTTGTTATTCGTTATAGGCGTTATTAGCCAATTCATCATTTTTTATTAAATACAAACTGGACAGGACGGAAAAAGGTTATCTTGGTAGAGGCTCTTTTTCAGTGGTAAGGTAAGTAATCACAGTGGATTATGTATGGACGATATTATCTATTCATCTTGTCCAGACGATGTGAACGTATAGAAGATGGTGCGCTTTTTGCTGTTAAAATTGTGTCTCAAAGGTTCGCAACGCAAGCTCAGCGAGAAACTAAGATCTTGGAAATGGTCAAAGGTTGGAGTTGTTAAAATAGTTAGCTTTCAAAAATTATAGATTTGGAAAATGTGTGTTGAATCAAACTCGTGTTTTTACTAAGCTCTTTTATTCTTCTGTTAAAGATTGACATTTTTTAAGCTGAGTATGAGGTGTTTTATAACAATTTACTCATTCAAGAAATTGATATCTATGAGGTCCCGTGTTTTTTGCTTTTTTCATAGTTTTCAAAATTAATTAAAAGTATTTTGTTGGTGAATATTTTCAATAATTCCTATTCTAGTTGTCTCTTAACCTCGATGGCTACCATTTTGTAACAAGAAAACGCTGTTTGAAAGAGCACAATTATAGAAATTAAGAATAGTAGTTGAAATCGCTGAATATTCTAGAAAACCGGAAATTGGTTAGCAACCTCTTGATTTTTCCCATAAAAGCTCGGTGATTTTTTTAATAGGCTAGTAATGATTTACACTAGTAGAGCTGAAATTATTGCCGCTGCCAGCACCACATCTGCTCTTCATTTCATGCTCGATAAATTGTTATGATGAAGGTACTTATCATTTTTCTATTATTATTCATTTCTTTAGGGCACGTCAATATTGTACGATTAATAGATGTGCATTCCGATCCTTTGCACTTCTATATAGTTATGGAACTACTTACTGGGCAGGAATTGTTGGTACGATTGAGGAAACTAGAAAAATTTACCGAGGCAGTGATTCTTGCTCTCAATTGTTCGCCGCCTAACATCTGAAAAAGTTAATCTATAGGCTGAAGCTGCAGATATCATGCGTCAACTAGTGTCAGCAGTTGGATATTTACATGCCAAACGGATTGTTCATCGTGACTTGAAACCTGAAGTCGGTTTATTACATCTGTTTTTTTAACAGTTGCAGTATGTAGACAATAAACGTTGAGAATGATGAATGAATGCTATCAAAACTCTTTTTTTTCCAGAACATTATCTTCGAAAGCGAAGATTCTATGGCTCGACTTAGACTTGTGGATTTTGGATTTGCACGTTTATTACCGACGTGTGTTGAGCAGCAACTGAAGTCAGTCTATCGGAAAATGTACGCATATATTCGGGATGAACACTTGCATTAAATCAAAAATTTCACAAGAGTTCAATGTATTGAAGCGGAGATTTGATCCTAATAGTTTTACTTTATACATTCTGTTCAAAACATATTTAAAGCTGAATTCATTTTTAATTTGAAGTTCATTTCTAACGAAAATAAATTTATACAATCTTGTAGATGAGTACTAGTCAGTGTTACTATGGTCTAATTTTAAGGGTGTGTAGCTTTTATATATTGAAAGTTATCTGCATTTGTTTAGTAAGTAGGATAAGATAAGCGTTGACATTAATCCTGTTGCGGGATACGTCTACGCATTCATGTTTAACGTGATGGGGATAACTGAATACGAGCCTGGTCTATGCAGCGGGTAGGTTCCACCACTCTTGATCAAGTCATTGATAGTTATCTTTCCTAGATTTTTTTGGTACCAACTTATGGACCTCGAAGGGGACTTAGTAGCTTTGGGTCAGTCGCGAACCTTATTTGTGTCTGCTTATCATTGTGACACTTTTACCACTCTTTAATGAGTCGCGTTTTATTTTTACTATAGTTTACAACTATGCTTACTTTGGTACCATATTCAAAAATGTATTAATGTTACTTACTAATAAACATGTGTTTCACTGATAGTCATACTACTTAATGGACACTTTTTTTGATATTATATATATGACTACTCAGGAACTAGTTAAAATTTTTTCACCATTTAGTTCTCATTCTACCGTACAAAAAGCATTACCCCCGAATTCTGACTCTTTTAGGACACCTTGCTTCACACTTCAATATGCTGCACCAGAAGTTCTTGATGTTGGTGATACCCTTCCTGAGTATAACGAGCAGTGCGACTTATGGTCCCTTGGTGTTGTTCTGGTGAATTGTAGTTTTGCTCATCAATTGTAGCACTTCGACCAAGTATAAACATCCTCGTGCAGTTTCTCGATAAGGGGCCATTATGATTCTTTATTGTAGTGCTTAAAATTTTGTTCTTCTTTTTGTAGGCTTGTATAGGGAACTAGGCGCTAACTTTTTTAGTTTACAATGCTGTCTGGTCAAGTACCATTTCATGCCCGATCAAAAGCAGAATCTGCGACCGAAATAATGCAACGAATAAGGAAGGCTCAATTCTCCTTTGAAGGAGAGGGATGGAGAGCGGTTTCTGCAGAGGCTAAGCAACTTATTAATGGTAAATTAAACAATCCAAGTTTTTAGTTCGTGATGTTTTCGCCACATTTTTTGTGTTCCCATTGTATTACTTATGTTTACACAATAGGGTTATTAACTGTGGATCCAAAAAAACGATTATCCATGAAAGAGTTATCACAACATGTTTGGCTGCACTCATCTGCATCGTTGGAAACACCGCTGCAAACACCCAATATTCTTCCTTCATCGGCTGGTATAATTCGTATATTTTTTATTAGTTTAACAAGATAAAATTGTATCAATTTAGATCTATAGCGCGATATTTTTTTAAGGCGAAACGTTCAACGAAACACTGCAAGCGTTTTTAACAGCCAATCGTGACGGTTTCCATCTAATGGATGTTGACGCGGCACCGTTGATGAAGCGACGAGGTCTAAAGCGACAAAGTACGGAGAAAGAAGAAAATGAAAGAACTTCAAAACGGTTTTTTACTATTTATTGGAATTAGATTTTATTTTGTTTTTATCAATTTAATGTTCCCGACGTCTAAATTTAATGATTCGAATTTTTTAACCTGTTTTAATAACGAGTGCAAGTTGCGGTGGTTTTTATTTTGTTGAGCAACTAGGAGATTTTGGGTGATTTTTCTTTTGTTTCAAACTCACTATTTCATATTCAAGAGTAGCCGCATTCGAAACTGTTTCTGAAGAGCAGTTAACAGTGGACACAAGTCGTCCAACTAACCTACTACTAACGCCTCCAGATTTGATGAATTATCGTGTCCCACCTGCTGGAACGATACGTGAAACTCGTGGTTCTGAATCATTCTGATCTTGATCTTTTTCTATCATTCCGAATTCTATTCGGTGCCTTATAATTTGTTCAATGTTTCTTGATGCTAGCATATATTTATGTTAGAAGAATGTAGTGTAATAATATTCAAATAGTTTTTATTTTCTACTAAGATGCCTTTCTTCAACCACTGTTTATTGGCGAGTCTTGTGATTAACTATGACGGTTATGCTATGTCATGTGACTTAGCTTTTTTGTTTTATTTTATTGGTCTCTTGCTTTAGGTGTTATAATTGTGTAAAATTATGAATATCAATGACTAGTCAGAAAACTCGTTGACCTTAGATCACTTTTATCCCATCGTTCTTTCTAGCTACTTAATGTATACATTTTCTCTTTTATGGACATCATATTGGATTTGATTAGTCTGTTAGTTAACGAGATTATTTAAAGGAATAGCCAGAAAAGTTTGTTTTTAACTTTTTGCAGAATTATATTTCAACATCTAGTTGTACTGTAATAATTAGTGACTTGGTATATACATGTAGTGTAATTTTTTAATTTGAGGGACATGAACCTCGCTGTAAAATATTTTTGAAGGATATGCACTGCGTCATTTTATTTGTTAAAATTTGACGTGAAATATGAAGGTTCATCAAAACGAAGATTTTGCAATATTTAGAAAAAGGATTTAATTATCCATCGATGCTTTTTGTAAGTGCTAAGTTCAAAGTTGGAAATTGAGCAAGTGTTTGGTTGGAGAAGTACATGGTTCAGTCACTTATTTTTCACCTGGACCATCGCTATAGGTTCACTGATAAATCATATCAATTGTTTATACTTCTTGATGCAAATACGAAATAGAACAATGCAGCAAGTGGCTGGTTGCACGAGTTGATGATCTATAGAATTCCTTTGGATAGTAAAGCACAGTGGATTTTGTGGATTGGCAAACCAACAACATTATTAAAGCATCCATGCACTCCTCGTACGAATACTGCTCCATAGCCCTGGATATCGTAAGAGCCAGCACAAGACCTGAGATTTTGGTTCTAGTGTAGTAGTAGTTTACCTGATTTAGAATATACAAAAGAAGAATAGTTCTATAATAATATTTAGTTGTAAATTCTTGTGCCTAGTACTTACAGAGGTTTGCCGCTCTCAACGTACTGTCTTATTATATAGTCTGGGTAATCTCCAAATTCTACTCGTGTCTCTTCTGTGAATACCATTTCCTCACCATCAGCATACGCCATAGCAACCCCAGAATACACAAGATGTTCTTGCCCACGAAGTCTGATATACCATATATGTTTTTAAACGTGGCTGAATTAACTCAATTACCCGACCTTTTAAGGGTGAGGAAAGCATTTTCTTTATTAAGAGGCTTTCCGATGATTTCTCCATCAAAGTAAATCACCGTATCACATGCTAAGATCACGTCGTAGTATTCCTTAATAGCACTATTTCTGAATGAAGTCAGTAAAGTTATATGGCTTCGAACTTACCTTGTTAAGTCTCATTTTTACTAGAACACTATGAAGCTTGCCGAGAGCAGTCTTTTCTACGAATTCTCTAACCGGAAGACTTTTTGGTAGATTCTCATCGAATCCTGGTTGCTTAACGATCAAGTTCTTGATGCCCTAGGTTACCAATGTTAATCAACAAAAAAGGTACGAGAACGATGTGCTATATCTTGTTCATTTTGTATATTAATAAAGATATTCTTCTTTAGAAGCAAGTAGAAGTCATATCATGTAAGATTCATATAAATATACCTAAATAATGTTGGTCTGTTTTTTTTGAGGAATATTTGGAGATGCATTAATTATGGATGAATAGCATGACAAGCTACGCGACATCTTATATACGTATTGAGGAACATTTTTTTACCATTCTGATTTCGCCGTTTTCTATTATTTCCATTTCTTCATAGAAAATTTAGTGAATGTATCGTGTTGTGAAAATGAATACAGTGTTAAGGTCCAGCTCACAATTTGCTGCATGAGTTTAAGTCGATTGGGTGACTGGCTGGCAAGCACAACAGTGGCCGGAATATTAGGGACCGGTTCGGTAGCAATTGACGTCGACATACTTTTCCGAAGAGCTCTGATATTCAGCAAACTTTTCACTAAAAATTGGGGTCATCCAAAAACATATAAAGAGTAAGTGAAAGTCATAGAAATCTTACTACAGAGTAAAATATAAACGAGAAGTTTTGTAATGAAATCATTTGTGTTAGTGAAACAAGCAGTTTTAAAAACGTATAAGTAAAGCGTAGCTGTCTTTGGTTTGTTCCATCTATACATTGTTGTTATTAAAATGTTACATAGAAATGACAAATAAGGGGAAATTTCTTTAGAAGAAAAATTAGGTGAAGAAAATGCTTTTTTGGACCACAACAATCCTTTGTAATCTAGGCTGGTGAAGCATAAAAAGGATGTGATGTCACAACGCCGAGTAGGGCAGTGTATTGAGTCATTGAAAGTGGATATGATAGTAGAAAAGGTTAGTTTCGAAAATTGCACTACAAAATAAGTGATTAACACAAAATTTTGTAGTAGATAGAATTCTAATGCATTTGAAGTCTCCTATGATAGAACTCCTCTTTATAGCAACAAATCGCAGAAGGTGTTCGGATTCTCGATGGCAAATTCCGAAGTCCTCACGCAATAATGTATCCTAAACAATTACCCGGTTGTCTCCAATGGGCTCATTGGCGCGCGTATCTACCCAACATACCTCGGAAAGGAGTATGCATTCATCTATCTGGTACTGGAGACCATTCTTATATCAGGTGAAAGCAGTTTATGTCTGCATATTGTTACTAAGTATTACATTAAATTTTAGTTACATGTTCGTTATATTAGGATGCTTTTTACTATTCTCATTGTTTGGTTGATTTTGGTACAACGGTGGTCCATATAAAAGTATTTGGGGACAAACTTTTAGCTATATTTGTGAAGCATTTTTCTTACGTCGTACGTCTCATCTATTCGGTGTGAAACACAGCTAATAGAACCTACAAGAAGAAAAAAGCATTGGTATTAAGTTTAATTGGCTATTTGCTTTGAAAATACTATATTGCAAAGTGCCTAAGTAATACTGCTTGTAATGTTAAATTCAATGTTATTCAAAATTATATGTTAAGTTTCTGATTATTTATTATTTACCACATAGAATATAGTATGCTATATATTTCATATATGAATCAATATAAATCGTAACGTTTATGTCTAAATACAGACGTGAGCTCGGATTCGCAAGAGGTCTGCTAGAAGAGGGTGTTGGTTCTATTCTTTTACAAAATCCATTCTACGGCGACCGAAAACCACCATCACAATTTCGTTCCTCGTTAGAAAACGTTTCTGATCTGTTTGTTATGGGAGCTGCACTTGTTTCCGAATGTAACTATCTTATTAGTTGGGCGATATCTGAAGGCTATGGACCGATAGCTTTGTCTGGAGTAAGTTAGTCGATCATTACATATTACTTACGAAATCGGCAAAACATAAGTGATTATTCATAATCCAGGTCTCCATGGGGGGTTTCATGGCGTCACTAGCTGCGACAAATGTTTGTGTACCTGTGGGAGTTATTCCTTGCATGTCGTGGACAACAGCTGCTCCTACTTTCACTGAAGGTCTCTTTTAAGTTCACATTCTCCACACATGATTAGTACGTGATTCTACATATTTATTTAAGATTTTGAAGCACTTTTCCTAGGAGCACTGCGCAATGCTATAAACTACGACCAACTTCAACGACAAATTGAAGACCAAGAATATCTAAAGAAGTTAAGTAGTATATCGGACGTGAATTGGGTTGATGAAATGGTAATTAATAACTTATCGATCCACGTAGTTTAAATCTACAGCTAAGTTTTAGCATGAGCGAAACAGTGCGAATGGCCTTGGCTCAGCATATAATATGATGTGTATTTTGATGGACGAGTTTACATGCCTTGCAAATTATCCTATTCCAATAGATACATCATTATGTACGGCAATTGTTGCCGAGCACGACGCCTACGTACTACGGTCCCATGGTGCTGTTGACTTTGAGGTAAGGTTTCTTTTTAGCAATCCATTCAACGTAATGTAGTATCAGAAATGTACCTATCACTAGAATTCACTAGTTAAGTTTATTGCGACCACTTTCGACAAATGTAGTGCCTCACAAATTTGTACATATTATCTTTATTTTGACTCCCAACAAATATAACCTGTATAGTGGACCATTACAGGAAGTGTGGCCTGGAATGCGCGTGGTGGAAATGAGACGGATGGGACACGTGACGGCGTATTTATATGGACATCATCTTTTTCGCGAAATAGTAACGCAAACTCTGCGTCGTATGGAATAATATCGATGATGAACCAAAAAATATATACCATACTACGTATGATATTGCATACTATTCTATGTGGGACCATTCTTCATTGTTCAACCCACTACTTTACAAACTAACGTGTTGGAAATTTCGGAGAACAGTTCCTCTTGACGTTCTCAACAAATTGAATTTATAGCTGTAATATCTACCAACTAGTACTGGTCTTGTTTCTTAATAGTTAGAAAAAACATAGAAAATTGGTTGCACACTATGCCAAGTTTCTTGTCTCCACTTCTTGAAAAATATATATTCAAGTTTCTAAAGTTCTTTTGGAATCTGTTTTTTTTTTGAATGTCATAGCGGGCTTTATAATACAAATAATAACTGATATTTCATCAGATGATATAGTTTTATAGAAATGTGATATATCTTCAATCTGTATTCTACAACAATTAAAAAAAAACATCCTAAACAACTGTTATACTCTATTGAAGAACATTTCCTAGTGTTTCCATAAATTATAACACATGATAATTTCTGCTCAGATTAAAACGTATACGACGAATCCACCTACTAGGCAACTAGCATAAAAACTAAATTTATTTGGCAGTATTTGAAAGGTGGAAGTCATTGACTCTTTGGAGCTTCACGTCCTTTGATCGTTTTCCAGATAAATTTCTCTGACTTATGGAATGACCACATATATCGTTTTCCGTATACAAGAATTACTGCAGCAATTGGAATTATTGCAAGAACCTAAAACGATGAATTCTCAACAGCATCTCAAATATGCACATGACTTTCAAAGTGAATTGAAGCGACTCATTACCAATTTTATGAAAATAAATCAGCAGAAAAGTTGAACTGTAAGACCTTTTTTTTCTAAGATAAGAAATTTAGGGAACCAAATTTGTTGAACTAAATCCTGGACTGGAAGGAGTAATAAGGAAGAAATTAGGATTATTCAACAGATGTACATTGTACCACCTGAGTCGGACAATCAGTATATCCTTCTCTTAGGTCAGTCACTAAGTGCTTTTTCACATAATATATAGTGTTTGTTTAGAATGGACAGTAGGCAATCTAGTATATAGTATCTTTTTCACGTATATGATAAACTATGAGTTAAGACTTGAGAGTTTAACCAAAAATTACGTTCCGTTATTGATATTGGATGTTCTCTTAAACTTTGTAATTGTAGTTAGTTGTGTTGATAAATGTGGAATGAAACTAGAATTATGGCATATAAAGACAATACAAGTTTTCTAACTAAATTGGAACCCAAGCAATTTACCTTCATTGCCCATCTTTTCCTTGTATCATGGTAGGGTTCTGCGCACCAGTGCATGAAAGTTGCAACATCTTTTGCTTGCTGTGACTGTGTAGCTGGTGTTCCATCCTTCAAAATTCAAAGATGAACTAATAATAAATCCTACTGAAAAGTTCAGACTTACGAGGTTGAAGAGCTAAATTCCAAAAAAGATGGTTAAGTGGTAACACATCAATTTAATGTCCATTCGAAATAGACTACCTCATGAAAACATCAACCTAATTGTATACAATACAGACTGCGTAGAAATAAATCATTGTATGAGGAAGTCTTTGTAAGTTCGTCTTACTTTGTACTCGATTCCTTCGTCGTATAATTGCTGAGGCATTGAAATAACTCCTCCAGCGAAATAAGGATTGTACGCTTTGCCTTCATCAATCTAGACGTTAACAATAAACCGTCAAAGCATTTCGAAATAGAAAAAAAAACACAAAGTTATAAAGTGAATAGTACCTTGATACCTGCTGGAGCATCAAAATAACCTGTTAATAATGCAAATATATAGTCGTCGCCACCGTGTCTAGCCAGTGCCATAAGCGACAAGTCTGGTGGTACAGCTCCTGAAACATTCATTATGTCTTGTTAGACGTTTTTTTTGTAGAGGAACAGCTTCATTATTGCACATGAAAATGCTTTCAATCTGATTGTTCACAAAAACATTTTAAACACATTGTTGCAGTAAATACAAGGTTAAACACAAAGATATTATGAAAATGTTTAAATACCAACAGACAAGGGCTTGTAGCTGTCGCTTAAAAATTTCAGCAATTCAAAAAAGAAATGGAAAAGTGAGGAAAGTTACCGTTATTAGCTGCTGCAGCGGCTTTTTTATTAGGGTAAGGATCTGGTAGTCTGTCCGTAAGGATACCAGGTCGTTGAATAGGGGCTCCTTTATCGTTAATATCGTTTATAATCACATCCGCGGCTTCAGCTTTTGCTTCCTCCTGAAAATATGGGAATTTTACACTGACAAAGAAAGACTACGTAGGAAGTGAAAATTGCAATCACTCAAGAATTACTAAAACATGTTATGTGTAGAAAGAACTGGTAAAATTTTGTTAAAAGAGGAATTTTTTCAATTTCAAAATCCTCGAATCACAAATTTTTTGAAGCCATTTTGATAGCAGTCAAACATACAGCTATGCGGAACGCTTTAAAACATAATGTTGCACCACTTTTATGGAACAGTTCGTAATATATTCATTTTCATCGTTACTTTATCACATCAGAAACTACTATACAAGTTTTTGTATGCTGAGATGCTAAACATTGGAACGACGAGTACGTTAAAAATTAGAATGGTATCAAGTTAAATAAATAAAATACAAAGAAAGCAAATATAAAACAATGTGCACGAAGCACGCACATTAATATTCACTCGATCAGACAATAGATATGAAGCTAAATTTATGAAAAACTTAGCACAACAAAGAAAAGGAATACACGGTGCAAACATTAGATGCAAAACAAAAATAGTAACAGTGCTTCGATAATTTCACCTTCAAACTTGTCTGCTTTCTTTATTTTAATATTGACCTTAAAAACCAGGTCGTTATGTTGACCGATAGAAAGTTCGATTTGTCTGATTGGAGTTAATCTCCAGATATATCTTATAGCATGTGGGTAAGGAAATAATTCATATTCTCGTGAATTTCATAGCTAACACACAACTAACAAACTAAAATGTAGTAAATATTGGCAACAGATTTCTTAATCTTAAAACTCACTTCAGTCATTATTTTATCGACAAAATGTCTGTAGTGGATGTATTTCATCGAATGACAAGCAGAACACACTTGTTTATAAACCTCGTATCCTCGTCGAACACTAAAATCAAGTGTATAACGTGTGAAAGTAGATACTAAATTTTAACAACCGTAAATTAATTACTGGCTAGTTTTAATATGCAATAAAATTCACAGAATTGGAAAATATAGTTGTAATTTCTTAAGCATAAAACTACTGTCTAAACTCACGAGGCAATATCGAATGAAGAAAAATTGCCACGATGTGACCATGGTAAATGGTAGGGATGCACAGCGTCGCTACTTGCATGGACAGAATTCTCCAGTGCATAAATTAAACCTCCTCCAGCAATGGCAAGACTCGTGGCTACCGCGCCAAAACGCTTAAGCAAATCAGTCAGACTAGAACCAAATAAAGTACCTAACTACTAAAAACACCAATAAACACCATTCAGAAATTATTATTGGGTTATCGAGGGAAACAGTGTTGACATCAACATTTTTATATTAGAAAAATAAAAACCATCGAATATACTGCAAATATTGATCGAATAATATTAATGTTTGAAGAGTTTAAAAAAAATTAGTGGTGAATAAAGAAGTTGGACATAAAATAAGATTTTCTCATTAGAACACTGGTTCGGCTCTCTCTTGTCAGAATGCAAAATTCCGAGTCAACAAAAAACAACCAGGATCGTGTTGATGCACAAAGAAGGAAACATCCACGACATTGGTAATTATCGCCCAATGTGCTTAATGTGTCTTCAAAAGAGAATTTTGACAAAGCGATACTACTTCGCCAAAGCTATTCACAGCCACTCTTGAGAGCATCATGAGAAACTTAGAATGGGACCATCTGTGAGTGAAGCAGTCGGCAACTTCACCATCTTTGCTTCGCCGATAATATCTTATTCATTACACCAAACAATAAGCAAAGTTAACAAATGTTAGCCGACTTCGATGGTGCTTGTAAGGAAATAGGCCTCAAGTTAGACCTCAAAAAGGCGACGTTTATGAAGAACGGATACGATAGCCTTGAAAATTTCCGCAACTCGAACAAACTTTTAAAATGAAGACTAAAAAGACAGCGCAAAGATTTTAAATCTCCAATTCAGAGTAAACAAGAAAGGTGATTAGGAATAGTAGCAATGTGGAATATAAGGATGCAGTTAGTAAAGAAATGAAGATAACAATAATAATAATGAAAACGCTGCGAACGAAAAAAAAACAAACTGTGCCTAAAGCCATATATCCGACTTGACTCAAATAAAAAAACAATGTTAGTTAAAATAACTAGTTTATAAATGTTAAGAAAACTTACTGAGACTCCTTGACTGAC
>KN716176.1:322135-347110 GCA_000816705.1 Dictyocaulus viviparus
TAACAAATGTTAGCCGACTTCGATGGTGCTTGTAAGGAAATAGGCCTCAAGTTAGACCTCAAAAAGGCGACGTTTATGAAGAACGGATACGATAGCCTTGAAAATTTCCGCAACTCGAACAAACTTTTAAAATGAAGACTAAAAAGACAGCGCAAAGATTTTAAATCTCCAATTCAGAGTAAACAAGAAAGGTGATTAGGAATAGTAGCAATGTGGAATATAAGGATGCAGTTAGTAAAGAAATGAAGATAACAATAATAATAATGAAAACGCTGCGAACGAAAAAAAACAAACTGTGCCTAAAGCCATATATCCGACTTGACTCAAATAAAAAAACAATGTTAGTTAAAATAACTAGTTTATAAATGTTAAGAAAACTTACTGAGACTCCTTGACTGACGACCCACTGCATTACCTAAACTAATAGGTTATAGATAAGATTAAGCCGAATCAATATTCAGAGGGATCAAAGGTTCAATATTGAGAAAAATGAGCAAGTAAAACTCGTTTACATCTTTCTAAACCTCAGTCCGTAACGTCTTCATTCATACTATACAATGAATTTTGTATATTCCAAGATCAATTACTTCTTAATCACAGCATTTGTTATTAAGCAATATTAGATTTTGTTGCTGAGCAAAACAAGAGTTTGGAATACGACGTTTTCTAAAGAATTATATTATATGGCTGATGTTTTGCCTGAGTCCCTTTTTGAAAATCGTTTAAATTCAATTTTCTATACTTCGACAACGAGTCATTCAATCTTTATCCTTTACTAAATGTATATTATATACCGACCTTTTCCTTGCCTGAACAAAAGCACATAAAGTGCTACTAATGCTAAAAGAGAAAGGTAAGATATAAAAGAAAATTATAGGTTAGACTTACAAATGATAAATGCTACTGCATTCACAGATTATATTAAAGCTATTCGTAGAAAATTCTTCAACAGCAAATAAAAACAAATATATTGTGATGTTGTATCACTAAACTACTCAAGTGAGTGTTAATGAGAACGCATCGCTATCGAAAAAAATAACTCTTTGAAAAAATGAAAATAATGAAAGTTGGCTCACAGAAATTGCGCCAATTATCAACAAGCGCCCTATTTACGATAGATGATTAAGCTATGAGCATTGTGCTTTACTAGATTGATTACTGTGCTACATATGGTGTTTTTTCTAGTTCAATGATTTTTCTGGGTACTTATACTGATTAATTATCACAGCAACTGTATTTGTATTCGCATAAATTGTAAGCTTATCCATAAACACCTCGTAGTAATTAGTCAAAATGAACAAAGATGTATTGGTTTTATTTTGAGGTGCTTGATGCTTTGTATTTTGTTATGATAAAAATCTGTTATGTTAAGGGGCACAGTGGTGGAGGTGCCACGATGACACCTACGCCCAAATCAGTTCGCAGCACCCCTGAGGTCTATCAAGCCGGCCATCCCTCCGGGCTCGGTGAATTAGTACCAGAGAAATCTGGGTAAGAAAACTAGCACTGACTTGGTGAAGAGTGGTCAACAAAAGTCATTATAGAGACCAGGGTCGCATTCAACCACCTCCACGATATCATGTTGAACACGAATGCGTAGGCGAATCCCGCCACAATGAATTGATCAACGCTGAAGCTTATCTATCTTGTCTGTTGCTTACAACTTTCTATAATACATTATAGATTTTTTTGTTACAAAACTTTAATAAATTCCACTATTAAGATTTTTAGTTGTGATTATAATGTAAATAGTTTTTCTAATATAAAGAATCCTTTTAACACTCATCAGAAATTGACTGAAAATGTTTCAGATTGAAAGGAAATTAAATGTAAAGGCCATTTAGGTCCTTACGATGTAATTCCATAACATGAAATCAGCTTAGCCCTTTTGCATCTTTTGACGAATAGAAAGATTTCTATTGATCAATGATTTTCTCGGGTTTTTCTACTGATTGATTATCACAACCACTGTGTTTGTAAGAAATTCTAAAATATATCGTTATGCGAGTTCTTCATTCGATTGTTGTCTGCATGCAAACTATACCTCATAATCCTTCGCAGTTAATGAATTTTTAACAGAATGAATTCGAGAAAATAAGGAGCTTCAGTCGGACTGTGATAGAAAGCACAGAAAAGGATTATTTTCGGGTCACTAAGGTTCATTTGTAGCTCAAATGACAAATCTAATGATAAGAAAATTTATAAATTGAATATCGCATACGATCATCCTACTGTAAGCGAACAGTTATTAAAATTGTTGTTTGATATGTTTACTGATTATTCTATACAGCTTCTCACAAGGATTATCATGTTGCCAGCAACATTGGATTAGGGTTAACCTGTTAAAAAGTGTAGTATTTAGCATGAGATTGTGTGGCATAAAATTATTGTAATTGTCGGATTGCTGTCCAGATAATAGCATACAGTTCATGAGGACACAAATATCTTTCTGATCAACCTGATGCAAAATAAGAAATTCTACATGAATTGGATGAGGTCTATCAGAAATGCTGGAAATGACGAGCTCGTAAAGATCTGAGAAGTCGAATAATGTTTTGCTCTCGTCTAGGACTGGTTTCCGGCTTTAAGGTTTTCAGCTAAGGAATATGTTAACCAAGGATTGACTGACTGAGGAAGTTGCTGTTGTGTTGGTGTCAACTCGTCGTGGTATTAAATCCACTTTTGAGGCATGAATTTTGTTGCTTTGATGTTTCCGTGACGGCTTGTGGAAACCTCCGAAGGCTGATATTGGGACTCTTGGAAAACAACTACAATGACCGGAAAAGCTCGGCCTAAGAATTTCGTGCTGCAATGTAGAATGGATGCCAGTGTCCATCTTCTTCAGACAGCCACCTTTACACACTTATTGAGACATGTGGTTGCATTAAATTCTATGTGATTTTTTCACAAGAGACCAAAGATATGAGAACCAAAATACTGCGGTTAGATGACGGAACTGTTGTCATTCTTGGAAGATAAATGTCGTTCTTAGGGCCGACTAATGGTAATCAATGGAAAATGCCGGGAGCTGGATAAACCTTGATCCTACTGCTCTGCGTCTCACACAACTATTTATAAGGAGCCGCTGTTGGAAATCTTTTATTGCGGAAGAATTTGAATTTTCGTAGTAGAAAATATACAAAGCAGCTCAGAAATGATTTGGTGTGAGAAAATGTCGTCAGAATATTTATTTGCGATAATGTTCCGCTGTCTGCCTTCGTGGAAGACAGTAGCATCATCACATCTCCATATAAACCATCTCGACATAGAATTGTCACAAATTGAATGTTCTCGCATGTTATATGAAAGCATATATTCAGAACGGAGTTATAGCAGATGAATTAGGAATTCGTACACCGCCATTTTACACAGTAGAGTTGATAGCAAAGCTCTTTGTAACTACCGCCCGACTATTAGCTTGTTGAGTTTCCTTTACAAGCCATTGATGGAAATCATATTACTGCGCGTTTTGAAGATTTTTCATGAAGCACAGCGAGTTAAATTAGCATTTTAAAAAAGGATTCTTCTCAGTAAACTACGTTGAACCTGTTTCAAAAGTCATCGAAGTCATTTGGGACTGCCATATGTCCCCATTTCTATTTTCTATCAACTAAAAAAAGAAAACGTCTGAAGGTATAGAAACCAACAGAACTCCAATCAGGCCTCGTATATTTGCTTCCACATAAATTCCTTCGTAAATTGAAATTTGTACACAAAACCAAATTAGAGCAGGTTTACAATATAGGTAATTTAGCCTAGGGTCACCAACGATGAATTTCCTGCTTTAGAAATGTCTAGAAATTTCAAGTTTTTTGAATCTAAAGTTTTCTCGCATAATTATTCTTTGGACGACTGTTGCTTCAAATGTTTTTGCTCGTATAGCTGTGATAGCATAACATTTCACCGTTTGCACCCTGTAGTGCAAAAAATTGCATTGCGCATGCACGCACGTGTCCTGAATTGTTAAAATGTTCTGTAATTGTTTTTAAAAGAGTGATTGTTTTAGGATTCGAAAATTTATCCAACGTCGAGATGGCGGACGACGATCTTGTAATAATTTTTTCTAGAAATTTTACCCATCTTTTCGTTTTCATTATATAAGATTACGAAAGTCTAATAATTCCACTCACAGGAGCTCAATCTTGGGAAGAAGAAGAAGACAAAGAAGGTGATCAAACTTGACGATGAACCTGCTCCGATTCAGGAAACAATAGCCGACGATCTAGGTTTGTACATATGTTACTGTATCTTGATCTTGCGTTGCTTAATGTAACTATACCACATTTCCTATCGATTTTCGGGATCTTATGATGGAAAATATTCAATTTTTCCTAATTCATAAGTAATTTCAAGGCGAGCTCAAACTTGGTGGTAGAAAGAAAAAGAAGGCAAAAGTTGAGGAAGAGGAAGAGATACGTTCCAATGGTGCTGCCGATCTAGGTGGGGTGGATGTCTTATGGTTCATCATATTGTTCTGCTTTCTTGCCTAATAATGTCTTTCTAATTTAAGGTATTGGTATCGGAATATCAAATCTCATCGATGCATCCAGAGCGTGGCCTGATTACACATATGAGGAGTGTTTAACCCTTGTATTTAACATCATGCGTGAAAAAAATCCGGAGCTGTCTGGCGAGAAAAAAAGTTTGCCATGAAGCCGCCAGAGGTGAAGCTACACTAGACTCCAAGTTTTTCAGTTTTTAAGCTTTATACAAGAAGATGTGTAATCGTTCCAGGTTGCACGAGCAGGTAGTAAGAAGACAGCATTCTCTAATTTCGCAGAGATATGTAGGTTGATGAAACGTCAGGACAAACACGTGCTTCAGTTCCTTCTTGCTGAACTTGGTAAGTATATTTTTCACCCCAAAACACACTCTTTTTTTGAATCATAGTGAAGTTTTGTTCTCATGGGTTGCCGTTGTGTAAACAATTTTTTAGGTACTACCGGTTCAATAGATGGCAATAATTGCCTTATTGTGAAGGGTCGATTCCAGCAAAAACATTTTGAAAGCGTGTTGAGGAAATACATCAGTAAGGCAGTTAATGTTCGAATTTTTAACTGTTCTTCTTTCAAAAAAAAGTGTTCTTATTCAGATTTGTTGTTTTCTCAAATTAGCGCACATTTTCAGAGGAGTATGTTATGTGTCATACGTGTCGCTCATCTGATACCGAATTAACGAAAGACACTCGATTGTTCTTCCTGCAGTGTCATACATGTGGATCCCGATGTTCAGTAACTGCGATCAAAAGCGGGTTTACAGCTATGGTCGGCAAACGAGCAGCGGCTCGTCGTGCTGCTGAAGCCACTGCTGGCAAGTGATTTCCTTAAGTGTGTGTATTGTAGGCACTTGTCACTTTTAATTCATGAAAACCTTTTTTTCACTCTTGTGTTTATTGAAATGTTTCCATTCCTTAGAACTGAACTCTTATGTAATATATAGATATAGTTATAATTACTATTTTTATTTTCGTCGTATATACATTATTGAAGGATTCTGTTGTTTATAGATTATCCGACAATACTAATTAAACATTTTTTCGTGAGCTTTTTTAATCATTTGTTGATGGGTTCTTTTTCTTCAACTCAGTTCTTACTGTGTGTTAAGATGGTTGAATTTTCAGTTTTTAAAGCTGTGGTTGGAGTAGAACTTCAAGTTTTTATTGTTTAAAACACCACGACAATCTTTTTCACTGTATGGCTTTGGTTTTCAAGTCGGTAATCAACTTCTCTAATGAGGAATGGCTGTTTTGAAGCATGCACTACATTTGCTGCAACTTATTGAAAATTGTCAGTATGAAAAAGCTGTGGATGTCATAAGAGTTGCCTCTGAAAGTCGGATTAGTCAGTGACATACTATAAATGGTTTTTATTATAACAAAATCAATAACTAGCTAAGAAAGAATTTTGAGGCTCTTGAAATATTGTGCTAATATGGTATAATACGTAAGAACTATAACAGTAATTTACATAAGTTCTTAAGTTGTTCGAGTATTTCAGAATTGGAAGGTTTCGTACCTGATTTAATTTACAGATTGGCATATAGTTTTGGAAATGCAAATAATTCTGACCAGAAAACGTTACTAATATGGTTGTTTAAGTCAGTATTCATTATTCTTGTTATTGTAATTTCAACTGTCTTACCATTGTTTTTAGCCCTGTACAACGGTAATATAATTTTTAGTCTAATAACACCAGTCTCACAGAAATTCTGTTTATGTTACGAGTTATTATCATGGAGAACGTCACATGTATTAACGGAAGTAATTGTGAATCAATTGAAATTGATAATTAACATCGATTTCCAAGAGCAGTAGTGAGTTGAAAGTTTTTGACTAAAATAGTATTCACAGAAACTTATTAATATCGAAAAGTCAGTTTATGATTTAATGACAAATATATTTAGTCCAGAGCTGTGCAACCAAATTTGCCATGAATTGCCACTAAGATTAGAACAAAGACTGCTTGAAAGATTTTCGAACGGAGATGATGATACTGGTCTTGCAGTTGTTGAGAGCGCACATGTTCTTGACTTTTTCGACAAGATACCTTTTCAAACTTCATACAAGTTCGTATTCAGTTTAACTTGGTAGTGTGATTTTTATGCTAATACGTATTTATTATTCATAAGGATTTGATGGCCCTTATCCATCAGTGCAGGGCTTAACACAATTTACATTAGTTTTTCGTGCAATCATTTTCATGATTGTGGCCTTCTACTAATAAAGTAAACTGCAAAGGGCTCTATTCGTAATTGTAAAGTCTTACTGATCCACGAATTCAAATGGTTGTTGTTCGTTACGAAACGTTCGACCATTCTATGTGCAGTCGTTCATAAGGATGCTTGCATTTTCCTAGAGTCCCCTCCACTGTTCCATTTGTTCATTTGTCATTTGTATGTTTTATCAGCTCATCTCTGTTGCCATCGATGTATATTTCTCTGGATCTTGAAAATGAGAGGAGTTCCAAATTTTATAACATTCCGGTGATCTTTGGGTAGTTCCCATATTTCTTAATGTGATTAATGTTTTCTTAACAGCAAAGCATTTGGAAAAACTTTGGATAGAAAACGTGAGCAGGGCATTTGAGTTCATTATTAAATTGGTGACTTTTTAAGAAGGGCCATTACGGCACGTATTACTCTCCTTTCATGTTTTTTTCCTCTTGATTTTAAAGCGTCTACTTGCCATATACTAGCTGTACAGGTTGGACAGTAGCAGTTAACAATTTTTCGAAGTTAACCTGGAGGCGATGACGAACGGTTAGGTGTGGTGATAGGATTTCTTGTGATGTAGTAATATGGGTATTGGGGTATACTGCAATACTGGGTATCTTCGAATTTCGTCACACGACTTACTCTCTACGAATGACAAAGGTTACGTCATCTAATTGGCGTATTTCTGTTTTCCTACTTTTAGCTTCTTATGAAGCCACCACATGAGATTAAATGCGATCAAAAGTTTTGAAAAATGCGTAAAGATTGATGTCTGAAGAGACCAGAAGAGAATGTCATAGGTTCTGAGCATTATGCAGCCTCTATCGTATGTCATAAAAGCTCTGCGCTTTTTTAACGGTATGGCCTTGAAATCGAGATTTACCCTACTTTAATACACATTGTAGGCAGGCGCTTGCTTGGACGAGATACTGATGTTGAAATTTCTTAGCTGTTGTTATGTGTGGGATTTTGAAATCTCAACATCGCTTTCTCACAGAATGTCAGCGAAACGACTGTGTAACGATATTTTTGGATCAAAAGTAATTTTGACCTATGCAGATAGCGGATGCCACTTCACTGTGATATTAACTAGGTTTCTGGCGTCGGACTTAGGTAAGGATACACTTCCTAAGAGAGCCCGTTCCTTCTAATTGTCATTGTGTCTCTTGTATCCTTGGAAATACTCCCAGCTATTTTAAGGAGGTAAAGCATTAGCTTTTCCTACTTTTTGTCTAGAAGAGAAATTTCAAGGTTTGATCGACTTATTGATCGCATACTTAACGAGTTCTCACCTGATGATGCAGCAGCTTATCCATTTCTTGCGTGGTACGCTAAAGAACATCCATTTTCCCCAAAACTCTGTGAGTTAAAAAGAGTTAGACCAGGGTTTATTACATAAATTTGGCGCTGTTATGAATCTTTCATTGTTTCAGTAGGTTATACAGAGCCGACAGTACTTATTCCGAATGTGTACAACCAACGATATTTGCATCTGCGATTAATCGAAGGAGTTTGTGAATATGTTATTGATAGTGATCCATTGTATGTCTTACCTTCAGAATCTCATTTTTGTAATTTAGTCTTAATTTAAATGTTATGTTTTTAGTTTTACACCTGAATTTCAGAAGTGATGGTTCGTTCAAGTCGTTGGTTAGGGCATTACGTTTTCTCATCCAGCTACGTAGTGACAGTGACAGCCCGGTGCATGAGATCGAAGCTTATTCTTTTAGCATCAAACTCTATATGGTTGTTGTCTAGCTGGTTGTATATTCTTTATTCTGGTTTAATTTTCAATCTTGTCCATTATTATAGGACTTCTTGGTGCTTATTCTGCGATTTGTGGATGTTATCGACTTAGAAACATCTCGATTTACTATTATGAAGATGTTGGAAGATATCATCTCGTATTTTCCAGGACAAATTCGTGTTCTCATTCTTAAAGGCGCTTTAATTAGTATTGTAAACAAGGTAAAGGAATTTGTTTGTTTGTATTCTGGGACTTACGCTGTTTATAGATCTATTAGCTGTTGTCTTGGATTCATTCATTACAGACTTCAATTAATATGAAACACGAATCGGAAGCATTAGCATGGTTGTTAAGTCAGTTTCAAGTTTATATTGAAGACAGAGTTTTTGTGGTTGAATTAGGAAACATTTTCGGACTTATGGAAAGCACTCTTAGTGGAAGCGTTCTTGATTCTATAAATTCTTACTCTTCCTTACTACAACTCACTCGGAGTTTTGTCAATGATTGGTATGTAATGTTTTTCCAAATCATTTTTTAAGAGAAATGCTATATAATTCAGTGCAAATACTGCCATGTTGGTGGAGTTGCGAAGAAGAATTCTAGTTCGAATATATCATCAACTGTTAGGATGTTTAAGATTTGACGTTGTCAAAGGAGTTTTAAAAAATTCCAAACCTGTGTGCCCGAATGCTCATATTCAATCTGCATGTGTTCCTTTTAACACAGACGAAAACTCGCATTTAATGTCACTTTTTGAAGATTGTGTGAAAACAATGGATATTATTGACAAATTGCTTAAACTTCCTAAGTAATATAAATAACTGTGGTATTCGTGATACATTTTGCCCCATAATTTTATATGTGACTGAAAGTAGTTTGAGTTTTTTTTTTTGTTGGTAACGAATGCTTCTTATGGATGAATTTATAAAATCCGCTTGTTGGTTTTTCTATCAGGCTTTTGGAATCGATAACGCAGTTTGTTCAGTTGTATTGCCTAGAATTTGTTGTTATTCTTCTTTCCTTCTTTTTGAGGATCTATTTTTTACGTTCTTGATTTATTTGTTAAACAGTCCAATTGGATTTGCGGAAAACCACATCGAGTCAAAGCTTCTGATACTCAATATCCAGCGACAGTGTTGGGTTTCAACTCGGTGTATGTAGTAACATAACGTATTATCTAAGTAGTGGTTTGTTTTTGCTTGTGTTAATAGTTGAATAGAATCGTTTCGTAGCTATTTATTTTCTCCATATTAAATACTTTAGAAGTTTTCATTGAGCACTGATTTAATGGAGTTGAAAAGTGATCTTTTGTCTCTAATCAGTGATAGGAAATATGAGGAGGCACTTGTGTATTTTGGAAACATCCACAACTACGGGCAAGGTGATTCAGTATACGTGGTTTTATGTTATTGTAATTTCTTTTTGAAATTAGGTTATCATTGATCCATTAGACAGAATGTCTTTGCAAATTGGCTACTGAAGCAATTTCTGATGTAGTAACTTGCTTTCGAGATAACAATGACAACTTTTTGAGATCTCTTGTTATATCATTAATTAAGTAAGTTGAATTCCTACTTCGAATTATTTATTGTGTTTTTATTACTTGTAAATTTAGTGTGATATATGTCATAACATAAAAGGGAGGAATTTAATAATGTTATTTATTGACATGCTTGCAGAGCATTGTATCCTGAACAATTGAGATTTCGTATATGTTACGATTTCGTTATTAATCAGCCGACAAAACACATTACTGAGGTGTTTGTTAGTGAACTAAAATCAATGATATCCAGCAGTTTTAGGAATGAGTGGTGAATTGTTGTCTTCTTGATTTTTTTGTTCTACATTCCGGATACCTTTTTTTCAGTCCATATGAGTGGAATCAATTGGTCGACGCACTGCCTTCAAAACTTGGAGAAAATCTACCTGACGAAAATGATGCCAACGTGTTGCGTGCTGCATCTGATGTTGCTCATATCCTTTATTCTTTCAGCAACATTCCATTCCGTTTACCGAAGAGGTCAAGTTTACTTTATGCAATAAAATACGAATTTTAGTGAGGGAAAATCACCATTTATACTAGTTGTTATACTTACTCATTGACACGATTTGTCCTCACGTCAGTAATACTTACTGTTTTGTGAAGCGTAGAAATATGCATAGAAGGAATAGAAGGTATATCTAGTACAGAAGCTTTCTTACTTTAAGTTTTTAATAGAAGTAAGCGCTACTTACTTTAAAGAATAAGTACTTTAAGTATTGGATAAATTTTCAAACAAAAACATAGATTGGTTACGTGAAGAATGAAGAATTCTGCCACATTGTATTCCATGCATATGAACCTAGAATTGGATTTTGACCATTCAAAAATTTTTCTTTAGAATGAACACTATCTTCACAGCTGCTGTCAACGGTGCCGAACCGAAGATGCCTGAGGAATTTCCACTATTACTTTTCCATTCAAAGACGCATCCTTTTTCACCAAAACTCCGTTCGTTTATATTTGAGTACATGTGTTAGATTTCACGGTGTTGATTGGTTACCTAAATAATATTTCTTTCATCTCATATGACAGTAGCAACTAAATGCAATGTGTTTTCTGTCGTTCCAAAAAACGTTTTCTTCTTCAGGAATTCAATTGCGAATTACTTCACTGTATAGAAATTATTTTTCAAGCTTATTATTAAGCTAATTCACTTCTAGAGCTCGCATATCTTTAGAGTTGAAATCATTTGTTTAGCGTCTCGACTTTACCATTCAACATTTGTTATCTGTAGTGTAGAATTGCTCTAGAAGTGCTTTTTTGTCGTAAGGAAGTAGTATGTAATGATCATTTGTATCCTAGATTGAATGGGACAACATAGCACGTGATATGAGTGAGAAAGATAGGCAAATATTCTTTTTTTTAAGAACGGGTGGATAATGTGTGCATGTTTGAGTGCCCATGCAAGGGCAACATGTTATGACATCTGTCAAAAAAATTGATATTTTTGAATAACTTATTGTTAGTAATTGTCAATTGCACTATGAACTGTGCTCAGTATATCCGCATGAGCAAAAAGGATCGTGATTAAAAATTTTCTGCATTATTGGGATGTTTCGACAAAAATTATTTACTCTATTTGCTTTGTAACCAATTATTATAAGTAATTAATTTTCGATTTTAGTTGGTATTGAAGAGCCAGCAGTGCTAATTCCCAACGTATATTCACTATATTATCTTGGAAGAATGCTTGTAGAAGGACTGACAATGTATTTACACGAAAATAAATACAAGTAGTACTTAATTTTTTTCAATATTACCCATTGCTAATATTAATAATGCTATGTACATGTTGTCACTGGATTAACCAGGTAACGTCATCGTCATACAAGTAATGTATCATATAAATTTTTCAGTTATGAGGAACATTTCATGAAGCCAATTGTAAAAGCACTGGATGTTATTGTTCACGCATTACAAGGCCTCAATGAATTAGACATTGGTTTATGCAATGTTAGCCTTCATCTGCATTTTATTATAGTTCTATACCATCTTTTTTTACTGGTTCAATTTTAGGATCTCATTCTTCGTTTACTCCATTTTATGGAAGATTTTGGACAGTGTTCATTTCGTACATCTATTTTGAACAGATGTCTTGAAATAATTCGTCTGTTCTCAAGCTGGTCAAGATGTTTATTTATCAAGTACCTTGTGTCGCAAATATTGAATACTGTAAGTTGTATTTTCTGAGAATTTCTACATTACAAAAAACTTTGTAGGATAATTTGTTTCTCGATAATGAGTCTGCTGTTGTGGCACTATTTATCGATGAATACCGAAGAAATCTCGTTGAAGAACAGTTTGAAAAAGAATTGGGCAGTTTCCTTGCGATGTTGGAAAATGTGCGTTATGAAAATATGTGCGAAGCAAGTAATTATTACATGTCCATATTTACACTCGTACAGGCATTCGCTTTGAAAAGGTTAGTCTACTGGAATCAATGCTATATCACAATCAAAATGCGGTAAACGTATCGTACTGCTAAGGCGATTTGTTTTGTTGCAAATAAGACGGCCGAACGCAAAATGAACATAATCCTTTTTGCGCTGCACCAATATTCTTTGTATTTTATATTGATTTAATATTTCTCATGCTGAAGATGTTTTAGCGAACATCCGGTACAAGTTGTTGGGTCAGTTTGTTTATTACTGTTAGTCGGGCTATACAGTACATTTGTGTGATGTGAATCTTAATTAATAGGCTACGACATTTAATTTCCGAGACTGTTTAGGCTGAAATGATCGCTAAGATTTGCCAAGTTCAATCGATATGTATGCACGTATATTCCCGTCTTATTATTCTATTTATCAACAATAGTGTCACTTTTTACAATTTACAAAGCTAGTTATACTGTGCTCATCATGCTCTACAGTCTATGCTTTAGAAATCGATATGTCGTGCAAAATGCATTCTTGTTTTACTGCAATAGTTGTCGTCCTACCAACTATTTTCAACGTTGTCCAATGATCCGAAATAGAACGTTGAAATGCTGACTGCAGCACCGAAAGACTATATTTAACAAGAAAAAAAAAGCATACTAGAAAAAGCTATTACGACAAAGTAGTAGCGATACATATACTTCTATTCTTGCAGGCCCAATCACGCTATGTTGGCCGAAATAAAGGTGCGTATTCTTGATCGTATACATGACCAGATGATCGACTACATACAACTGGAAAATATTCGCGCAAAGGAAAGGGAAGATGAGAAAATCCTCCAGAAGGGAGCAAACATACCTTTGGTATTACCCATTAAGAATCTATTAGATGGAAAGGTGAGAGATCGGATACAACTGTTACAGTTCGGTTATGATCAAGCGAAACAGTGTATCTTAAAGGCTCTTGCGTAATTGTAAGTTCATATTACCAATATGTTAAAAATTTATACTATTGTTAATTAGTAACTTTTTGTAATTACAACATTTCTGAATGAAAGCTATGAATAACACTTATATACTTATTGTTTATTTGTTCTACTTAGCAATTTGAGTGTTACCATTATCGCAGCTATTACTAATACGGCTTGAAAGCGATCTTTATTTTATACAACACATGATCTAACGAGATCACGAAAGGGTGTCAGAACCAATCATATGCTAACATTGTGTTATTTCCATTATTGAGATGATGCGAAATAACATAGAAAACAAGAAACGATAATTACTTTGATCGAACTACGCTGCTAGAAAGCTATTCATATGAATGTTTCCAAGCTACGATTTTATCTTACTTTTTCATACAATCGCGCTTGTACTTGATCTATTCAGTTGTATTACGTTCTCATCACAAATAGACTGATTAGGTTTTTTCAAAAAATTTGCTGTGTGTGGAAGAGATATAAGAATACCAAGTTTTCCTATTGAAGCCACGCGTGGTCTTTTTTTGTTGTTGATCAAAACAGATCATTTCCTACGATCTTCCATTTCATTCATTCAAGTTGTTCATAATACACGATCGGTGCTACAGAGTGACCAAATTCACGCAGTTCATAATTTATAATTCAAAAGAAAAAAAAATCCAACCACACACCAACACGGACCTTCTTTATTGTTTGTTATGGTCGAAGAGTAAGGACAGGTACTTCTCCGTAAGCAAGTTATTGCCCTTTTCTTACAAGATCATTGAAATTGAAAAGCCACTCAAAACTCTACATCTAAAGATTCCAGACCAGTGAAGGACGTCGCGCACAGTCATCTTAGTAAGAAAAATGATCGATGAGGTCTTCGTAAATATCGCATAGTATGTTTATTGAATATACTCTATAAACTCTATAGAAAGATTATTCTTCTGCGCAGACCGAGAACTTCGTATGAAGCGCAACCACTGAAAAAATCAGGTTTTTGAAAAGGACTTTCACATACGGACATATGCAAAGCGTATCGAGAGTCATAGAAGTTTGTGGGGAATCTGCCTCTGTATGTGAATATGTGAAGAAGCCTAGGTAACGAGTTTATTCACAAACATCTTAATAAATGCATAAGTACTAGAATAATGCTCGAGCCAGAAACCGTTAGATGAAACAGCAATAATAATTTCGCACTAAGTACTTAGTATTTTTAACCCGTATTTAGCAAATGCAATTAGAAATGACAAATACAATAAAGTGAAAATGAGAAAGTACAGAAATTGTGAGCACAGCGAATCGAGTATCACCGGCAATTTCGAAAAGACATAGATTATGACACGAATTTTAAGGTTGATTCTCGCTTATAATACTTTGTTACAAATAATTCAAGTCTTACATAAAGGAAGTATACAGATGAATCAAATTATTTTGTATATTTTACCTTTTGCTAATTATATATAATAATGGAAGCTAACATAGAGGTATCAGAATGTAAAACGCAAATCAATGAAACAATCAATCCCCTCGTAGATGTAATTGGGTGGAGTGCGTAGACACAACGGGGCAGCACATCGTCGAGTTAGCAAGTGGTGCTCCTGGCGTTCCGCCAACTGGCGATGCCATGAGGGATCTTCTGAAAATGGTTTGGTCATGATAATATTAGTATTGTATTTTTGGATTGTCAAACTTGCAACTAAATAATGGTCAAAAAGTGTCCTCACCGTTCTTTCTCCTCTCTCTGTCGTTTGATATAAACTGCAAAAAGACCGAGAACGACAATTGTTGCTGCACTCACTAGACCAAGCGCTATGGCTGTGTACAGCCTGAACAAAGCATACAGACAAAGCTCTAGATGTTCCATGTGTTAAAATTTTCAAGAAAATGTGATCTCGATGAATGAATTTCACATCTAACCAACCTAATACGAGCATTTTTCTCAGTTTCTTCATCTTCATGAATCATTTCATTTGACAGCCTGTTGATGTCATATGGAGAATAAGTAGATAGTGCTGGCTTTTCAAACTTAGGTAATTTAGCTAGCATTTCTTCCAGAGAAGTATTTGCCTTAAAATTAAAAACTTTTCATTAAATATTCATAAAAATTAATGGTGATTGGAAAAATGGGTGCGTCTAGCATAGCCAAGAATAATTGCTTTATGTGTACATGATTGCTATAAATTCCGTAGTTTAGACTAATTTAGACTAGTTATGTCTCTCAATGTTCGATTTTCTCGATCATGAGGATAAACAGCGCTTATTTAACGAAATGCTATCATCCTAACTGAACTGAAGTTAGCCGTTGGGATTGATGTGAACACAAGATTTTATCTTAACGCTTTATTTAATAATGCACCTATATCAACTCTAAGACGTAAATATTATATAGCGTGAACCTTGTAAGGAACTTACAACAAACAAGTGCTTGAAAAAAAGGACAAGGAACAGGATAACAAGTAAACGATATACTTAGATATTGCTTAGCGCAACATAAAAATATTCCATGAAAACAAAACAACATATAATTTTAAAGCCCACCTTTGTTACACGATTGAAAATCAAGCCCAACTTATCATTGCTTGACTTGAAATATTCTACTAGATCTGCAGGTAAATTACTTAGATCTGGAACTTCACCATGAGAAAAAGAGGTGATGATCTGAAAATGTTAGGTATTTATCACTAGGAAATAATAATCAAGTTCGTAATTAATTTATCTGCAATTATTCTATTTTCTTGGCTGAATTTCATCAACCTTTTATAAGAAGAATTTCATCAACCTTTTATAAGAAGCTGTTTCTAAACCTTTTAAGTTGATTAAATTCTTTTCATGGTTTTCATTTCAGTTTTAACACATAACGAGTAAGTTAGAAACAACCACAAAATCGGATTTTCATCGAATACAAATGTACAAATCACATTATATAAACCACGTAATCGAAAAACCTACTTCCGCAGGGATCTTGCTTATATTATATCCTGCAGGCAGTAATTTCCAGGTATCCATTAATTCTTTTGAAAATATGAAACCTGGTGCAGGCAATGTGGGCGACAAAGCTGTCACGTTTTTCAGCACACCCTTTTCAGCAAAAATACTAGCTACTGGGGCTAGAGGTAGACGAGGGCTAGAGTAGTCCTGCAAAGCATCATTACAAAAGTCTTAACATAAACAAAAAAGGGAATGAGAGGAAAAAATAAAAGTCTGTCAGAAATATTAGGTTTAATATGAGGAAAACAAAAGCCTTTCTCACCTAAGAGCACATAAATTAATAGAAAAAAAGTGTTTAAGATTACGTGTGGTTGATTTATTACTCGATATAAATTGAAAAAAGTGCTTTTATTCTTATGAACTTCTAATTTAATTATTATTCTATTTCTTGAAGTGGTTGGTGCAGTATCATATCATTATAGATATTGTGAAACGTTTATGAAAATCGTGTTTAGTAAAACAAAATTGTTCAGCAGAATAAGTGTTTACGAAAATCAACGTCAAACTCGGTTAAGTATTTATCTGCTCATGGAACAAATGTTCTACATAAAAATGAGTCTGCAATAATATCCCTTGGTGCAACAATAAAAACAGTTTTCTAAACTCACACTTTTATCGTCTTTCATTGAGTTTTCATTCTGAACGGTTGCTACTCTTTCTTGTATTTTCGTCATATATTGCTGAACAATTCCATCCATAATTTCTTTTGGGATTCCTGGAACTTGTCCTCCTCTGAGTATATGTGCTACCAGACTTGGATCCAACTAAATTCTTATTATGAATTCATATAAGTTATGAAGCGTTCAATATATTGCATGGTATGGACCATTCACCACTCATTTAAATGAGTTGCAACCTATTTTAATAGATAGTACGAAGAGCATGGTAAAATTTTTGAAATCGATAAAGATAAATGTTTCCAAGATAGGAAGTCGTTACTAGCAATGTCAAATGTTGAGATTTCTGCATGATAAAACAAATATGAGAGATTAGCTAAGCTAAGACGTATGCAATAGAAAGAAAAACATTTGGAAATAAGACTTAGATTTCTTACTAACACAAAATATACTCACCTTATTAACATCCACATTACCAAGTCCAGGAACATTTACTATGAAATTTGGAATCGATTGTATAAGCTGCTCTATATCACTGGCAACGGGTTGACCACCAGTAGCAAAACGGACAAGTGGAGCAGTAAACTAAAAACTTACCTCAAGATTACACCAAACTACAAATGGAATAACTAAATTCATGAGCTAACAATTTTTGATAGGCAAAAACTAACTTGCTCAATAGCTGTATTGAGATTTGAATTCATTGGCTGTAAAGCGTTTGCTGTAGGAGCAGATCCATCCAATCCGGGCATGTTTCGCATTAAAGGAAAAGCCTGCAAAATTTTCGAAATTGTCGCGGAAACTGGTATGTGTGCATTAGAACGTTTATTAACATTGACATTGAAGAAGAAGTATAAAGAGTGGATTCTGTTTAAAAATAAATTACAGTTTCCAGAAAACTTATGTCAGACTACATACCAATTCCACCACTTCATATTTAAAAACAAATCTCAATGAATAATATAAAATAACATCAATCGATTCTTATCTAGGAGTGAATTTACCTGGGACAGTGTGGAAAGGATGGGGATCCCACTAGCTGCCTGCTCTAGAGGTCCGCCTTTTCCAGACTGCGCGGGACGAAGACCAGGAATAAGAGAAGAGATGAATGACCTGAAAAGTAAGACTTCATTTAAATCATAAAGAGTGGTAACAAAAATGAAAATTTGATAGAAAGTAAAAACGAACAAATTGTGATTATATATGCTAATCACAGGCCACATAAGGAAAAGTATAAAGTTGTACATGATTCCCTTAGCGCTATCGTTTCTTAAAGTTTTCTTTTTTTTCATTTCAAGCTAAAAAAATTGTGTGTTCCAGTTTATTTTACCAAAAGACATGGGCATGAAAAAACATTGGTATATCAAGTTAATTAGCAGACTATGACCTCTTCTTTTAAAATCTGCCTTGGCGGTAAGAGCTGCAAAATTCAAGTTAATTCTAGCCAAATCAATAAACGCTTGTAAATAACTGAAAATTTCGTAAAACCTATGACAAATAAATTAACAAAGAATCGAAATGCGGGAAAAATTGTGTACAACAGAATTATACTAGAAATCTGTCATGCAAGGAGATATCTGTAGGCAAAAAACCTCCCCCTAAGTTATAATAATCCACCGTTTACGACAACCTGAACGACTTTAACTATTAAGAATGCAAAGTAAGATGACAAAAATGGATTATTTATGAATCTCACTCATTTCTCAAGATAAACAAAAATTTCACTCCACTTTATTTAAGAACATGAATCAAAATGAAAAAGAAGAAAGGTTAATGAATGATTTTTCGGAAAATATATATCTCTAAATTATTAATATTTAGGAGATAATGAGGTCATCAAACTTAATATTAATGATAAGATCACATTACCTTTGGCCCTGCTGACTTAAACCTAAGGTCTTTATACCTTCGTTCAGGGTGTCATTCGCCTTCTTCATCATCAGATCATTAAGCCTAAAGTGGAACGTGAATTTTACGAACTGTTAAGAATCACATTCGGTCAACTGTCAATGTAGGAACAATTATCTCACTTATTTGGTTATTGTTTTCATCAAATTAACAGTATCACATGTTGGTAAGAGCTCAGTTCAGGTGATGCTTTAACCTCCTAATAATAAGATTAGGTATCTAATAAATGAAGATTCACCTAACACCAGCGTACTTCTCTGGTCCAGCACAACTGATTTCCGGTTGAAACGGCAAGAAAGTTCGCACTCGGTTCGTAACAAGATATCGAACGAACCAGTCGAACGCATCATCACAAACAAGAGAATTTCCTACAAGAATAATTCTGTAACAGTATAACAATATCACGCATTCAATCAATATTTGTTTTGTATACATAACAATACATATTAACTTGTATTCTCTAAAATAATTATTGCAATGTAAGTTTTCTATCCAATAGAAATATGGTGTATGTTATTAAGCATTTTAACGTATTGTTTTGTATTAGAGCAATGTTACTAGAATTCTTTGATAATGTGTGTATGTGTATACCATCAAGAAGTATGTTAGCGATTTTAGTGTCGAATGTGCCTTCTGTAAAAGATCTCAATTGATTGTTGGACAAATCCAGCCAGAATAGCTTCGTCTGATGTGCGAATGTTCTCTGCAGAATGAACAATAAGGTGACCTTACAATTAAAATAAATTGTGAGCAATAGAATGGAACGAGAAAAACAACCTTAGCAATTGTTTGCAGATTATTGTGAGCCAAATCGAGAGTTGTAAGATGTCTGAGGGACAGGAATGTGTATTCATCAATAGATGTTAATGAGTTATTGCGAAGACTTAGCTGTTGAAGATTTCGCATACCATCTAACATCCCTCTTCCTACAAAATATTCACAATTATATTTTATATACATATACATTACATCATACAAGCAAGCAATAGTACTGCCAATTATAACCAGGTAAGAAACATGGTTGTTTTACATGAAAACGCAACAGTTTTCGAAGTCATACAATTCTACAACATAAGCTTTCGTTGATCAAAACTTTCTCTAAATTGAAACGAATTCAACAATTTATGAAGAAATTTTGGACTTAAACAATCTTTGGAAACAAAAAAAATCAATACGGAAGTATTTGTCCTCTGTAATGAATACAAAACAGATTCAATAGAATCATTTAAGATCATATATGTGTCTGGATGGAACATTCAGGAAATGTGCAGTATTGAAAAAACACTACTGGTTCTTTTTCTGTCTATTAGGTTATTTATTGTGCTTTCTTGAATGAGTTTTAAAGTTTTTCTTCTCTCAGTTAACTTACCTATACTTTGAATGGAATTGTTTGAAAGCAAAAGAACAAGCAATTGATCCAACGAGTCGAAACTATTTCGTGCGATTTGGATAATATTGTTGTTCTTAAATAATCAACATTATCAATACAAATCAACTCGAACAACGAAAATTATTGATTAGAACATAAAATTATTATTTTTACTACCAATCAAAAACGTGAAAAGCAATTTGACCGAACAGATCAAATATTTTGAGAGTACCTGAATACTTATCAGTTGAAGCTTTGGATTGTTTGAAAACGCGAGTGTTTCAATCTTTCCAATCAAATTCCCATCAAGTCGTACTTGTTTCAAATTGGTGAGATCTTTAAGCTCCGGTAACTGTAAAATTAAAAACTATTTATCAAAAGGTGCTTTGAAATCCTGTCGAGAATGTCTCAACTATTTTCAACATCACAACAAACGTTTCTCGAAAAAAAAAAAGCCAAACCTTTTGCAAAAGATTATTAGTGACGTCTAAAATTTCGAGTTTATGAAAAGCTTGAAGTCTGTTGCCATCGAGACTGCCAAGCAGATTGTCCCTCATGTAGAGATACTGTAGTTGAGGAACATTCATAAACGCCATTGGATGAATTTCATTGAGTATGTTATTGTGTAGTCGTAGCTCTTTGAGTTGAGGAAGGTTCATCAATTCGAAATTGTTGATCTGTAGAACATTTCATAATCATTAGCGAAAAAATTAATATAGCGTATGACTGAAATTTTTTCCGATATGGTTTCAAAACTTTGTGACTCATATTTTCATACTGTACAAAACACCGTAACCAAAACTCATCCGAAAACAAGAGAAGATTTTTTCCAAAAGCTATTCCTACTTTATTGTTTTTGATCTGTGAGGATAGGCCCAATAGTTACTGAGTTACAACTAGAGAATTTAGAAAATATCTAACAATGCGGAAAACAAAAAAAGAAAAGAAAACAATATCTTTAAAACTCAGAAAACCTACAAATTAATGGTTCACTAGAAATGATTCATCCTGATTTTTTTGGCTATTCAAATTTCATTCATAAAATTTTTGATTTTTCAAAATTTTAAATTATTGAAATATGTATATATAAGTAAATCTGAACCTCAGTGATTTTATTGTCAGATAAATCCAAATACATCAATTTTACGCTGTTACGAAGATGCTGTGCTGGAATGGCAGTAAGACAATTGCCACTGAGATCAAGCAACTCCAGCAATGGTCTCACTTCAGTTAAAGCATTGCTAAATTAAATCACTGCCTCGCATAGTAGTTGGATTAATAAAAAAAGTGACTTCATCACAATATTGAGAATACATTAAACAAATCAAACTTACGATGAGAGAGCACAAATACGATTTCGTTTCAATCGTAAATGTCGCAATTGTGACAGACCTTCAAACGCATTCTCAGAAATATCCTTTATCTAAAAGCACAAGTCACTTGTTTAACAAACATGCGACAATGTGTATAGATTTCCTCAGGCAAAAACCTAATATTCGAAAATTTTTGACTCCAAATGAGTATTCAAACATATGGGATGCTTGCGAAGCAGAGAAACATACAGTAACAATATTAAACGGAAATGAAAATGCTTACCTCATTACCATACAAATTCAACGAGGTTAGTTTAGACAAGTTGCCAAAGAATGGAACATCCACAAGACTATTGTTCGGTAGACTCAGCTCCTCTAATGACGACGCGAAGACTTGGAAGAACTGTAAGTGTTCTTTGAGAAATTTTCACGGAAATTTCTCGCCTAAGTGTAATATAGACAAGCATGATATTGCTAGACCATTTGTGAATAGCAAGAGATCGGTGATAACTTGCAGCTTGAATATTTCATTGTAACTCATCAACATATATACACAGTGACGACATTAGTGAAAATGCCAATGGTGAAAACTTTACGGCATACTAGACAATGTAAAAGCGTAACAATAGCAGCACCCATTAGCCAAGCTATTTCATAGGGTACTAAAACTCATCAAGCACATTTTTGTACGAAAAACAGGAAAAAACACCCATAAAAATATAGCGATTTGCACGATTTCAGTTTCAAAAGGCCTTAGAAAGGTATTATGATGTTCGACGAATCCTTAGAGTGAAATGAACTCCTCATTGGACTCACCATTGCGCGCGATAGGGAAAAATGGAAGCTCTACTGGTGCCCGTTCGACTTAGTCAATGATCAACGGGAATTCAGGTAATTTTTGTTTTTCAGGCTTGCAAAACACCGCAAAGAAAAACTTATAAGCTTACGACAAATTAGATTAGAACAAAACCGGTTCTACAGAAGTTGTTAGAAAGTCGAGAAATGCGAAAATTCCACCAAAATCCAAATTATCGTTCAGATTTTAGTGCTCATTTCACAAGTTCTAATTGAATCTTTTAGGTTTTTTCTTTCAATCAAATTCTGGTAACTCTATAAAGAATTCTAATCATTAAGTTTTGTAATAAGTAATTAATCAGAACAATCTGGAATCGTTTTCGATTTTTTTTCTGACGCAGAATGAAAAAAGCCTCAAAATTTCACCTTATTCAAAGTCAACGAAAAGTTTCTGAAAGAGGTAGAAGATATGTGGTTTCTTTAAGCTGAATGACACACCTCACGATGTATAGAAGATATCTGGCAATTTGCTATTGTCAGCGATCGAATCGACGTCGCAGGTAGTACGTCTAAGAATGCCTGTGAGCATTTTGATACTTTTAGTCGTTCAATGCTGCTACCACCGATGTCCTGAAAATTATCAAACTCATTACGGACTACTTTTAACTGCTCAATGAGGTAGTCATCCCTCCTTCTATTTAACAAAATAATAAAGTGTTATGAAAAATTTTAGAGCGAAAAATATGACAATTATTCTATAGAAAGAATCATCGCTATCTTTATCGGTAATTCCTTACGGTATTTGAATGCTCCTAAATTATACACTAATAATCGATATCGTACAATATTGAACAATCGATTCAATAAATAAAAAGCTCAGGTGTTTGAATGCACAAAAAGCATTGACCACGTGGATCTGGCTTCCGGCTCCATCACTTAAAACTCGCGCTGGTTATTTCAACACCATGGTGTTTTTAACGACTCTCTGGATAAGTAAATGCCTCCGGAATGGCACACACGGAGACCGATCCTTTTCTAACGGCGGATGGTCTTTTCTCGATACGTCAGTAGTACCATCATCTCTGTAGTGGGTTTGATCATTACCTTCTCTGCACAAAAGTTCGCTCTGGCAAAGAGTTAGAAAAACAGTCTATCATTGGACGAAAAAAAGACATTCACGATAAAAACCCTGAAGAAAACTCTTGTATACATGACTGGTAGATAAAGCAAAAGCCGACCGAAGACTATGAGTTGCTGGTGAATGAGCTGCAAAAATGAGTCGAATATGCTTTAGTCTATCAATTGAAAAATCTAAGCGCATTTCGCGACAATCAAGGAAACAATAAGACTGAAGATAAATTCAACTGTAATCAATTGGGCACGACTGGTAGTAAATGCAGATCGTTCTAAAAGATTTTAGAGCGGTACGAACAAAAATGATAATTCGAAGCAGTTCAGAAATGAATTAGTCTGAAGAAATACCGTCGGGACCATCGCAATTATCGTGTTCCAGTGTCAGATTTGCTTAAGGAAAATGAGATATTGAGTACGTTTTACCAGAAGAAGAAAATCATAACTAAAAAATTTTCCCTCCTCTACTCATTTCACGATAACCTTGACAAACCACCAAATATACTACTCACACACGCCATGTGAAATATATATTTTCAAAAAGGAATAAATAATTAATGGTGTGTAAGATTGCAATATGTATTTCCTCTATTCTCGATAATACTTATATGATGATAGGCGGAGTCTTTCCCTCACAGAGTTACAACTACAACTATGAAGGGACGCGTTTACGCATTCGTTTTCAACAATTAAATAGTTCATTTGTTATATAGAAATCCAAGTTCTCCTGATTCTATGGCAATTATGATCTCCCGTGAAAAAAATCATAACTTTTCTTATCAATTATTAAAAATGGGGTAATTTGAAAAAAACAGCTTAGATTTTATTGCGCTTTTCACTCTTACGTTTGTTTCATAGCTCATAACTTAGCACATTTTAAAGTAATTTCTTTCCTGCAAAATACTAAAGAACAAGCTAAGTCTATCTGATTTCTGAGATTAAAATAATCAGCTAATTGGCTTAAGCTATCTTTTTTTCATGAGAATACTAACGATTTATCAATAGCGATTAAGCAAATTTCAGAAAACTGTTTCCAATGGTTGACAGGATAAGCTTTGACGTTGATCAATTCAATCCATTGTGAAGGGATACGTTTACGCATTCGTGTTCGATGTAATGTCGTGGAAGTGGTTGATGGCGAGCCTGATCTATACAGTGACCTGAGTTGACCGCTCATCACCAAGTCAGTGTTGTTTATCGTATCCAGATTTCTCTGATAGCACAATTCACCGACAGTGGAGGGAGGGATGACCGGCTTGGTAGCCTGGAGGCGGCTGCGAACTCATTCAGGCCCACGTTTGGTGCACTGCTAATGGTAACAAACACGAAATCTTACTACATACAGTGTTTTGTTACTTTACATAACCAATAAATATAAACGAATATCAACCGATCAACTGCAGCAAGTTAATAGATCGAATCGTATCGATCGATCGTAATAAATTTATTATAAAAATTCAAAAAAAATTATTATTACATTATCAATTTTATTTTTATATTGTTATGTTATT
>KN716176.1:347419-394563 GCA_000816705.1 Dictyocaulus viviparus
GTTATTGTTTTTTGTTATTTTACCATTAATATCATAAGAGTTAATGTTAAAAATTTTTCATATTTCATTTCATACTAATAAGCAATGAAATAAGATTGAAGTTAAATTAAAAAATTAAAGTTAAGAAACAACTAAGTTAAAAGTTTTATTGACGTCATAGCATTAATACCTTAAGTGAATTAAAATTTTAAAAAAATGTAATAATATCTTCTGAATTTTTTGCAAATGAAGAAAATAAACAAATAAGGAATAATTTGAGTCAAAAGCATAAATAAAAGTACAATAGTGAGTCACTGAGGCGAATATTCTAATTAGGTCTAAAGAGTCAAATTTTTTACGAAAATCAAAAGTACAAAAATTAGCATTGAAAATAGAACTAACTGACCTTGAATAGACTTGGTAGGTGTGCACCTTCACAAGTAATAGAAACTCTTCCATTACTTTCTCTATTACAAATACAAGTTGATGGAAGATTTGGGCAATCGGCAGCTGCCGATACACAGTAAAGACCAATAATGAATAGAATATTGAGTAGAGTCATTACCCTGAGGTTTAGTGAAACTTGTGTCAACAATGAGTTGAAGTGAAGCAGATTGCATCGGATTAAGTAACCCGATCGATAACCATTTGCAGAACTGAAAACACCCGCGCTCTGCGCGGGAGAAGATCAGGAACGATTTCCGCGAGGAAATGAACAAAATGAGGTCGCAATATCGATGAAAATGAAATCGGTAGAAACTTTTCATAAATGTACTGCGTTAGAATTCAAATAACTTTCAATGTAAAATTAGAAAAAAAGTGCTCCAGCATAATCAATCATATGGGTGAGTTATATCAAGGAACTCAGTAATTATAGTGAAATAATCAAATTAGAATCGGATAACTTTTCGATGAAACTCGTTATAATTAGCATAGATTGCATCACACTGACTATCATTTTCGAAAATATCAAAAAGAAAAATGAGAAGAGATCCAAAAGAGGAAAAACATCCAAGATAAACGAATAAAAATATAACAAATTATTCATAACAGTTTATGAGTTACATGAGTTACCAAGCAGTATCACCGTCTCATAATAGTGATAGTCTTACTTTGATTAACATTGACCTTATTTTGAGGTTAGTAACGTTGTGATGAAAAAATTTCCTCATCATATCGATTCTCATAGTAATCCTATTTTTTTCCAGTCCGATAAGGTAATCTAGTTATAAATGTTTAATATATTAGTCATAAGTGTCTCACATTTACCTGACTGCTTGAAATGTTTTTAAATTTTGATGTAGATCAATTAAATAAAAAATCGCCTCATCACGTCTTATTATTGCTATTAGTTTAGTAAATAATAGAAGGAATACAGTTGAAAAAGTAACGTAATATTAATATAAGAGGATATTGATTTTCTTCTTCTCATTAAAGCTGACAAGTTAGCTTGTGAAAAAGTAGATTCTTCGTGCATAATTGATTCTCAACTTTACAAAACTGTGAAGTACCAGAAATACATTGAAGAATAGTAGCCATCAAGGTCTTAACGAGCGATAAAGGTATGGGGTATACTTTTCGAGTATAAAAAGGGCCTTAGGTATCACCTCACGTTCGAAGTCCTCATAATCATTAAGATTCAATCATATAATTAACTATGGATAAAGGTATTGGCGTGTATACAAAGCCTCGACGAGCATGTATTAAACGAAAGTAGAACAATGGACGTTTCTTATAGGTGAAATAGTAACATAAGCGAATACTGACAAGCGCCTTCATAGGTGAAAATTAATTGGGAGTGCCGACAGCGAATTAGGTCGAGGTCATCGCAGTAGGGGCTACCCGAATCCCAGGAAGTGCAACCACCACGAACACAAATCACAAACGTGACGCTGATTCATAACGAATTGAAACACCTTAACAACGACTCATAAATTGTATCTGATTTAAAAAAGAGACCAATAGAAATCAAACGTTACCGCAATATTACCTCCTAAAATTTTCAGCAAATTTGCATATTACGACGCTGCATACTACATGCGTGAATGCATTTTTTTCAATTATATTGGTAACAGTGGACGCGTCTCACTCCTTCGAAAACCTCTAGGCGTTTATTTGCATGGTAATGTACTGTGGCTTTATGTGATAGATCGTAGGTCGTTCACAGAACAAAAGCGGGATTGGAAACCTTAGACCTAAGACTTTAGTGGAATCTAGAGATGGATCTGCTGCTTTGGATTGGGTCCTCTGTGTGCATTCCCATAGGCCAGTCATGCATGTGTACATGTATGTGCTTAGATATGCGAATTGAATACTACACACTGATTTGAAAGAAAGCCATCAATCGAATTGTTGACAAGTACATGGAAGGAGGATCGGGAGCCTGTCTGGTGCCCACTCGACTCTGTCGATGATCAACGGGAATCCAAGTGATCCAGGTCAGATCGTTCACGGACAATGTGTTGTAAACAGCATGAGCGAATTGTGTTTTCGTCAATAACAAAAAATGTTACTTCAACACGATAATGCCTTGCTTCACGTTACAAAAAAAACCTTGGATTGGAACTTTTATCTTATCCACCTTATTCATAAAATTTCTAGCCGCCCGACCACCACCTTTTCAGATCGGTCAGAGCATAAATTAATCAGTAGAACATGTTGGAATAGTGGAAAACGTCCGCCAAAAAGTTTTTCGCAGAAGGCATTTGAAATTGATGGGGATCTTCTCTTTTCAGTTGTATTCGAAATCTCTGTAATAGATAAATGAATTAATGAACAAAAAAAAGTTGAATTTTTTTAGTCCGTCTAGTTTTTATGGAATAAGAAGTGTTGGTAACTTGGAAAGAAAGACTTAAGGTGTCTCAGAAAAGTATATGACCTCGAAAAAATTTTAATTCTAGATTTATTTTTTGATAGAAATGTATGATATGTTGAACTTCAGTGACATTGCGCGACGGATAAGCGTTACAGCGCGATTACGGTACACAAAACATGGCGTCATCCAAGAAAGTGTTTTTAGATCTGTTCATTTATAGCGTCATATTACTTAAATCACTTGTAATCCTTTGTACTGTCAATCATTTGAAGTGTCTTCTCAGTTTTACATTCAGTACATTCTGTCTAGTCATTGTAGCATTTGAATTTATTTGCTATATGAAGGAGATCTTTGTTTCAAGTTAATGCGTTTTCTTTTATTTTACTAGTTTTAATTGTTAATTGAGCTGTTTTTACCATTATTGATCAGTCGTGCCTCATTCGTGTTCATGTGTGACTCGATAAATAGAGTTTTTGGAGATCATTCCACACATGTGTCTATTTCGTAGTATTATTGCTTCGTCATTGAACCATAAACCATATGTTTAAGTGGATTGGATTGCATATTGTTGAAGAGAGTATGCGCTCCGTTTATTTTTAATTGTAATGCGATCCCTATAGTATGCATTGTGAATGAGGTACTATCTTGCTTGAAAAGCTACAAGCCTGCAGTACTATGCATCTCTACAATCTCACTCTTCAAGGACAAACCGCCATAAACCAAGCCGTCCACGGGAATTTCTCCGGAACACCTAAAGCGCAGGTATTGCCAAAACTAGGTTTACATATTCTTCAACAAAATTTCGTTTCTAGGAAATTTGCGTTGGTCGGGGTTCAACACTGCAACTGCTTTTTTGTGATCCAACTACAGGAAAAATCAAAGAGAGTAGTTTAATAGTGCAATAAATACTACCTAGTTTGTTGGTGAAGCAACAGTTTCTGTTGTTTAGGTTCTCTGTAGTCATGAAGTGTTTGGCATTATCCGTTCTATTATGCCATTCAGACTCACTGGTGGATCGAAAGGTAATGATTGGTAACTTCGAGTAATTCTTTAATATTTTTTTTCTAATCCAAATACTTTTAGTTTAATTCATCATGCTTTTTAGATTACATCGCAGTTGGCTCAGATTCAGGTCGTATTGTAATATTGGAGTACTCGACCGAGAAAAATTCATTTCTTCGTGTGCATCAAGTTAGCTTTAACAAATAACTACATGGCGGATGATCCTAGTACCTATTTTTACAGGAAACATTTGGAAAAACAGGATGTCGCCGCATTGTTCCCGGTCACTATTTGGCAGTAGATCCTAAGGGACGAGCTATTATGATAGGTGTGTTTCTAAATCATGATCATCATCATTTGGCTTTGGTATGTTTGGAATAAAATATGTTTTAGGTGCTATCGAACGTCAAAAATTGGTATATATAATGAATAGAGATGCTGAGGCACGTCTTACTATTTCCTCTCCATTGGAAGCACATAAACAATTTACATTGTGTTATGGAATGGTAGGGATCGATGTTGGGTTTGAAAATCCTACGTTTGCGTGTCTTGAGTTTGATTATGAGGTTAGTGTCTACATTTATATTTGACATATAGGTTTCTTATTTTTTAATTTTAGGATGCTGAGCATGATCCTACAGGGGAAGCCCTTCAAACCACAAAACAAACCTTGACGTTTTACGAGCTAGATTTAGGTTTGAACCACGTAGTTAGAAAGTACGCCGAACCCCTGGATGACAAGGCAACGATGATTATTGCTGGTTCGCATCTGGTTTGCATGTTGTGTTTAAAGTATTATTTCACACCAAAAGTCTTATGTTTTTATAGTTCCTGGAGGTAGTGAAGGTCCGTCTGGTGTCATTTTATGTTGTGAAAATTACCTCATATATAAAAATTTGGGCGAGCAACCTGATATAAGATGTCCTATTCCTCGCAGAAGAGTATGTTCTTTTCCCACTTGTTTTTTTAACATTACTTAGCAGATTTTTTCTAGAATGATCTTGACGACCCGGACCGCTCTCTTATGATCATATGTGCCGCTACACATAAAACAAAATTGCTATACTTTTTTCTCTTACAGACCGAACAAGGAGATCTTTTCAAGGTGTAGCTTTTCGTTTTTTTCTTCAACAAAGTTTATTGCTGTTGCTTTCAATTTCTAATTCAGTGGAAATGTTTGTTCTTCATTCAAAGTTCACTTTTTCAATATCATTATTTAAAATAACAATAGCCATTCTGTTGTTTGCTCATTCGATACTAGGTTGTTATTATGATATCTGTTTTCTATTTTTCATTTCATGTGTTGAAATACTACCTTAAATCATGCGCCACGCATTTCTGTTTAACGTGATATCGTGAAGATTTAGGCGTGATCTCTTGACCCAGTCACCGCTGCTAATCTTACCCGCCCAGATTTATCTGGTACTACTTAACGTCGCTGGACATTACGGCTGTTGCAAATCTACATGCACTGATTTGTCCTGCACATCGCACATCTAGCAATGTGTTGCGCGTCTCATATTCATTGCTCAACTTTTTTTTAAAAAAACTTGATTATTATATAACGTTTGTCTGCAGTAGTGTCACATAATAAGTACTCTATAATTTTGTATGTTATCAACTATAATCAGAAATATTTAGGTTTTTTAGGTTACACTGGAAACAGATGATGATTTAGTGACTGAGATGAAGGTAAAATATTTTGATACAGTTCCTGCAGCAAATGCAATGTGTATTCTGAAAACTGGATTCCTCTTTGTTGCCAGTGAATTTGGTGATCAGTGAGTTTTTTTTTCTGATATTGAAGAATGATGCTCAGATTAGAACAAATGAGCTCTTTTGGTCAAACATCAGATATATTAATTACTTCGATTGCCCGTCATCACGCATAGCGCGGGTCCTAGTAATATTTAATTAGTTTCTTTCTCGTGCGGTTTTCATCTATGGTCGTGATTTTTTGACGGTAGATTCATTTCCGACTTCACGTTTGGCTCTGAATTTGACTGCAACTCACCCGTATTTCCGACGTAGATGGCAGAGCCCAGTGTGCGTGGTATTGAGGCCGAAATTTGGCTAATGTAGTATTTGTTATCTGAATTCTTGAAATAGCCTTCCTTAGGCGTTTTCATAGTGTTCACCACATGCAGTTACCGGACCTTATGGATCGGAGGAATATGCCTCGTGACTTTATTACAATCAAGACGATTGCGATCTTTGATAAGTTGACTCTTAACTAGGTTCCCATATGGAAGTGGAAAACCTGGAATACTTTTCGGCTCCTTTAGGCGGTGAACAACTTGGGAGCAAATATATTAATAATTGGAAAATTTGTAAAAATGTTGTTTGAACGTTCATATAATTTGATGAGGTGTTCTTTTTTTGAAGCAAGTAAATTTCTAATCAACGCTCATCAAATCATCTGAAATCACTTTTTTTTTCAGTCATCTCTATCAAATTGCAAATCTTGGAGATGATCCAGAAGAGCCAGAATTTTCTTCTAAAATGCATTTGGACGAAGGGGAGACGTTCTTTTACGGCATTCGAGAATTGAAAAGCCTTGTTCCAATAGATCGTATTGACAGTTTGTGTCCATTTACTGATGCTTATGTGCGTGGTATTTCATTCGAGAAGATATATAGAGATTAAGATATGTAGGACTGAAAATATTCTCTAGATTGGCGATTTGGCTCATGAAGATGCCCCCCAGATATACGCCTTGGTTGGTAGAGGAGCTAGATCGACGCTTCGTGTTTTGAGAAATGGTTTAGAGGTATGCTATCAGTCATTTATTTTTTTGTTTGCATCACAGCTTATTTGCAGGTATCGGAAATGGCTGTCTCAGAGCTGCCCGGTAATCCAAATGCTGTTTGGACTGTAAAAAAGAATGTTGACGGTCAGCCGACGTTTTTTCTTAACCTAAATGTAAATGTAGTGTCCTAGTATCACGGTTAAAATAAACTATATTTTATCGTGTATATATTCCATCTTTGAATTAGTTTATTTTATTTAGTAGTTGTACTTTATTTAGTAGTTCGACCTGTAAATGTATTTTGATTGTTTTCATAGTTCAACAAGAAATCTAGAGATACTTTACTTTCTATTTAGTTTACCTCTGGACTGTATGATGATTTAAAGAATTCGCACATTGATTTTTATAATACATTTGCTTCTGTGTATGATTTTAATCATTGGATTGATCAGTTTTTTTTTTTGCGGAACTATGCTGATCAATCCCTCCTCGTGGTGGGATGCGCCAACGCATTCGTGTTTAACGTGATATTGTGGAGGTGGTTAAATGCGTGCCAGGTCTATACAGTGACTTGAGTTGACCACTGCTCAACAAGTCAGTGCTAGCTATCTTAACCAAATTTCTTCGATACCAATTCACCAATCCCGGAGGGATGGCGGGCGTGGTAAGTTTGGGAAGAGGTTGCGAACCTGATTCAGTCCTGTATGTCACTATGGCATCACAGTCACTACCCTACTGTGCACTTTATTTAAAAGAATATAATTAATATGAATGTAGGTCTTATTAAAAAAAAACATGAATAAAATCATTAGTGATATTCTGTTATGGCTATCTAAGTCCTTGCATCTTATTTTTCTTGCATTTCTTTGAACTAATATTACTACTTATACATCTTTACATCTTTAGTCCACCTTTTCTAATTCAGCACAGAATTCTGTAAATGTGTGCGTATCTATGGGTTATGAACACAAATTATATATATATATATATATATTTGACAGATAATCATTGATTACTTTATAGACAAGCATGATGCGTATATTGTGGTTTCATTTGTAAATGCGACATTAGTGCTGGCCATTGGTGAAACTGTGGAAGAAGCGAATGATTCTGGATTCATGGCAACCACTCCTACTCTTGGATGTGGAATTATAGGAGATGATTCCTTATTGCAAGTCTGTTTTTAAAAATGGACCTTTTAGTATTTCCTGTATTCTTTTTTTTTCCACTTTAGTAGTATCTAATATACTATATTTTTAGTATATTTGTTTTAAATTCGTAGCGATAGTACATCACCATATTTTTAGATTTATCCCGAAGGGATCAGACATATTCGTTCCGATAGAAGAGTAAATGAGTGGAAGACACCAGGAAAACGACAAATTGTTAAATGTGCGATGAATAGGTGCGAGTTTTCTTGGATATTAATACATTTTTCTAATAATAAACCATACAGGATAATTTTTTTTTCGCCTTCCTAAATGACGTTCCCAAAATTTAGACGTCAAGTAGCGGTTGCGCTAGCCGGTGGTGAACTTGTGTATTTCGAATTAGATTCTGTAAGCCGTGCTATTATTATTTATTTTTAATGGTTAAATTGCAATTTTTGAGATGGCATTTTCTATAATTTTAGACTGGGCAATTAAATGAATTCACAGAACGTACTTCTTGGCCTCATGAAGTTTTATGCATGAGCTTAAGTGAGATTCCTGAAGGTGAATTGCGTTCTCGATTTCTTACTGTTGGCATAGCTGATAGCACAGTGCGTGTGATTTCTCTCGATCCGCAGGACACGCTGAGTCCCTTGAGGTATGCCTGTTTGTTCCAATAAAATTGTTCGATTTTCAAGTCAGTTACTTGTATTTGTGATGAATTATTTTTGTTGTTATTGCGAATTTCGTGAAACTAGACTTTGATTGTAGCAGTAGATAATAAAACGTGTTTCCTAGTATGCAAGCACTTCCTTCTCAACCAGAATCTCTCCTTCTTTTGGAAACTGCAAACGAAGATAATAAAGGATCTTCAACCATTCATTTAAATATTGGTCTTCAGGTTATAACTCTTATTATTTTTTTGCCTGTTATATTTATATTTATTTGTCTTGGTTTTTCTCATAATACTCGTGCAATGTATTTGGCATATATTCAATGGTATGAGAATGTTGTATAGAATGGTTGCTTGTTACGTACGACTGTTGATAACGTTACTGGAGACATGATGGACACCAGGACAAGATACTTGGGGACAAGGCCAGTGCGTGTATTCCGAGTTCGTAGTCAGAACAGAGATGCGGTATGTATGTCATAATTTTTCTACATAGCCAACAGTTTTTTTTTGTGGATTAAAAGTTTTGCCTAAATTTTTCTAGTGTTTTATACACCTAGGTACTTTGCACGTCATCTCGTTCTTGGCTGCTTTATCATTATCAAAATCGTTTTCATTTAACACCGTTGAGTTACGTTACGCTTGAATCTGCATCCAGCTTCAGCTCAGAGCAATGCTTGGAAGGTATTGTAGCTATTGCTGAAAATACTTTAAGGTAACGTAAGAATTAATTGAACTTGAATTCTATAGAAGTATTAGTGATAATCTCTTAGAATTATGGCGGTGGAGAAACTTGGTGCATCATTTAACCACATATCTTATCCGCTCAAGTTCACTCCGCGTCGAATGATTGTTCATCCAACTGCAACTACTCTAATGATGATTGAAACTGACCATGCAGCATACACAACTACTACTCTTGATAGAAAGCGTAATGACATGGCTGATGTAAGTTTTATTAGAATACTTTTCCATAATTGAGCAATGTATTGTTGTACTTCAACCTTTTGAAGTTCATTAAATATGCTCTTATTTCTATATTTCTCTATCTTCTTACCATAACATTCCATAAGCGCTTTTAAGAACTTTTTAATAAATATTCTCCATAATAACTTATGCAGTATACATTACTTTTCGTTTTCTGTTTGGAAAGCTACCAATCGTGGATGATGGAAACTTTATGTAATCAAACAAAATTTGTGATTCATTAATGAAAGAACAGGGATGTTCTTCATGTTTTGGAAACATGTAGAGTAACGATGATGGTGCACAGCGATACGCAGGTCCGAATCACAGAACAACAACTGTTTGCAACCGCATCCAGACCTATTAAACTTGCCGTCTCTTTGACGTCGATAATTAAGTACGGGAAATATCAGCAATATCAATAATATTCTTGGTAAATATCAGCAACGCTGATTTTGTATAAAATTGCTGAGTTGAAACAATTGTCCGGAACACAGTAGTGTACAATCTTCACTATATCACGTTAATTACGATTATGTAGAAGCATTGCAAAACGTTTGATCAACACTATCTTATTTTATATGCATTTTTTCCTCAAACAGTACTATTTGTTAATATTCTTCAAAGAATACGTCACTCTAAATGTTTTCCTCGCATTTCACACCATTGCATCCATGGTCTCATAGGATTATATCAAAATCTTGGTTATTTTAGTAACGTAGTTATTCTTCTAATCAGCTGTTATTTCAGGATATTGTTCGATTAGCTAATGACATGGAAGAAGTTGAATTGGCAAAAGAAATCGCTGATGTTCTCCGAAATAATCGACCAGATGAAACAATTTATGGGGCTGCCAAAGCAGCTCCAGGTGAATATTTTATTCATTTTTATAATTTACCTTCATTTTTGCAAGATTTCTCTTTCCTGAATTTCATCGTCTTAAGGGAAATGGGCATCAGCAGTGCGTCTTATTAATATAAAAAGTGGTGATGTTTTGTCATTGTTTGAACTTCCTCAAGATGAAGCTGCAAAGTGGTAAATTTCTAGTTTCGATGATCTAAGTAATCAAAACAAATGTATTTCATTATATGAATTTATTTAGCATCGCTCTTGTGCAGTTTGCATCACATCAAGACACACTAATGGCTTTGGTCGGTTGCACTATATCGCAAAAATTAGACCAGGTACTTTGTTCCCTCTTCTTGTAGTTTGAAAAAGTAAATCGAACATAATGCTAATATTAGAAAGTTAAGGTTGCGAAAAGTACTAGAGGTTGCATATACACGTTTCTTTTGACGGCTGCTGGTGATAGATTTGAGCTCATGCATCGCACAGAGACGCCATATGTTCGTTTTTATATTGGTTTCTCAGTCGTTATTACTAATAAATGTTATACTTAAGCCGGTAAATGCCATTCATGATTTCCGTGGTTCGGCTCTCGTTGGGATGTCAAACCATTTGCGATTATATGAATTTGGGAAAAAAAAGTTACTTGCAAAATGCGAAAATAAGGTATGTAGATTTTGAGTCGATTTGTCTTTCCCTTGGAGTTCTTTTCTTTTGAGAATTCTTTTTGACATCTTTTTGACGTAATTCGTATTACAGAATAAATTAGATGTTTAGAAATTTATTAGTACATTATAATATATACTATACAAAAACATTTAATGGGGTTTTTTCAGAAGTTTTATTAACTCTTCCTCTATGCTATAGATATACACTTTTTTACTGATTATTTAAAGCAAATATTTCTAATATTGAATCTTGAACCTCTAGAAAGAGTGCTATTTGTGTTAGAAGTTCAAGTTAGACTGTTGTACTTATAGCATTGCACTACAATTCCAAGTAATCCGTTTAGTTTCTGTTCTGAAAGAAGCAAAATTGAATTATATAGTGTCTAATTTAAACTTATAAATCTTAGTAGATGAATAATAAAGGGATCATTTTGGCTACCAGTAATCAGTCTACCATTTATAGCTTATTAACAGATGCCTGAAGTTTTATATGTAGTAGAAGCATAATGAATATACTGATCTTGTTTTTTTCTTATTTCATCTTTGCTATTTTGGAACTACATATATTTCTTTGTTCGCTGCGGTCCTGCTAAGTATTGTACTAGTAGAAGCCGATTCTGATTGCGAAAATAAATACAATTGAGATATTCGTTTCTAACACCAGTTCACATTAAGAGTTATAAAAAGTTTGCATACTTCTGTACGATAAGCGTTCGATAAGTTCTCAATTCCAGAAAGGAAGCTTGAATTGATCAAATTGGTGTATACACTGAAATACAAGTTTTTTGCAAAGTGTCGCTAACGGTTATTTTTATGATAACGTTTCTCAATCTGATCATGGGATACTTTTGCAATCATAAAGAAATACCTGCAAAAAATATTTGTTGTCTCATAACTCAGTGAGATTTTCCATGCAAAGCAACAACAGCATTAGTGTGGTGATGTCTCTTCATTGACTAAATTTTAAAATCACTTTGTTTTCATAAAATCGCATTAAAAATAAATTTAATTTTCACCTTATAAGTAGTTGTGTGGTTCAAATGATGACATGTAAGAAGCCTCTTGAAACATGTGCGAAATTCGCGATTAAATACAGTATAGATTACAGGATTTAGTGCCGAATTCAAATACCCTAACCAAAACAGCACAGACCAAACGACATCGTTTGTTTGTAGTTCGAGACCGTAAAGCAGTGAAAATCCCAACCAGCAAAATATAAAGCAACCAGTGACAATAGCTACTGTCTTAGCAGCTTTGATCTCGAGCGATAAACGTTTTTCGTAGGTACAACTACTTCTTTTTTCTTTATTGCGAGGCATGAGTTTACATAGTGGACCCTTCAATTTTGCTTGCAGTTGTGATGTTGTTCTATTTAGTTGAATTTGCATTTCTTCTGGTGCTTGTAGTGTGTTTTGATCATTACGCGATCTAGAATTGATGGCAATTGTGATCTCCAATATTCTCTAAAGAATAGAATCATACCTGCCTAATTTTTCGCGCGCTACGTTGTTTATATCTGCAATCAAATTTCCAGAGTTGTTAGTGTTTTTCTGTGATAGTTTCTGCTCTAGCGATTCCTGCATAATGCTGTATTGTTCGCTTTCTTGTTTAATACGATCAACGGATGCGTTGGTGTCCTTTTGAGATTTTGTTCCGCCATTTTCGACAGTGCTTGGCTCATTGTGTTCATTTCTAAATCTAGATATCGTTTATATGTAGAAATTTATTTAACAAGTCTTTAAGAAATCGTGCACTTACGCCTTTGAAGGTAGATATAGTGGTCGAGTATTTGCAACAGAGGATCCACGATGTACTCTTAACATAGGGAGCGATTCTTTAGGTATGATGTTAGGGTGATTAATGAAATAACTTTTGGTGTTTTTGCTAGCATCAGCCGTCAGTTGCATCATTCCCGCATGCATATTGTTTGTTGCAGCTCGTGCAGCAATATAAATGCGGAAATATACGAATACAATAATGATCATAGGCACGTAAAAGCTACTGAAAGCACTGAAGGTGATGTATGCTCGTCCTGCGTTAGCCGGTGTGCATTTACAGGGATCTTGATTGATATTTTTAATAGAGGAGGCAAGAAAGAAGCTAGGACTGCAAATGGCGAATGATCCTAGCCATACAATACCGACAGTACATCGAGCTCGGTACTTCGTCACTAACATAAGATAATTGAGAGGCTTGATTATCGCTATGTATCGATCAATTGATATAGCAACAAGGCTATATATAGATGCTGTGCACATCCAAATATCTAAAGTTAACCAAATGGTGCACCAAGTTTCTCCAAATATCCAGTATCCATTCAATACTTCATTGGCAATGCTGAATGGTAAGATTACGGCACCTACCTGAAGTATTATAATTGAATGAGTATAAATATATGTATGCCATTTTATGAAACAGAACAAACCAAAAGATCCGCAATACCTAGCGACAATATCAAGAGCCCTGTAGCAGATCGTAGTCGTCGTCGTAATAGCACTGCAACAATAACAAGAGTATTTCCGAGTATGACGGCAACCACTAGTACCGTTAGGACCGAAATAGTGGAGAATATTCTGTAGAATTTTGCATGATGTGGATTTCGAGACCATTCATAGAATGTGCATGTGCTATTCTGAGAAAAATTTTCTATCATCTTTCAGTTTTGTTCATCTTTTGACTTTGATGTTCGTGTCCTACAATGATACTATTTAACATGCGTTTTGATGTAGCTATAACAAACAAATTGAACGAAATTTACAGCCGTAAAAACGTTGAATCAAATCAGAAATCCTAAATGAATGCAGGTTAATCCATTTCTTCAAAGAAAGAAGTTAACACTTTACTAGTGAAGAAGGACAAAAAGATGAAATGTGTTATCCTCTAAAGTTCAAATTGCTACTTTTGTTTGTAGTTCACTATTTCTGAAATACTTAGAAGCCCATGCAAAAATATAACGCGCTCCACCTTAATATTTTGTCCTACTTCGTTTTGGATATGTTTGCTCGTAGGTTCCTTTTTAAAATTTGGCAATATTCCTAAAATTTTAGATGAAAAATTCTTCAGTTAATGTGCTGCTGTTTACTACATAATATTTTGCTCTGTGATCGATTTACCAGTCACTCATGTTTAGTATTGTCTCAAATTTTATACTGATATTGTTAACACCATTCAACATGTGACATTTCGCAAAGTTTGAAATGATCCGAAATATCATTATTTGATCGAATCTATCAGATTACTTTGGTAGTTAGTGTTGTAAGACAGAAACTATTAGTAGTTAGGAAGTCCAGTGCTCGATATTAAGTTTATAATACTCTTGTAATATGAAGAAACATGCAAGAAAACAAGAAGGTTCCCAATCACTAAGCTTTTCAGAATTTTCCTGTTCAAATCACCGGTATTCAGTCTACAGGGCAGCGTATTATCGTTACTGACTCGCAAGAATCGGTTCACTTTGTACGTTATAGGAAAGCGGTAAGATATTCATTTATCTTCATCGTGTCTTATATTTGAAACTTTGAATGTTTCTCATTTCTTTGTAGGAGAATCAACTAGTAATTTTTTGCGATGACACCACTCCGCGCTATGTTACTACATGTTGTGTGCTAGATTACAATACTGTAGCCGTGGGTGATAAATTCGGATCAATATCTATAGTGAGTTTTGTCTACTTGATAATATCGAAGAGCATTATTGTTAAAGTATTGCTGTGTAATTCTTATGAAAATTCTGAAACGTAAACCACTACACTTAACCCTCAAGAACCGTCGCGTTAACCTTAAATGTGCAAATTTATGACAATATAGTAGGTATCTTGTTTAGGGCCTTCTCAATACTTAAGTAACTTGAAGAACATTTTAATTATAATAAATTAAATGATCTGAAATGCAACTGGGAAATAGGTTGAAGTATTTTTTTAATTGTGTGGACTACGCATGAATGTCTATTGTAGGAAGATTTACGTACATCATACGCTTTCTTTATCAAGTGAAAAGAAACAAATTTTGTCTGGATTCGATTGTCTGGAAGTGAACTGACTTTATGTGAGAGTAATTGATTGTCGCAGCGAGAGTCATTATGTCATGTGAAGTTTTTTGTTCCATGAATGTAATTGTACACAAATGGAAACTATTTCACAGACTATCGAAAAATTCGTCAAGAAAAAGAACAGTACGTTTTCTGGTTGATATCAAACTAAATATGCATCAAAGTCTCAGATGATAACAAATAAGAAACTTCATGGTTGAATGCATTGCGCGTTTTTGGGAAGAGATACATCACGTTGATTCTGTGAGTTGTTTGATTAAGTGACACCTAGAATTACTTCATTGAGAATTTGATTCGAAAATCGTTTTCATATTATTCAAAATAGACTGCGTTTATCATCAATGTGCTATTAAATCGAATGTGCAGAAAATATCTGAAAAGTCGACTTGATGACGTTGAATTGTAGCAGATAAATTGTTTTTTTAATAAGGATCAACGGCAAGCGAAAAGAGATCTCTGAGATTTTCATACATCGTTATGATATCGTTTTATATTTGGCAGTTGTTGTCATAAATCAATAGAAAAAAATCAAGAAGTCATAAATCAATCAATTACTGTTCTAATCACAGGTCATATCTATGACCATAAATACAGCACAATAAATACAATACATTTTATTTAGACTGAAATTGAGAAATATTCAATTCATACGATTATGCAATTTCAACTTGCTTCAGGCAATAGCGTATTCAGGTTTGGCTATTATATAGTTTACGCGTGCTTAATTAGTCATAAATATCAATGCTGAGGGTATATAAAAAGGAAACTAAAATCGCTTCAGGTTCAGCTATTCTAGTGCGAAATATTATTCTCAGAGGCTTGTTTTTGCCTGGTTTTCTTCTCTCGAATATAGTTGTATTGATTATTTTTTTCATTCTATAATGAAAATTCGTGGAATTTGTACAATTCACCATCGCATAGTAAGCTATGTTGTAAAAGTAGAATCTATTCAACATCGTTTCAAATAGTAGTCAGGTTTTTTTTGAGAGTTTTTCGTTTGAGATCCATTAAATAAGAATAAAATTTTAATGAAGATTAATTAAAATGAATGAGTACAAAAGTACATTTAAAATGATCTTAAATTTACTGATTGCACCCATGAAATAGATTTTCATAGCGTCGTAGTTTATGAAATACAAGTTGACATCTGTACGTGTTAAATAGAAAAGTAAAGAGCGAGTTGTATAAGTGAGCAAATTTGTCGAAAAAGAGTACGGCAGCGTATTCAGTGTTGTCAATGCTGGAGTGGGTGGAGCATGCTTGCACGAGCGAGCCATGAGCACTATAATGTGTGCGTGATTCGAGCAGCAGACTCGTGTGGTGCTATCAATTGAGTAGATTGATATATATGTATATATTAGAAACCAAAAGCTTGATTGTTTTTAAACCTGAGTTTTTGGATTTTTCATATTTCATATTACTTTAGAGTTATAATAAATGGTGTCATGGTGTATGCAACTGGTTGGTTGTACTTGTATTGATCGGTGAGTCGTTAATGTGAAGTAATTGTTATGTTTGGGGTTGGCGATCAGGTTTGTATGCTTCGTACTGCGCATCAATTCCTTCTCGTCAATTTCAATGAAAATTGGTCTGTCCATAAATCATAGATGTCTTTGGACAATGTTTGTTGTGGAAAGTTTTGTCGCTACCTTAAATAGAATCTCAATGGTGTTCATTGAATTTCAGAACTTTCTGGATGCTTTCTTTCTGGTTGCCCTTAAATTTAAGTAGATTTCTAGCAATTAGTAACATTAGTTGAGAAACCAGAAGCGTTACATGATAGAGCGATATTAGCGAAGTAATTATCGGTAAGAGACATAATGAATTTCAATAGTGGAAAATATTGATATTGTCTCACTTCACGTTCTTCGTTGTTGTCTGTGCAGCATTGGTTTAACTACATTTCTCTCTATTACTTTATAAGGTACTCTCAGCTTAATGCTTAACTAGCGAAATTCGGGAACGATGAGAGCAATTAGAGAGGAATAGGAAGATGTTTCTTATTGTGATGCTTGACAGAGAAAATAACTTGGCCACTGTTGAAAATGCGAGTGTTATGGACTCTTCATTTTTATCAGTTTCTCCTCTATTTTTTTCTAATTCTTGTGAATTATTTGGTACTTTCAGTTTATCGGTGTTTTTTCAAATTGGTGCGTTGTTTTAGTTTAATAGACTTGGACTTATTTCCATATTAACGTGCATATTAATTTATGAAAAATTTTATCTATAAGAAATAGAAAGAGTAGAAGCGATTAGGAATTCATAAAAATTAACAAATGTATTAAAAGCAGCAGAACAGTTTAAATTTTTTCCATAATAACTATGTTAACAAATTGGTAATTAAAGACTAGAATATAATATGGGTTCAAAGCATCGATTCGTTATATTTAATCGATAGAATGAGTTACGAACTTTTCGTAACATTTTAGACAATTTCTTAGTGGTCGAAGAGAATACCTAATCCTAAGAATCCTGTTTTTTGATCTTAAAATAAGAAGCAAAAGATAAGTGTTATTTTAGCTTCGGCTTCCCGAAAATGTTAACGAGGACATACAGGAAGATCCAACTGCATTACGCTCACTTTGGGATCGTGGACTGCTAAATGGCGCATCTCAAAAGGTCTATATAAAACATTATAAGATTTTTCGTTAGATAATAGAATTTTTTTACAATCAAGACTAAGAGAGTGGTACTTTGAGGCTTTTCCGTAGATTACCACAGGTATTCCTTAAACAATAGTAATCGAGTTGAGGGATAGTTAAATAGTGAAGATCAATCACATATGTAATTTCGATACACGTATTAATCTTCAAGTTATTGCATCATCATTTTTCTACAATTTTTTGAAAGTGTTCAGCTTTGTTCTCTTCTTTTTTGTTTATTTTGAAAATAAAATGTTCTAATTCATGTTTAGGTCGATCAGGTAGCGGTATTCTACACAGGTGATCTGGTGACATCATTACAGAAGACATCACTTGTACCAGGTGCTAATGAGTGTGTTATTTATACGACAATTGGAGGAGCAATAGGAATTTTGGTTCCATTCATATCAAAAGACGTACGTTGTAATGTTAACACATTCCTAGTGCTATTTCCAGTAATTTTCAAGATAATTAAGAAAACAATTAGCCACTAGATGCTTACGGGTTTCCTCATGGTAGTAATAATTGTAATTGTAATAATTAGTAATTGTAATTAATAATGTAATTGATTAACAATAGTAATAATGGTAGTGATTGTCAGATAACCTCATTTTACTGGTACCTATCAAATTATGTCATTTTTCGCTATTCAATACCATTCTTCAACTCCGATTACTCACTTTGAATCTGAGATCATTGGGAATTGATTTGATCTAGGTAAACATTCTTCAATCTTCAATGATCAGTGAGCGGCTATTCGAAAGGAAATAAGTTCTAGAGGTGTATCAATCGTTATAGAAGCTAGTTTTGAAAGTGCTATGCTATACGAATTGTTTAGTATTCTGTTCACTTACTCTCGCTATTGACTATTCTTCACACATATTCGTTGATTTGCTGCTTTTTTTTTTCTTAAAAGGCGATGAAATTTTGATACTACCTGTAAACTTAAATTTTTATACAGTTTTTATTTATACAGTTGGTATACACAGTTGATATATATATACAGTTGATATTATTTATACAGTTGATATACAGTGATCAGTGATTGCACTGCTAAGTGTTTGTAATCTAGATCATACTTCCCTAGTAGTTATAGATCTCATACTCAAGACTGTATATCACAACTATCAGGAAATAAGCTCTGAAATTAAGCTGACAATTAATTTTTGACACCTAGCATTGTGAGTTTTTATATATTTCGATCATGAACATGATAGAGTAGTTAAAATGGTTGGTTTAGTAATGTTAACGTAACGTTTTGTACTTCCAAATAACAATATGAAGATAATATTGATCTCAAAATAGTGTATTGTTGCAGGAGTACGACTTTTTCCAAAATCTTGAAATGCATGTTCGTGCTAACTTTCCACCATTATGCGGTCGTGATCACCTTGCATTCCGATCTTATTATCATCCGTGCAAGGTTTGTCATCCATTTTTCATTTTTCGAAAACGAGTCACAATAAGTGGTCACAAGTTTTACATGTCTTTGGTCATATTTTATATTTCATCTGGATAGCATTATTACGCGCTACTTTTTTCCCAATAGAACGTTATTGACGGCGATCTTTGTGAGCAATTTGGATTAATGGACACCGCCGCTCAACGAGAAGTTACTGAAGGTCTGGATCGAACAATTAGCGAGGTACGCTATGTATAGATCAATTTTGGCGAAGCGAAAATAAGACCAAGTTAATGTCACAAGAATGCTGGAGTGTTGCCCGAGGTTCAAGTACTTCAGTGAAATTGTGATTCAATTCATGGCAGATCACATTTCCATCATTCTGTTATAACAGACAACAGACTTCCAACAGAAAGTACCATAACGAGGTAGATCATGTAGTATCATAATGAAGTAGATGGTGTATTACATAACGAGGTAGGTCATGAAGTAGACCGTGTAATACCATAACGAGGTGGATCGCGTAGTAACATAACGAAGCAGATCATGTTGTACAATAGCGAGGTAGATCGTGTAGTAACATAACGAAGCGGGTCATGTTGTACAATAGCGAGGTAGATCGTGTAGTAACATAACGAAGCGGGTCATGAAGTAGATCATGTAGTACAATAACGAAGTAGATGTTGGTGTGAAATATGTGTTTGCAGATCTCGAAGAAACTTGAGGACATTCGTACGAGGTATGCATTCTAGATCATTGTTGCGATCCATATATTGTTTTCGATGTAATTATAGTTCTGTTGTTATTAAAGTTCTTATATAATTGCAAGTCACATTCACATGTCTGTTGAATCTGTTATCCGTTCATTGTTCTGGAGTATTGCCTCATAATTGAATTATTATAACTAAATAAAACTCTCAACTACACTTTAGTAGTCCGTAAACAAATATACATTTGCCGAAGCAGTCAGAAGGCAATGGATATTCATTCGAGGTACTTCGGTGATTTATTTGAGTTCCTTGATCGACTGTGTACGATACCTAACACGAACTCTACTGATCGTGGTGAAGATTGAGATGATGAGGTAAGGTTTTCCGGTGGAGATTGGAAAATTTGTAACTGTGGTGTGACCAACCCACAATCTCCGTTGGGTGTCCATCGACCACCACATTCAAGAGATGCACTGCTTTTGAATGCAGGTGTTACCTGAAAGTGTACTATTTTCTGATCTACATGGATCCTATTACGGTAGGTGCTCACCTTCTGTTTGTTAACTTCATTTGAAAGACCACTATCTACTAAGCATCGTCCTCGAACAAAAGTCGATAGGAGAACTGGTAAGAAAATTAGTCCGTGAAGCAGTCCAATTAAAATCGATAGCAGTACCTATGTAAGAAAAATGCTGGATCTACACTTGAAATTACAACTCGTCTTGTTACCGTCTTGTAAAATGTGATGATCATATAGGCAGGAACATCAGCCAGTACTGACACGGCGATTATCGTTGATAGTGCACCCTAAGGCATAATGTGGAATTTCTCTCTATTTTCTTATTCGGGGAATTTTGGAGATCAGTAAAAAAAAAACGAAATTGTAAACTCTGCGTAAAAGTGTCTGATTCTGAAAGAAGTTTATTCAGTTTACCTTACGAGGTCATATTTTTATTTTTACCTGACATAATGGCCATCCGAGTGCTGATAGGGCGTCTTGGACCTTACTCCTTGGTGTCGGTGCTGCAGATACTACATAACCATATGTTACGTGTGCTGAGTAATCAACAGAAAATCCTATCGACATAATAATTGTGATCATAGAGATCGCATCCTAAACCAATGTAATGGTTCAAAAACGTTCCAAAATCTGAGGTTCATCTGATTAGCACTGAGTAAAAAAATCCTTAGAGGATAATTCACATATATTTTTTTGCTATAAAGTTTCTTTCAAAGAAAAAATTCTACCAGGTTCACTTCCCAGAGGGTCATGTAGCCGATAACGCCAAAATCAATAGAAGCACATGCCAACGCCACCCAAAATGCACATGTCGGTTGTGGAATGAGCATGAATGCGATAAAGACCATACATGCTAGGGCGATTATGATGTTTTGTACCTAAATGTAGCTTCTAACAACGTAGATTCTATTTGTAGCACTGATCCCAGATGTTTGTTGAAAAAAGAATTATTACACGGAATCAATCATGTAATGTTGCAATGGTTTACCGTATTTGGAACGATGATAGCATATTGATCGGTGAACAACCATAACGGCATAAAGCTTGTGACGTTGTATTCCGACCAGCGTTTTGCCACCTGAGGTTACACGTTTTGTACAAGCACGTAATGTAAATAAATTAATATAAAAACCAAGTTTTGTGTTTAATATGAGATAGTTCATACTAATTGCACCTCAGATATTCAAAAATTTCAAAGTAAATTGTCGTATGTAGGTGTAGGGAGAGATGTAGTCGAAGCATAATCGGCTTTCGTTGTTATCTCATTGGAATTTTATCATTGATGATATTCGAAAAACCCGTCAAGCACAGAAGCGTAGAGGTCTGTGCTTTAAAACATCTTGGAGCGTGGTATTGAAAAATTTCAACAGAAATATACTTCAATTTTATAATGAAATTCATGCTGCATATGGGTTGCTCAAGACACTCGACTATTTCTATTTGGCTACTACTGTCATTATATAGAAAAAGATGTGTGAAATAAAATTTTTTCTATCCCCAATCCATTAAAGTGACCTCCTTAATTAGAATATAGAATATATATTACCTCCTCATTATAATAATATATTATAATAATATATCACCTCCTCATTATATAGAAAAAGATGTGTGAAATAAAATTTTTTCTATCCCCAATCCATTAAAGTGACCTCATTAACATCTTTGTTACACCACTAGCGAATTGAAAATGATACATCAAAAAGATGAACAGATTTCTCACGGGCGCGGCTCATGATCTACCATACCAAATAAAGCATAGGAAAAAGAAGTGATTTAGCAAAAACAGACAGTTATTGAAACGTTGACATGACATGTGAGGGAAAAAGTTGCAAGGACTTTGTTTATGTTCATCAATAAGAACAGTAATATTTAGCGATTCCTAAATATTCGTTTCGTTTCGTGTCAATTAATAATGAATCGGATTTTTGTACAATAGATCTCTTCTAATACATTGACAACGATAGAACAGGACAAGAGTAATTGTCTTACTTCTCTGAACAACAAAGTTGCATCCATCTGCTGTTTTGTTGAAGAGATATCACGCATTCCTATCAGAAACCTTAAAACACCTAATCAAATCTTTTCTTTGCAAGCCATCGATCTATTAGTAGACTGTTTATTTTCGTAACAGTATTAATCTAGATCAATTTTCCGACACATCTTCTATGATGACTAGTAATTAAGAGCACTCAATTTCTCTAATGATTAGAAACATAATACTAATTTTCTAAATGATTTAAACACTAGAAATCCAAAGTTTCAAGATTCCAATTTTGCTATCGAAAGAAATACTCATTTGCACAATTATTACGTAGCTAAAATAAGTGCTAGATATATATGATGTATTAATCTAATATTTTTACTGACCCCTGAGGAACGGAAGGCGTGGTTTGCCTCGGGTGGACTTGGACTGTTATACGGTCTTCAATTATGTCTTTCGATGTGATCGCCCCTACCACTACACTACGTTTCTCATTGTATCAACTGACAATGAAGACTAGAAGATAATACAGAATGAATGAATAGTAACCAAAACTTCAAAACTATGGTGTTATAGAACCAATCGGATGTTGCAACACCCACCGGAAACTTTTTACTGCAGCATCGCCATTCTGTTTGTCATCATCCCAGTACAGATCTTCTGCCCAAGGATTACTATGCTTTGATGCCAACCAATGCCTTAGCATACTGAGAAATGCGTCATCGACAATTTCCATTTGCAACGAATCATGGTAATACCTAAAGTCTAACTGATTTCTCATAAAACAAATCATATTATACATTAAATATTTCTGATTTGTAATGAAAACAGGAATAATGACACTTTTTCAGAGATTTAAGGGTTTTTTTGTGTTTAAGGGATGCTTGGAGGTCAGAAAATAAATGCATAAGTATGTTAATGGAAAATCGTTTCAATAGAAAAGAACTTAGATATCAACAAAAAATTTCCTACTTATTTACAATAATTTCTTTAGCAAATAATACAATAAATTGATACGAGCAAACAATAAATTGATAATAAATTAATGAATAAAAAAATAAATTCCTTTTCTAAGTCCACATATTGAAGACGCAATTCAATTAAGGATTCAGCAAAGCAGAATATAGCAAAAGATACTTGCCTCCATTTGGAGAGTACTTGCCACCTCTTATATTCGATTATACATATTCCTCAAAGATAGTTTTATTGTTAAACTTAATAATAGAATACATATAATAATATGTATAAATGGATGGAAAAGGTCTTCCTTTGATATATCACTGCTGTAAGAGAAAAAGAAAATATGCTCACGATTCCATTTCATACATCCAGAACTGTACAGCACTCTTTCCCATTGAGTGACGAGTTTCTGCGAAATCCTCGACCATAGAGTGGATTCTTCTGCGCGAAGTCGCGTTACGAAGGTCTGGTGCATTGTTTACCACAACCTAAAATTAGGGATAATAGCAATGAGTGCTTTAAAAGGAAAAATATCGATGTGTATTGGTAGCGCTAAGGGTGTGCGCTCTTCGTCACAAGCACGACTTTATGTGTGCCTTGCTCTATTTCAGAGTCAAAATCACCTCAGACGGATACCCGTCTATTACCATACCACATTTCTCATCAGCCGTACACAAGAACGGTTTGTCTATGACTTCAGATATTTCTAGTCACTTCGATATCCTTTTCTAACGAGTCTTTCTATGTTGATATACTAGATCTACATTAATATGACATACACTGAACTGTTGTACGTCTGTTGTACAAAACAGTTTTGCAAATATGTTTCACTATGGTCTGTTTGTATTGTACCTATCGTATATTGTAGTAGACTGTCTCAAGTATTCGTTGTGATCAATTAATGTTCTTATATTTATATAAAGGTTCTTCTAGAAAAGGTCCAACCGATACAGATTTCATGGGATTTTCAAACTAACACACTTCTACATATGATTTTCCTGTATATAGAAAATTTTGCGAAATCTCTTTTGGATTTTTCACCAATGATAAAATAAGCTTCGCGGTTTTCACAGTAACTTAAGTTGACCATTCTTCACCAAGTCAGTGCAAATCACCCTACCCAGGTTTATCTGGCACCAATTTACGGACTGCGGAGGGATGGCGGGTTTGGTGTGCCTAGGGGAGGCCGCGAGTTATTTCCTGCCAGTGTCACTTCGGCACTTTCACCTTTACATCACTGCGCCGCCATATATAATGAAATCGCTTACCCTTTTTAACCTCCTAAAACTGTAAACACAGCAGAACTGCTTATTCTGGTTTTGAAGCCAAATATTGCACATGCAAAAAGCATCAATGATCAACTACAAAAATCACATTGAAGAACGTTACCTTAATTACTTACCTGTAATGTAGCGCCATACATCCAAAAGTATTTTTGTAACAGCTTGTAGTGTGGAATTGCATACGAATCTTCCACAAGTAGATTGATTGGCTCCAAACCTTCCTAGATTACATTGAAGTTCCTTTACAATTAAAAGCAGTAATGTTTGGAGCTCTTACCACTATTAATAATCGTAACGACATAAATAAAACTTGTCCGTTGTGGTTGTACAATAATTAGTGCAACGTACGGTGTAATACCATGATCGTACTTTGCTTTCTCATTCATTTCGTATCATACCTTTATTTGTGTAACACCAGTATAAGCGAAGAAAAGATAGATCATGTACCAACACATTACTATAAATCGTACTACATCATTCATAAGAAGAGGTGCGTACCTAGAAGTGTTTAGCTTAAAATTAAAGAGCACCTCAATAAAAAATACTCCAAAAATGTATTCAGTAACGTGACCAATGAGGGATAAAAAAGGCTATAGCTAACCAGTCTCGGAAAAATCCTGAAACTGCGGCTTCCTTGATAATATCGCCTTTAGCTACATTCGGTTTCGAACCAAGATTAAGAAGTTTCTGTGACAATGTCGCGACCTGAGTATGTCAAGAAATATGTGGCACTAGCATCATACATAGATGAGATTTCAATAGGTTGCAAATCTATAGAATTTACAAATACTAAGCTCAAATAGGATGTGATGTATGAAAGACGTGCACCTTTGTGTCGTTGTGTCGGAACTCAACGTTTAGGAGGTTATTAAATAACAACACAGAATTGTTACGAGATCTAACAAGAATTTAAATTAGTGTTATTCGCAGTAACAACAATCTGCGAAGGTTGTTTGAATAGCAACTTACAAACACGACAGGTTAATAGAACACAGAGTATTCCAATCAACGCTTTTTAATCAAAGAAAAAAAACTACTGGATAACAAACCTTAACGTCAGATTCTGTCAGAGTCTTCCGAGCTGAAATGCTATTTCGGCCGTCTTCTTCGAATCTAGTAAATATGGCTAAAAACGAAGCGAAAAATGTTACCTAAAATGCCGAATTACTGTTTATTGAACAACATTGAAATTTCTACCGCCACGACACCGAATCAATCGCAAACTTGGAATGTCAGGCTGAACTTGAGACTGCGTTTGTTAGGTAGCCAGCAAACTGGACATCTATGAAATGGAGGCCCAAGTAATGTCTAACATTCCACGTTTTGTGATTGACTCAGACTCAGCATCAAAGAAATTCAAACTGTAGAAATTGAAAAGCATTATGACCTATATTATATGTGGACAAATTACTAAGACAGAATGCAATTTTTATATTATTTCAATCAATACTATGCTAAACATTGTCAGCATAAGGTAAAACAGGTTGAGCTTTAGCTTCCATCAATCCCTTTTGCGGAATACATCTACGCAATCATGCTCAATGTGATATGCATCAAGTAAGATTAACATTGGAACTCAGAAGAAGAATGTGATTGGATTGAAAAAAATATCGGTAACATTCCATGAGGGGAAAGCTAGGAATACTAAAGTATTACGTCACATTTACAACAACACAATGTATATGTTGGACATTTAGAATTCAAATAACTAAATAATAATTATACAATGCACCATCAAAAGATTAATGCCACCCCTTCTTAGCTGTAGTATTTGACCGAGAGTATTACTATTCCAACTACAACTATCGTTAATAACCTTTACAACAAGCCCCATTACTAATCACTATCGTAATGCTCTTCATTGTACCTCCTTTTGAATATTACTTTGTTATTGATATTATTAAACTCACCTGATATATAAAAGTAAACGAAATAGCGACGCCGGTATAGACGCAAAATATGTACACAGCTGGTAAGGAGGTGATGGCACCGACACCAAACGAAAAAGCATCTGCAACATATTCTTGCTATTATTAAGAAAATAGAATCATTTGCTGTAACTCAGATTCTTACCAGTAGAAGCAGTAATGAGAATCGAAACTGCAGCATCCGACATGCATTCGGCCATTCGTTCTGATACAGGCAAACACCGAGAAGTTCTACGCATTGCAGCGATCATTAAGAACATATTATCAGTACCGACAGCTAGAATATGAATACAAGATTTTTATATCACTTTCGTTAGTCATTTCTATTTGATTTATGTACATATTTATGTTCGTACCCTTTTTTCGTTCAAAATAGTTAATCGCCTCATTGTGGGAAGGTATCTCTAAGACATTTGGGTTTCTACATGGAAGCAAGCCAAGAATCAACAAGTGACACCATTCTGTTTATGGAGATAAATCTGTGACGTGTGAAATCCCCTTTGGATGACGCCGACTGTCTACGAGTGATGAACGGCAATTACTGCTTATCATTTGAACTACACAAAACGAGCACTTTAACGGTTTCCCTCGTTGCAATACACCTACTATAACACCAGAACAATTAAAATGATGCCAACGTAGAAGCACTCTAGAGGCCGTAAATCGTATTAAATTCCAAAATACCGCCCTACAATAGACAAGAAATAGAAAAAAAGATAAATGTAATTAGATGGGAGAGCGGCTGTCAGTCGCGTAAGGAAGCTCAAATTACTAAAAGTCGAAGGTCTCAGCTCTGTTTCAAACATTCGCAATTTATCTCTTATCATCAACTGTTAATCAGAAACTCGTAATTAAATCTTATTGTTATTCTCAATACATTGTTTTTATATATTGGTATCAGAGCAGGTTTAACTATCCAAGTTTGAGGTGAAAAACCATTTTCTCGTTGATGAGAAGGCAACTCTACACAGGCAACCTGAATAGAGACCTGCTTGGCAGAACAAATAGTGTCGGAGAACGATGTCTAGATGATTCAACATCCATTGCCCTTTAGACTAGCACATTTCTCTTCCTGCATATTGTCATGGTATATATAAAATATAATACTTACCAACGACAAGAAATGGCATTACTGCAACAATATCACTGTACGGCATTCCAAACAACAACAACATTCCAATTGATGTCATGATTCCCATTCCAGCGTTAATAACTCCTAAATGAGTACTAGTTGACAGATGGCGTTTGTTAACAAAAGGATTTTGTAAACTCTATGTTTGGACTTATCATTAGAGTGTTATTTATATAATCCAAGACTTTTTTTTTCTAAATATTTTAACGCTTAATGACCGCGGTCTTTAAAACGTTCTCTTTCAGTAGAATTGAAGAAAAAACTGTCATCGACTATCTTCATGTATAAACTTACCGAGAATAGCCAGAATAGGTTTGCTTAACACCCAGTCAATATAGCATGTTTTATCGATGAACGCTATTGAACATAACATTGAGAAAACAACAAGAAGTGTAAAAGCAATTACAAATCGAGGCACTGAAAACAAAAACTTTCGCAATGAGTTCCAGGATACTGGCATGGATGGACATCAAGTCCAATCATCAGTTATCAATAACAAACTGCTTACTCACTAAGAGAATCGGCGTTTCGTCGCAATTCATCAGCGAGAGTTTGTGAATGAAAATACGTAAATTTTATATAAGGATCTTCAGGATATGCAGATAAATGCCTGACAAGTTCCTGAAAGAAAAAACGTTTCGGAGTAGTTTGATTTATAAGGTGGTGGCTCCGAAATATAAACTCATCAACGCTTGTTCTCGTGAAATTTTCCCAGAACGTCAATAGCTTCTTTTTTAAATGAAACCGACTTATATTTTATACTTTTATAAAATTTTCCTTCAGTAACTACTTGAAAACACTGGCGGTATTTAGCAAGCTGGACTCCATCGCCTTCGGATTAGGTCGACTATTGTTGGTGTGATTCTTATTAGCTTTTTACGATTTTTTTGCTTTTTACGATTTTCGAGGAAATGTCCAGATAAGATTTTTCGCAAATTACCCTAGTCCTTATTAACTAGTTGGTAAAGTTACTGCGGCTTTCCGCTCAAATCACCAAAGAAAGAGTAATGTGATCTTGATGCATTTTGACCTACAACAAGTAAAAGAAAATATCGCGAGTAAGCTACCGCCTAAAACCAAATCACATAACGCTCAAACGATTTTATTATGAAGACAAAAAACATCACATAGTATTGGAACTGTCGTGAAGAAAAATCCTGGCAAAACATTACCAAAGAAAAAAATTTTTCAACTCAACACAATCAAAAATGTACCTGTTCCCAAAGTCCAGAAATATAGCTTATATTTGTTGGGTAAAATTTCAGATGATAGATGAGAAACCAAGCACGAGCACTAGCCAGAATATTTGAACCATCGTCAGCTTTCATCAGTGACACACCTCCAAGTGCTCCTCCCAAATATCCTCCTCTAAAATAAAGCAATTGCATCTTGAAAAATATGTAAAATATTACATCTGTATCTACAGATTTTAGGGAAAATGTAAGATACTATGGAGGTGTTATATTGAGTTTCACACTGGTTTTCTTTTTTCCTTTCTCATTCCTTACTGAGAAAGTCAGTACGGATTTAACTTAGAGAAAAAGAACCGTCTTCATCATATATGCAGTCATTAGCTTAATACAATTTTTTTTCCTCACATCGTTCAATAGTACACATTCAGAAGAAGCTTTTAACTCGGAAAACGACATTGTGTACGATCATTCTGCTAAAAAATACTAATCGATAATGAGTTCATTATGTGACTTGTCAGGGTGTTACATTGGGTTGCTATATAATTTCTTTTGCACTAATTTATTGTTAAAACTTTTTTTTTAACACCTCAAAAAAAAACATTTAAAATTTCAAACTGGCTTATTGGTAAAAGCCTACGGCGTATTGAAAATATTCTAAAAACTATAGCCGGATGATATAAAGAGGTATACCCATCACTGTTTAATTAAACAAGAATCGAAATTGATGAACTCAAGTTACGCTGCACTATAGTGTGAGGAATACAAACGAGAAGATCAACGCAGACGAGTAGAACTGGCCACTACTATCGATCAAACTATGATCCACAGGTTAACACCAGAATCCAAGATGCGATGCTTGTATCAGAGGTTTAGAGAAGACACTTGGTTACGAGTGTAGCATTACCGCTCGCCATCTAATGAACTACTTCAACATGACATCTACACGAACACGTCATGCATTGATCAACAACGCACGCATGGGCATTTGCCAATGCGTTCTGCTACGACCGCACAGGTAGGGCTTTTCTCGAATCGACTATCATTGGGGATAACTGCTGATTCTACTACGAATGATCGACCCGTCATATGCAGATCTCTGCTAGCTCGGAACAGACTGGAGCCCTTTTTAAATCCTATGATAACCTACGAAAGCATCGTAAGGAAAAGTTCTAAATGAACAGGATATCCAGTAGACTTTATACTTAGTTAATTTCGTAATTCGAATCTTAATAAGAATGATATTATATGAAATTTTGCAAAAAACATATAGTCACTCCGTATTCTCGTCGGTTATATCGTTATCATTTCAGATTTCAAAAAGAAGAACGCAATCCTAACGAAGAATCAAAACCCTAATCAAAAAAGAAAAAATGGACTGCGACCGCAATGAAAGGCTGACCGCACAATCGATAGTGTCAGTAAATAACTTTCAGAATATAGTTATGCCTCATGTGTAAACATACTATTTGCATAAAATGTTTGTTAGCACCAAGTTCATTCTTTGCGTTAAGTAAAAGCTCCACAGTGATCTATTCTTACTCTGTTCCTAATCGAAAGTATGGGAATGTGATATTGAATCCATGGTTGTATAGGTCGGACAGTCGACGTACATGCTTGTTCGCTGGACAACCGTCTCCTAAAAACGTAATTCAAGAAAAGTAATACAGATAACACTCGTCGTAATCTAATGAGTGAAATCGGACTGCGATTTCAGATTAGGCGATGAACAGCTGTCAATGATAAACAATACCTCAAAGACATTGAGTGAATACACTTTTGCCATATTAACGACTCACCCTTGTACTGTAGACAAAGGTCCTCATAGGAATAGTAATGGTTATCATACAGTATTTCTATCCTATAATTGAATGAAGTATAAAACATTGTTGAACGAAAATTCTCCCAAATCCTACTAATATTTTAACCAAAAACATGAGAGGCAATCAAAAAAAGGTATAATAATAACAACAAAGTTCTCATCAATACTTTGATATTCATATTCCAATGAATGAGGAAACAATGAGGAATAAAAAAAATCGATGTCAAACTGTTTTCGAAGGGTGGAAATACGGTCTCAATACTATGATATGCATAAGTAAACAGATAAAATATTAGTGGATATCCGACATGAACATTAGGATAAAGCTTCGGTAAGTATCAATTTCTGTGAAATGCAACCTAAGTCAAATCTGAAAATTTTCCGTAATACGAATTAGCAAAGCACCGTATTGTGCTTATAGACGTAATCGAATCTATATTTTTTTCTCTTCACGTCCAACTTTATGTTTTATTTTCTATTAAGTACATCATTTTTATCATCCGATATAATGAGGCTGTTTTTTTGAGTTTGTCATTCAAAGGAATTCGTCCTATCTTATTCTTGCCAACAGTGATTCATATGAGGAATGGTTCCAATTATGCAGCTTTACTTAGTGGTGGTGAGGACACTCAGTGCCATAGTTACGAGTTCTGTAACGTTACGTGAAATCGGTCATCAATTCGATTAATCCCTCAAACAAAACATTCATCCACTGGTCTCATTTCGTAAAACTTTGCAGTCTAATCATTAACTGGCAAACATTTGCACAATTGTCGTTGATGACAACGACGAAAAAAGGCTGACCTATTGCGAATGTAAGCATCGAGACGATTGACTGCTTCAGAGTATGGAGGTTCGAGAATATTCCCATCATCACGAGTTATCGTAATCACCTGGAAACAATGAAGTACCATATTCATAACGATAAGATAGTCCATATGGCGTTACAGTAATCACGATTCGTATTAGATACTTTGCTCTCTGGTTTTTGAGGTTTTTTGTCGACTATCAATAAACAACATCATGCATTCTGTTGGAATGAAAGAAGCACTTACAAAAAACAACGTCATTTTTGCTTTTCAACAAATTACTGCCAGTGTAATAAAATTGGCTTTTTGAAAAAAAATTATTGCTAATGACCTCCTCACAACATATTGACCACACTCAGCCTTTTTTTTCAAATCAATTCATTTGATACTACACAGAGCTAATCATTAACACGACAACATTTGTTTAATTGTCGAAGATTCTGGCACATTTACGAGCAAGATTATTACGACCCTAGTAGGTCACTGAATCAGAGTGTATGGTGTTGCTTTGAGTGAGGTTATCATTTTTTTTATATTTCACTCCTCAAACCAAATTGGCTTGGTCTAAGCGTCTCCTATAGTTTCTTAACACCGAAAAACTGTTGCATACCGATTTTTGCACAAAATTTGAGACTATGTTGTTCTATCTATTTTTAACGATAAGAAAGATGTTCTCAGAATATAAACGGACTTGAATTTCTCGATTTTGCGTCACTGCTCGTCCGGCGATGTAGTTATCGTATGAAAGTGGCCATTTTTCATGTATCGCTTGACGTTCGAGTTTACTCAGTGCACCAACCGGTGTGAATAAATACACTGCATCCGTCAATGGTTGCATATGCAGAAACCCTGGTATGCACCACATGGAAAATGATCAAGATCAAAATTTGCAAAAAAAAATCAATACTATTAGATGAGTGGTAACAGGTGGCATTTAATTAAATACTAAGTGCTTGTGAGATCGTATCATTACAACAGTTCGTAAAAACATCTGTATCTGGAAACGTGGTTTATGAACTGCGGCTGGATGCTTTCTAGTACAGCTTCTACTACGGCGAGTAAGCGGTTGACTACTTCTCAAGAGTGTTGAGAATTCAATCTGACTTAATGACTAAACACTAATGCCTCACTTACAGTTGACACAAAGTTTCTAATAGTGATATCATTCTGATTGAGTTTCGTTTCTGTTAAAACATACCAGTAGCCATTGCAAGTGTGAACAATACGGGGAATACGACAAATGGCATTGGATTGTTCGCCACGTAGTTACCGTAATTGTAGAAGAATTGAGCGATTCGTCGTTCAATATAGTCAAAACGCATTGTGATCTAAAACTCAACTATACTGTATTTACAAACAACAAAACGAAAGAAAGCTATTGCATTATCGAGGAATTACTGAGGCTTACAAATGTGTGCCTCATACAAACAACTAAACTAATAATGGAGAGATTTTTTGGTGGTTCGGAATATGACTCAAAACTAGCTTGCAACAAATCATTGTCAGGAGGAAATAGCTTGCTGATGATGAACTCAAGAAGGAAAAATAAACAAACTGTCTATACATTAAGAACTATGTGTAGACTTCTGTGTGGCTTTCACTATAGCATCAAACCTCAAACCACACAGAGCACTACTATAACGGTGTGAATGCCTCAATATCATATTAGTCGTTAACATCACGTAAAGGAACTAATGTGATTTTCCGTTATGGTCATGTGACAAAGTAGATCATACGTTATCAAAAACGCCTAGAATTTAGACATCTTGAAAAAACATTCTATCAAATTTTCCACTGATTCTCAGACCACTTTTAGCTGATAAGTTTTTCATATATTAAGATCGAACGGAATCAGAATTTGAAGACTAAAGATCGATTGTGAAGAACAGAAAAGGTAGTCTGTAGTACTTTAAAAGTTTTACCTAATGAGGTAAACGCAATGTTCCTTAAGAGTATTTAAATTTAGACCACGAAAATTTTCACCATCTATTAAACTAAGAGATTTCTATATTAAAAAACATGGAAGCTTTTTAGAGGATTTTCATTAATGAAAATTAGCTAACACACAGGACATTCAAGACTAAGGAACCTAAGCGAAGCATAACTAAGAGAATAAATGACATCAGAAGAGGTGAATGTTGATTGAAGTGATCCGGTGAATAGCGACGAGCGATGAACAACTCAGCCGATAACATAACACTGTCCTTTTGCTATCGGCTCCTTCAATACATGTAGATCATAGTCTGGTCCAAAACTTAAATACTGTAGACCGATCGCAACAATAGCGATATTTATTTAATTATTATTGTTCTATTTTAGTAACTCTGATGAAGTTCTGATGCTCAACAAGAAATTCTTCATGTACTCTCAAGTACTACTCACGAAAACTGTTGTTATGTTGCTTGGGGATACATTTAAAAAATCTTCACACGTTGCTTCGATAGTAGCTTAATTGATCGGTGATATCAATACAATCGTTTTTAAGTAATACTCAACACATTATCCTCTTTTCCTCATATCTTTGATCTATTGCACTTTTTGAGGGTATATTAACTAAATATAAAAAATTCTTCTTCTCTCTGATCCCATATCTTTCATACAGATGGATGGATGGATGGATGGATGGATTCCGACGGCAAACTAAGCAGACATTTACATTTTGATCTACGATATAATTTGCATATATGAAACCTATAGTGAACGTGAATAAATGAAAGGTTGCTACAATGAAAGCCGAAAATCTGAAATGTAAATCAACCGAATCGATTTATAGTTGACATTATGTAAATCAATGACATTGCTTATTCATCGTGTACAAAAGAATATATTAAAAATAGATTTTAAAAAATACAGTAGATAATCAATATTTATCCAGGATGAACGCAACGGTATCATTCTGATCGTCTACTAAATCTATTTAAGATGTAGAGAATGGATTGAGTTAGAGAGAAAAATGAACATGTCTGCCAAAGTGAAAAGAGTAGTGAGATATTAAGGGAGATTAAAACACTTTCGATAATGATTCGATGTCAGCAAGTTAGCATATAAATAATGAATATAAGATAAGTTAAGCTTTAGAGTAGATCGATTCCTCATGGAGGGATTCGCCTACGCATTCGTGTTCAACATGATATCGTGAAGATGGTTGGGTGCAAGCGTGGTCTAAAGAGTGACTTAAGGTGATCACTCTTCACTAAATCAGTGAAAGTTATCTTACTGAGATTTCTCTGGTACCAATTTACAGACGTTGGAGGGTTGGTGGGCTTAGTAGGCCTGAGGGCGGCAGTGAACTGCCTCGGGCCTGTGTGCCTTTGTGACACCTCCATCACTGTGCCACTGTTCCCCAAATAATAAATATATAAACATCAAATCAACATAATTTAAAATTAATCCAATAATTTAGAACCGCCAAAACTCAAAACCTTGCGACTTTTTCAAATCTTCACTAGAGAGAAGTACTTGAAAACAAAACCAGTGTGATCTGAATATTTGGAAGAATCGAATCAAACCAGATCGATATGTTTCCCATGAGCTGTTTTTTTTCTTTTGCATTATTGAAACAGTATATGTCTTATTCTCTATAAAACTCACCACTGCATATGAGGAATTCTATGTTGTTTTTGAAAAAGAAAAACACATAAACAAACAAAACATGACAACAATTTGGATCGCATTCCGATGTTCTCGGAAAAGTCTCGATCGTCAAATTGATGATTTTGCTGCTTTCCGTTCGACAATCCAGAAAACTCAATCGCCATTAGTTCTAATCTATCGATTATTTTTGAGACAGGTTTGAGACGTTTCTCTCAATCTAATTTTCATTTCATTCACCACGAATCCTGATCAATGCTAATGAGATACTCACTAAGTATAAGGGGAGCATTGAGTGATCATAAATCAAGCAAATCGGTAGTGTGGTGGAGAGCACAACATGCCGGATACCTCTAGGTGGAGGTCCAAGTCAACTTGAGCATCCAAGCTTTGTGATGAACTCAGCATCATTACGGATATATTGAAATCATTGTTTCATTGTCTATGGAGTATCAGAGAATTTTTCCATGTTCTTGTAATTTCACTTTCTGAGTGAATTAAACATTAGAGGAAACAGACTCATACAGGGTCATTTTCATATGCTTTATTATATTAAATAAACTTTAAGAAGAGGTATTCTGAAAAATTCTACTTGACATACGATTGAACTCTGTCTGAAAGCTTCAAAGATGATGATTTTTTTTTCAATTTCTAACGTGCATGATATGATCACTAATGTATCAACTGTATGGATGATCACCAAAAGAACAGTGGAGTTTACAGGTTGGACATGAGGATTTTGTACCTCTCACACCTCAAATGGCTGAAATGCAATGTCTTAACCTCTCTTTCACTTAACAGATCATTCTGCTTAATGCTATGATTATGGTAAGCGACTTTTAGAAAGTGAGGTAAATAATGTTTCTGCTTTATCAGAACTGAATATCGACATCATTCGTTCACTACGCTCAATCATTTCATGTAGTTGTTGCGATGAATGAGCCACATTTGTTCTATAGATCACTGCCTTGATCTACAATGTTGAGTTCATTCCTCGTACGTAGTGAAGTAGTTATAGTAGTAGTTACGTAGTTAATTAAATATTCATTGTAACGAAATTGTTCAATTGAAATCTCTGATCTCAGTTTTCAATAATATGAACTAATCAGACGTTGAACGTGCCAAGTGAAAAGAATAAATACTCGTGTGCAATAGGCGTCTGTATGAATTATGGAGATTTTATCGTCTAAATAATAGTTACAAAAAGCCATTAATTTTGAGCCTCGATAACTGCCCTCAGTAGTCGCCTCATTAGCGGGTTTGACCTGCTGAACCGATATCGGTATTATATTCAGCTACACTGATAATTACAAGATAACTTGTTGTATATATGATTTCTCAGAGTACTTTTTTCGTTTTCTATCAACTACGATGTATCATAATGATTTTCTTATGTCCCTAATGATACCGAGTAAATCGCGGAACCTGGAACTTCTAGCGTAACTTAAACCCGCATCTACACAGATAACCGATCAGGTGTGCCACCAATTGCACTACCAATGACGTCGTCCTACGATTGAGTGTTGATAAGATGACCACTTAGAAATTGGTGAAGCATTGAGCGATCTAGCTATCAGAACAGACATCTGTAGATGGGGAGAGGGGGTTCAAGTACAGTTTGATAATCCACATTTTGCAACTAACTTAGCATAGGGGTAAAGAAAAGAATTATTACTTGTCATAATCCGTGGAAAATTCTAAAAAATATAAGAGTTTATATATGTATATGAGGTTAGTGATCAACATTGACCTCATTTTCTAATGCCATACTATACTAGTTCCTTACTCATTTTGTTAACTCCAACTGCGTTTCTCTTTCTCTTTTTTTCAAAGATACAGAATCAAAATCACTAATAAACTTGTCTCATACATACCCTATCGTACCAATACTCCTATTGGCAAACACCTTGAAGATTTGAATTTTGTATCCGTTAATATACATACTGTAGAAACCTAGATATCTTCAATAATATTAAATCAGCTGGTTTCCCGAAATGAATAATACAGCACTACCAACACCACCACCACCACCATCAGCAATAACAATAACAACAAAAAAAACACAACCTGAAGATCATGGTTACTGTAAAATGCAAATTTTTTTCATTATAATACCATAACTGGTATTTTTGTTGACGGCATATTCATTTATTAATCAGTCTGATATTAAGTTGCAGTAATATAGACTATGTCGCTAATGAGTTCTCAATGATTAACTTAGACCTTCATTGTCGTACTTAAAACTTCCTCAGAAATCACACCATTTCCTCAATCTTACTGCGCATTATCATCACTCAAAACTCATCATTCAATACAATGGTAACTTTAGTGTTACGATGTTCATAACTTAACATATATCAAATAAGCGTCATTAATATCACAAATGTGGCATAAAAATTTTAAAATTTTGATCTATGATTATATTCTGATAGTAATAACTTCCAAGAAGTTGTATACGGTATAGATCAATAACGGTTTATGGTTTCGTCAATAAGCGGTTGACAGAGAGTTGCTACAAACAGTGACAAAAGATTCTAGGAATTCCATGACACATCGTTTTGTACCTCGATTCTCATTGAGTTATCAGTTTTCAATTTTTCAACTTCTACTTAGTGGACATATAACGCAGTATGTAATGTGAGGTACCATTTCAATACAAAACTCTCACCAAAATCTCAGAAATCAGCATAAATTCGCAGATTCAAACAATAGTTTGCAAGAGAAACAAAATTAGTTTTGAATTACACAGAACTCAATACCTCACGGAAGTCCGAAAGCTTTCGATATTCATATAGATACAAAATGATGTAAGAAGTTTACGATCATGCCTTTTTACATTGGCTTTATTGGTTGGTTGTAATCCTCATTGGAGGAACCAAATTGTCGTGTAGGTAGCTCGATCGATGAAAACGAAAATAAAAATTGAGGTTAAGGGGATTGCGGAAGAATTGGAATAGAATGTGCATAGTTCACTCTCAATAGAGATAGAGAACTTTTTCAATATCCATAAAAGGGCTGAGACTCAGAAATGGAAGGAAAAAAAAACAGAAGAGGGAAGTAGGATATTTGAAATCAAGAATTGAGTGAAATTTAACATACATGAGAACTAATAATACCTTAATTCCATCAACGTTAAAACACTTAACTGATTCTAATTCACTCACGCCGAAAAACTTATGCGTGTGAATGAGATTTCTGATAGGGCGAAAGGCGTTGCTATCGCTATCGACTTCCCGCAAACGAAGTGACCGGTTCCGAAGAAAGCCGAAGCCGTTCACATATTAGAGGCCGTTCGAAGTTTGAAATCGCCTCTTGACAAAACCAAGCAGTCGAAAGAAGAATTTAAAAACCTATCCATGAGGAAATATATCTTTGATGATGCTGAGTTCATGGCAAACCCTCAAACCTAAGGGATGAGTGGAACCCACATCTACAGATGCTCCAACTGTTGTGTCACCAAATGCACTAATTAGGTCAACGATCTACGATTACTCACAGCTCCACTTAGTATTTCTGAGTGAATATCTTATCAGCACTCGCTCGTTAAAGGGTTTAATCCAGTGAGCCGATATCGGCATAACATCCAGTGATTAAGCAAATATTTCAGATTTTTAACAAAAATACTAGTAAGAATCTTTGTAAATAAATATAATCATATGAACATAAATGCTATATATTACAATAAGGCGATTCTTCTGAATAACGGAGCGAATAAAGTAGATAACTTGGTGATATTGTGAAAATAATGAGGCAAAAGCTGTGAGATATAACATTATTTAGAACATATGGAAACTCCATTTCGTCTTAACTGAGTCACTTTATGGTGGTGGGGAGAATTCTTAAGAAGAAGGCTACATAGACTGCTATTATTGTTCCTTGAAAACCATTGATCATCTGACGAAAGAACTGCTTCACGCTCAACTCTTCGTCTCCACAACTTCCAAGCGCTTTCGTCACAAAACGACAGACAAGTACAATATTATTTAGAACGTTAAAGTCCAGGATACTTAGAGTGCTTAAAATATGTAAAAATATGGAGAACGTAACTGATTCAAGCAGAAGTGGGGGTAAGTGTAACATCAAATAGTAAGAGATCAATGGGACGCACACCGATGGCACCTCACAGAAGATAGGCTACCACAATGAAAAACCTCTGCGCAGGAAACGAACCAAAAGATCGGTGCTTTTGCTCATCATAGAGAAGATTCTCAATAAATATCATTCACTTCTATGTTTATTATCAAACAGTATTTCGTATTACTGGACAGTTTATAGAATTGTTTCCTCAATTTTAGTGTTCAGTATGCTTTTAAAGGTGATCATAACGCCTGACCTGCTTAACTTGCTTGAACACTGATTTTTTGAGCCATTTTTTTTCTGTTACAAAACTTGGGAGTTGGACAACTCAATAGACTCGAGAAAATAAAAGGTGTACAATCGATCTTACTGATTAGCACGTCCAGAGTATATAACAGTTATCCGCATTTTTGTCCGCCATTGTGTATACCTCATTTGCGAAATCGCTTCAATAAATCAATATTTTGGAATAGTTTCTACCATAACATTGCGAATACCATAATAATGTGCTTAAAACTTTTTCCACTTCTGATTTTTTAGGCTCAGAGCGAATAATAAGTTTCTAGAAATGCAGTTATCAATGTTAACATTAACATAGCACAAAATGACAAACTATTTATTCTTTTTTTCCCCCAAGTACAAAAGACATTTAATTTGCTCAATAGTGCTTCTATAACACGAATTAATACACAGGTAACACCACAATGAACAAATTGTTCGAACCCTTAAAAATTTCTTAGGAATGAATCACATTTCAACCATAGATATAAGCTTATACTCTGTTAAGGCATTAATCGATCACAATGAAAAATCACATTCAAAATATACGTCCTGGACTTCGGAATCATAGAATAAACACCGTAATAATTGAGGGTTTCAAGATTATTGAAAGTGCTAACCACTACGTTTTCAATAAACAGTTGGTATTCATTATTGAATGAATCATACCAATACATTATTTCGAAAGATTATTAACAATGTACCATACAAATACTCTATATGTAGGCGCTTACTATGTCATCCTCAATTGGTAATCGCCATTTTGCGTAACATATCGCACCCAAGGCATTGCTTGATATCCACCCTTTTCAATAATTTTCAAATACCGTACCTAAAAGCGTTCATAAGTGAGTGGCGGTGAAAGTAAAATAGAATATCGTTCTCAAAAATCAACTATATGTAGCAATAATGAAATTCTGCCTACCTGTAGACCGCTGGTAGTGTAATAAGGAATTTCGAATTTTACTTGGATTGGTGGTTTACCTTCTAATTCTTCGCTTACAATAGATGGTAATGAGAAATGGGCACGCATCAGATATTCACGACCACCTAGATATTTAATATAAATGATATGGGGCGGATTTCCCAGGAATGTTTAGGAACTAGAGTGTTCTAAAATCTAAAATCAAAAAATCTGTAAAGATATGTTTAATGCTATATCATTGTTATGAATTAGCTAGTTTATAAACGACTTTTGAAAATTACGCTCTTCGAAAAAAAAAAATGAGACGATTTTGAAGAAGAGAATGAAATAGACAATGAAACATTTGACTTCTCTTTTATGCCGATCTATTCTTTCTTTCTAGAAAACCATGTAGTATTTATGTACTGATGAAATAAAGTCAAATCATGAAATGCTGCAGTTATTGGAAGGATTACAGCAGTTGCGTAAAAGCCATAACACTCGTACATTTGTTGAAATGGATTGTTAATTTTTTCTTGGCACTTAAATGCGAATAATTTTAGAACCCACTACCTTATCTAATTAAACGAGAACATTGAAGTATTAAAAAAGAAATGTTCCAAATGTTCTAAAACGTTGATAACGGAAACACAAACCTGGGAAACTGCGGATTGTCCATACAAAAGCATTTAGCTCAGGCACATATTTAACAGATCCAACGTTAGTTTTAAATTTTGGCGAATCAGCATCAGATGGTACGGGAATAATTAACTCAACGTGGTTAGCTATTGACTGTCGTTTAAACTGCGATTTAGCCTGTAAATAATGAAATGTTTCAAACCCATACTGATCTAGATTATGACGAATTATTTTAAATGAAGAACTTAATAATGACACAGAAGTTTCCTAATACAAATAATATTCATTGTATCGTTAAAAAATTCCGACCATCAAAATGCATCAAAATAGGCGTAAGGATAGAATTTAATAGAATACTAATAGAATTTGTGGCAAATTCAAATGTGGGATTCGATTCGATTCGAAAAATGGGGTGCATGGCGCAGCAGTGGTGGTGCCGCTGTGATACGCACGTCCAAATTAAGTTTGCGGCCGCTCCCAAGATCAAGCAAATTTGTCATCACACTACGGAGTCGGAAAATTAACACCAGAAAAAGCTGGGTACGATAAATAGCACAGGCTTGATAAAAAGTGGTTAAGCCGAGTCACTGTATAGATCAAACTCGCATTCAACCACCTCCACTATATGATGGCGAATACGAACAAATGCGTAGGCGCATCCCGCGACAGCAATTGATTGAGTGATCAAGAAAATTAATCAGTGCCAGAGGTTTACTTATCTGACTGTGAATAATATATAATATTCCTATGAATTATGGCATTTAAAAGTCTATAAAACCAAAAGGTTCTATAGGACTCAAAACCCAATTGAAGATCATACCTTGACCATATATTCCACACGAGAATGTGTGTATTTCTCCACAACAGTTTCGACCCAAATCAATGGTTTCACCTTCAAAAAAATATTGCTACAATCAGACCACAAATGGTTCGTTAAAAAGAAAATAGATTTGAATTTTTTTTTGCGTCCATACAACAATTTGAATTTATGGTAACACTCTACAAAGGTTGAGCCAGTTTATTTTAACGGCTGTAATGTAGCGAATGTGTGCTGCTTTCGTTTTGCTGCTTTTTTTTTTGAATACAAAGAAAACTCTACCAACCAAATTGTGCTATGAAACGCACCAATGATTAAATTGAAAAACCACCTGAGTTGTAAGACGGTAGCTCATTAGCTCAAACTCTCCATCTGGAGGGATGAAAGAAATAGTACGTTCAGCCTCGAATCGTGACAATCTGACACATTGATGAAATTTGACGTCTTCTAATTCAACTCCTTTGCAGCTACGACCACCTTAAGACACAATAATACAGACTTGACGAGTGAAAAGCAGTTTTTATCTTCTAAAAAATATACCCGAAACAACTTATAATTGTATCAGAGCTATCTGCTAGTTTTTTGTCTCAATTAGGCCTAGCAACTTAGTTGATATGCAATTCACGACAAGTTCAAATAACAATAAAGGGAATATTGATTAGTTATCTGATGACAAAAAAATTGTCAAAGCTACAAGCTCTCGAACTGAGAACCTCGTGCACCAGTGGACGCTTGTTCGAAAATGACCTTATCATTAAGGCCGAGTCGTAACTCAGGCATTCCACTCAATACTACTTTCATCCTGATTGAGCCAACGATCTCACTACGTAATACTGTACCGGAAGCATTGGCCTATAACACAATATCAAATGATGGTTATAGGCCTCAAATGTTCGTTGAAACATACCAACATGTTAACACTCTCAATGACATCTAGAAAAACCTCATTCTTCCGATACTTAATACCATCTGACCTCCACGACACGGCGTTAGTCACCGCCATTGGAGGGCGAGGAGCAATTTCTAAACGGTGACCCTCCTGCGTTATGTATCTATTAAGAAAACATTATTAAATTTTCCAACAATTTATGTTTCCTTGATTTTCAAAAATAAACCTACTCTTGAAGAATTCGACTCTCTGTTGTTTGCGGATATCCAAAATCCATCATTTCATCAAAAAGTTCGTAAATAACAACAAAATTATCACGAACGGATTCCTCTTCCAAGTCTTTGAAATACTCACAAAACACCTTAAGAGCTTGGTGAAGTATTTAATGCTAAAGGTTGTTGTTGAAAACAAAAACATAAGAAATTGATAAATCTTAGATACCTCAACGCACTTGTAAAGATACGAGAGGACCAATGCAGTATTCATGTTCTTCTTCGACAAGCTCACAACTAAACATTAAGATTATGAAACAAGACAGCATTAATGACGTATGAAGTTAATACAGTTTAACTCACGATAAAGATTCATATGCTTTATGAAAGTGTAGCTTATGTCACCAGAATGAATCACAGGAGAAAGTAGACCTTCTTCTTCCCTCTCCACAAGTAGCGGCATGAATTTCTCAATGCATGACATTTCCACATCACCACGATAGTTTCTTGATACAATAACCTGATGTAATTGACCACAAATAAAATTAGTAGAGTTTCGCATCAGTATACACGAAAAGTGATTGGAAAACAAAACGAATGATGAATGGTCAATACTGAGAAATTGTAGTTACATATACTAAAGAACACTACACAAGATTTCTCTACAGATTTCCTTTAAGGTGTGGAGTAGACTGGATGAAACTTCGTTATTTTTTTATGTGTGAAGTTTTTGATCGTTTGTCAAAAAGAGGTATGCAAAGCGCCGTTTCATGCCAAAACTTAAGAAGAAATATGAACGATCTTCGACATTATATGACTTGGAACAAATGAACCTTTACTCATCGTTTTTAGAACTCGATAAATACGACTTTTTATATCTTGAAAAAAAACTTACATTTCCTTTAAGATCAAGAATGAATATAGCGGAGCAGGACATTCCGTAGCAACCAGAAAAACTACTTGCTCTACTACGACAGACTGCAACTGATTTATTAAACAGACCTACAATTAATTTGCAATTATAACCATAGAGTTAATGAACTGAAGAAAAACAAGAACAGCAGTCATATAGCAGGAAATCATGAGAATAAAAAGTGGTAAAGCACATTATTACCTCATGAAGGAATGGATAGTAAAATCCAGGAAATAAGTTTTAATAACAGCACCAATGAAGTGCATCAGAGGCATTTGCGTGGAAAACTATTCTAGTCGATAAACCAGCTGTGACTGTTCGTAGGTATTTAGGAAAAACTCGATCGTTTTCTAATTATACTCGTTGTATGGCGAAAACGTGATGGGAAATTTCACTACCAAATGGGCTTCTCAAAATCAATGTCGCACCGATTTTTACATTCGACAACACAGGTGGAAAACGACTATTGCTTAAAATTCAAAGTGCAACCCACCACTACTGGCAACGTATTAGAAACTAGTAAACGACTCAACATTTTGAAAATCTACAATCAAAAAAAATGCTCATCCTTTGTCAAACCATTTCGCTATATATACAACAAATAAATTGCCACTAATTATCAATGGATTGAAATCTTAGTCACATAACAGCTACACTTCTATTGTCCACAGTGTTATATGAGAAAAATTCTACTATCACTTTTCCTAACGTGTCCTATCAGCTCCTCACACTGTGGTTATTGATGAGTCAATCGTATTGATAAAAATGCAAGTTTCCTTATCGGCAGTACCTTTTCCTGTGTTTTTGTCAACATTCGATAACTATAATGATAACTTTAACTGAATTCTGCAATGGATGTGATGTCGAAAAAACCTCTCTCATTATATGAGAATTCTAAAATATAATAGATGTACTTTTCACTGAATAACAAAACAATGCTGATCAGAACCACCACCAAGTTCTGTCAACCATGGAGTCATGTGATTTCTTTTTGAGCAGTGGAGAAAAAAAATTAACGCAGATTATATAACAGAAAGCAGCACCGATGTTGTCAACAACATATATCAAATAAAACTGCGAACAAACACTAATCGGTCTATACAAAACAGGTTTCCAAATTTTGCACTGGTTGATCGTATGCTCGTTTTAAAGGTTAAAAACCTACATGCAAACCATTAATTCTAATAATATACGGAAAAATTGAAAACTACTAGGAAACAATTGTTTAACTTGCTTTAGTAATTCAGTTCTAACTTGCTTGCTATTTAGCATGGCAGTTAGAACTAAATGTGTAGTAATAATCCTACCAGACTTGGTAAACTTGCGACGGCACACCTCATTATCATAGACCAATATGGAGAAGCGAAATAAAATAAACACATGTCTGCACAAAATGAACACAGTTCTTTTATTAAAATTTCCACGTATGATACATACTTTTATTGGTGATCACAAATACCACATTTCCAATGAACTACACTTTTAAATCACATCAGCAAAATTCCAAAGCAATATGGCACACTGTTTAAATTCTTGAAAATTTGTAGTCTTCGGTTATAACATATGGAAACAATAACAAAACAATGTAACAATATTTAGACAAAGTCAAATAAGAAATAAAAAGAATATGGAGGTAGCAAATCGAGGATATTGGAAGTTTTGCTCAATATCTGTAATGGTCAGGCTTGAAAGGACCATGCTTTGGGATACCAAGGTAAGCAGCCTGATCATCCGTGAGCTTGGTTAGCTTAACACCTATCTTTTCAAGGTGCAACGCAGCTACCTCCTCATCGAGAGATTTGGGTAAGACATACAGCCCAACTTTATACTCGGCAGGCGTACCACGCTTCGTCCAAAGCTCAATTTGAGCCAATACTTGATTGGTAAATGAATTTGACATCACAAATGATGGATGACCTGTAGCGCAACCAAGATTTACGAGACGTCCTTCAGCAAGAAGAATAACATGACGACCATTTTTTAATAAATAGCGGTCCACCTTTAATGAGGAAAATATTGTTTACTCATAACAGACTTTCGTTGACGCAGCAACGTCACAAGTGCATATAAAACTAATACTTTTATGGCTAATTTTTTATGATTTTCAATATCTGAAACAACTAATAATTATCAGAACCTGAGGTTTCACAGTATCCTTTTTGACGGCGTTGTCATTTAACCATTTAACGTCAATCTCACAATCAAAGTGTCCAGCGTTGCATATAATGGCATCGTTGGGTAGCATCTCCATATGTCGACCAAGCACTATGTCTTTGCATCCAGTTGTAGTCACGATAATATTGGCTTTCGGAGCAGCTTCATCGAGTGTGGTAACCTCATAGCCTTTAAGACAAAGCGTAAATGATATTATTTCTATACTCCAGATTCATTAGACACGTTAGTTTTATACTGATTACTTTGTTAGTTGATCTACTTTGTGAATTTTGGTAATTAATTTTTTATTTTACAGAATGAAATTTAAACTCAGAATAGTCCGTATCCTCATGTATTTTGTTGCCTAACTAACCTTCCATGGCTGCTTGTAAAGCATTTATAGGATCAATTTCAGTAACGATGACACGAGACCCAAAAGCTTTCAGTGAAGCAGCTGATCCTTTTCCAACATCACCGTATCCACAAACAACGGATACCAACAAAGAACTCTCTTATCCAATTCAAACATATCGTTAGAAAAAGAAGAAAACGAAAAAAAAAAGCAACTGAACATTGACAAAAGTAGAAATACAGATAATGGGATAGCAAGTACCTTTCCAGCAAGCATGACATCTGTGGCACGCTTAATGCCATCAGGAAGTGATTCACGAATCCCATAAAGATTATCAAACTTAGATTTTGTCACAGAGTCATTTACATTAATAGCAGGGATCTGAAATTGACAGTATTTAATGTTCAGTAAGAAATATAAACCTAAGTGTTGTACTACGAAGAAATTGAAAACTTTAAATCGATAAAAATGATGTTCAATTAAACACGATTGACATCCAACCTTCAGTTCACCTTTCTGAAGCATTTTGGACAGAATGTGCACACCAGTGGTGGTTTCCTCCGACAATCCGCAAATTCCTGACAGGTATTGAGGGTATCTTTTATGAACTATGCTTGTAAGATCGCCTCCATCATCAAGAATCATGTTGAGAGGTTGGCCATCAGCAAACACAAGTGTCTAAACGCATTGGATTGCGTGAGATGCTCACCAAAATCAATGCTGAGCATATTCTTAGAAGTCCGTGCTTCAAATTACATATGTTATTACTTGTTCAATACACCACTCATATTCCTCATCGGTTTCTCCTTTCCAGGCGTACACTGGAATTCCAGAAGCAGCAATAGCAGCTGCAGCATGATCTTGCGTGGAAAAAATATTACATGACGACCATTGCACCTAAAATCCTCAACTTATTGCAATCTATTATGAGATCTCCGTAGTCCAAAAAATTCTGATGATAACAACAACCATGAATATATGGAATATATTAACATTAATAATATCAACATAATATTAATGAATAATATAATAAATAATATAC